>JAEAOA010000646.1:4352500-4952500 GCA_016746295.1 Potamilus streckersoni | reverse complement strand
GCCTGTTGTGTTGGTGAGAGAATATGTTATCTGCACGCACGCGCGCACGCATACACACAACAAAACAAACAAAAACTAAAAACAAACAAAAAACAGCTTATTAACATTCAGTTAGATAATTGTGATTAGGAAAATGCATTCATTTTAGGCTACACAAAGTTATCAGTCAAAAAGACCGTGCATACTAGCTTTTAGTCCAGTCAAACTGCTAACTGCACTCTCAGATATGCCGTCGCATCATGCGGCAGCAGATTTAGGTTTGTGCAATTTGTTAGGAGTATACGACAGAACTAATAACATAGCCCCTGATGTGCAAGCGTATTATGCTAGGGAATATCAGGGTCTTTGTAATTTGCAGTTTGCCCGAACTTATAAGTGAGTAAAAGAAAGTTGAAACAGTGACGTGAAGACACCATACAAATTGCCGTACAAATAAGAAGGCAGACAAAGCAAATATTCATAGAGTGGAAGACTATGGAAACAAAGACCCCACCGGTTGGTGTTGCAGAGATGGTGGCATACATGGACGCAAATGACGAAGAAAGACACAACACTGGGGTTCAAGCTGATTTTTCTTGCCAATATGCACACGTCATATCCGGATCAGCTAGGACTTGATATCACTAACTGGCTACACAACACCGAATTCAAAAAGATATTTTTAGCCTGTATTACGAATACACAGACCTTCAGAATTTTTTGTAATAGAGACACCGGGCATGCTCTTAAGAATCAATACCAGTCACTTATTATACTACGGGAGGTATTTGAAACGCTCGTGATATTAGTTGGCTGAAGAGCAAAATTATTTATTAGCGACCAGTGCGTCACTGCATCCCTCGCTGTACTCTCGATACATCAATGCACATATGTTCAATCTGCTCATCCAATTATTAAGTGTCATGCTGAATTTACTTTTTGGTATGTTGTACTTACATTGGAAAACTATATTTCCAACCACATAGCGGCTTTCAGCAAATCTATGATAACGGGATTTAGCACCAAAAAAAAAATCACTTGGAACTAAATCGTATGTATGGAGCAAGAGGAACAGTTTCGAGGCTGCGCTCCATGGCATTTCTGTTTTCAGGAAATTTGAGTAGATCATAGAATAAAGAAGACAGTTTTAAGAAACATTCCATATATGTTAAGTGTATCATTGATTCTTTTCAATATTTTCTTATTTTTCTTCTAAATCATGAAAAAAATGTATTCAGAAATCCTAATCTTAGGAAAAATAGCTTAAATATTTCATCGTATTTTTTTAATTTTTTTTTTTGGTCAAGAGGGCCAACAGGAGCCCTGTGCTTAAGCACACCAAAGCACAATGGTAAATCCGGTACTGTTATACTGTGCCCATGCAGTTTCTTGATTACGGATACAGCGTAAAACTAGTACAAGTTTTCGAACCTTGAGATTGTATCTTATCTAGCAAGGAAATTCTAGTTCTATTAGGTCAAGGAGGTCGATTTGTTTACCGTAGAAGAAATTACATTCCAGGCACGCTATCAGCAAGCCATGAAAGAAAAAGAACCTCATTGCGGTCTTCTCTGTTTATATATTACCACTGACTGTACGTTAAGAAATGGTAGAATAACGGTAAATTCTGGTTGACAATATATGTCAAATATCGTCTCCTAAATCAGCGATCAGGGTAAAAGGTCTTGGAATTTTATTACCAATACAATTACCCTCTCTTCAATAATAATAATAATAATAATAATAATAATAATAATAATAATAATAATAATAATAATAATATAATCCAGTTTATCACCTTTTGCATCTCGGTAGCCATTTTGAATGGAATAATCACAAAGATAGTGGATGATATACCGATAAATTGCATCCTTTTTAATTATGTTCTCCAAATTACATAACCTTTCATATTATGCAAGGAATACAAAACTTTTCACCAGAAATTAAGAGACAGCTCCAGAAACGAAACGGAGACATCGTTGGCTTAGGCGATGTTATGTACAATATTATATGACTTTAATTAAAGTTGTTTGATACATGCGCAGTGAAATCAGAAAAAGGCGAGAGCAACGTAACACTCATTTCATTAAATAGCATGCAATGTCATTTTCATGATTAATTCTCTTAACTTTTATGTATCACCTTTTCATCCTGAGGACTTATTATTAATAAAGTAAATTGTTCAAAGTTAAAATAACAGATTTTAACGCGAATTATCTTTACAAAGTTAGCCAATTTCAATGTATGCTGTAGAGGCATTTTTAAAAAGGATTTATCATTTAATGATAGTTTTTGCTACAACTGTTCAAAATTTACGTGGTGTATTATTGAATGTTGAATTATGTTTAAACATCTGGAAATAATATGTCTTTATGTGTGTTGCGCGTGTGTGTATGTGCGTGCACAGAAACGTCTGCGGTGTTCTATGTATCGGATAAAATAGTTTTGGGGCAGAAGATAATGCAGAAGATAATGCAGAGGACTACATTGTTGAGACCAATAATCTCATTTAAATAACTTTCATAATTATTTATAAATAATAATAATAATAATAATAATAATAATAATAATAATAATAATAATAATAATAATAATAATAATAATAATAATAATAATGTGTTGCACTCAAGAACTTCACATGGTAAATGTTGATCTAAAGCAGACTTTAAGCAAAGAACTACTCATAGAAAGACACTTATTTGGCAGCTTCTGATCTTGTGTGCAGGTAGGCAGATAATACTAGAAATATTTTCTACATGAATTCTGAATTCTTTACGCGCCGCTGTCAAAAATCAAAGAATCTCAACGCTAAGATAAGAGGTAGGAAAACCTCATAAATTTTGCAATCTTAAACCGTCAGCGCCGATGACAACATGAAAGCATTAGCGCCTAAGTAAAGATACCAATGTAATTATTGTACCAAACATGAGTGGATTTAAACAGGTAGAAAGGGAAGAGTCTCAATTCACAGCAATAACAAGGATGAAGAAGGCGCCCAATTATAAAATATAGTACATGATATGTACCACATTTTGTACATTTATTGGAAACTGAACATTTTTCTTTCGATGAAATTACAATTCATCATTAGATCTATAAATTTATTTCTCAGTCAATTAGTGAGTCTGCCTGCCTGTCTTTCTGATGTATCAATCTGTCATGATCTGTAACTTCTTCCTTAAAATTTAGTTTAGTTGTTTTGCATTTGCGGGGGTAAGGTGGAATGGGGGATGCTTTATTTAGAATAAGAAAAAATTATCGATGTAGGAATATTTAAAGACATGTTATATTTATGTTTCCTCGTCTTATTATTTTCTTTGGGGCCCCGAGTGGCCGAGTGGTCTAAAGCTCTGTCCGTTACGGATCACTGCCATCTCACCTCTGTCTGCGTGTGTTCAGTCTAGGATTTGGCGAACGTAGATATGTGAGAAAGCTTGCCAGTAGTTTCTCGTGGGTCGGTAGTTCTTTCCGGTGATTTCCCGGTTTCTTCCTCCACCATTAATACTGGCCGCCATGAATAGCCCATTCGTGTGCTGAAAAATGGCGTTAAGCACAACAACAACAACATTATTTTCTTTGTCAGTATTTTCATCTCAAAAGCACCAAAAGACTTAACAGTCAAGTAATTCTGCAATCATGCGTGTTGTGTAAACGTGTTCACAAACTTTTAAAAGTGTGCTGAATACTTCTATTACTTACTCTTTATTAAAATAATGTACAAGAAAGTATTATGTAAGCGTTTGAAGTGTCATGCAATTCTGAGGTGTGTCGGCAAGAAGACAGTATTTCTATTATGATAGAACTTTTAAGTAAAAATAATAACATTGGAATTTCCTCTAAATTATATTAAAACTAAGTTTTCATTGGATTAATTTTTGATTAAATAATATTGGAAATAATTTTCATTAAAATATATGCAGATTAACTTTATTTATTAGAACTATACTCTATTTTGATAAAGATTGCTCCATTTACCAACAAGTACAAATCTTCTCTCCTGTATTATACATGCGTATTCTAACTCTGCAAATAACACTTGGTGGCAAAGAAATTCTTAACGTTCTCTCTGATTTGGTAAGTTAGGGTTCAACCAATATAATGCTGATTAGGCAGATAGAACACATTCGATTCCATCAAGATGGACTGGAAACAGATGGAACACATTCGCTTTTATCAGGATAGACTGGGGCTCTTTCTGGTTTGGGACATGTACACGCGGTGCAGCCATAATACTATCATGATACACTTTGTACTTAATGGCCAAGGCTTTTTGAACCAGTATATATAATGCGCCTAACCGCTTGTTTCTTCATTTCGTTAGTACCAGAGTTACACACTCCGTCTATCTTCTTACAGGTGAGAAAGATGAATTCGCTACCAACTTCATGCTGAGATTTAATTTGAGAATATATATTCTTTAAGTAATAAAGAATAATGTTTAGTAATCTATTTCAAATCGGTATCCTAATTTAAAGTTGGTAAAATATATTTCTTTAAAATGATTGTTGCATTAATCCCAACTGTTGAATTTTATGCTCTATGAAATCAATCAATATCTAATTATTTGTGTTATATTATAAAATACAGAAATTATACAAACGTGTGAGTTGATAAGCTCGAAGGAAAAGTATTCAATATGTATTGTATGCATTTTCAATATAAAGGTTTTATAAGTTGTATCTCTAGAATGTAGCTTTATATATCTATCTATATCAATAAAGTTTGTTAGTCACAGACCTAGATACACATTCTATCGTTTTACAGGTTCTCGTGTATCTCTTGCATTGCCAGAGCTTCCCCAGATCTACACCGTTATGCGTGACACCTTCTTAAGAGAGCCCGAACCTTTAATGAGCCAGTTTTTAAGTCATGGGTTGTTCTTTCTGATAGCAAGAAATGAAAAGAAGATTATAATAAATGTTTGCCATAGCAAGTGGTGGATAATAAACAAAAGAATGATGGACGAACATCAAGCAGACGACAATAATTGCATGTTTCAAATATGAAAGAATTATACTTGGATCAAGAGTTCTGTTCAATCCGGTATTACAATCCTGATGCTTACACTTTCGTAACCTTGAAAATTGCCAGGAAGGTTGATATGTGGGAAATGCCTCATCATGACTTGAATTTGGCTAAAAATCGTTGGACAAAGAGTAAATAATAAAACAGGATTTGCGTGAGCGACACATTCAGTTTTTGATATTTGTAATTTCGCGCATGCCCAGGCCTGAACTTACTATGATACTCAGACTGATATCAACATGATGACGTCTGATTGATCAGTTGTCGAAAAGCGCCAGGCAGACCGAAAAGTTTATTATGTCGCGGCGTAGTGGACAATATTTGGTTCAATGAGAAAGTAGTAGCTGAAATTCAGTGGCATATGTCGAGAATTCCAATTTGACAAACTGAATTAAATTGATGTTGCTGAAAATTTCATTTCATTTGTTGAGTAGTTAAACTTCATGGATTGAGTTACACAGCGGTGGTTGAAATCGGATGTTCCATTTCATATGTGATTTTAGATTTTGATTCTTGAAATGCACAGGGGTGATTGAATGTCCTGTTTCCTATTTTATATTTGGAACAACGATAATTTAAAGTTCTTCATTCAGGAAATCCCTACTAAGTATGCATGACATTGTTTCATGTGTACTCCTCCTATATTTACTCTTTGAAATTTTTCAATTCTGTGTGCCTATCTTGTGCTGAAAATGGCTTTAAACCCTACAACAACCCCCAAAAAAATCAATTCTGTGTAAGGATGATTACGTCACGTGTAATTATGTAAGGCATTCATAGGATAAATATATAATCCATGATAAGGCAAAAGAACTTCCCACCCTCCACCTAAGCAATATTTACATTTTTTTAAAAATATTTCGTACATTAAATAGGAGGCTGCTTAAATTACAGAAAATAGATTAAGTGTGACCTTCTCTAGAACTGTTAATCCGAGAGTAATGTATCTGTATTGAGATGCATCACCGCAGGTGTCTTAAATATCTTCTAAAGTATTTTACTATGATTATGTTTTAGTGCTTACTAAGTATTTTTTATTTTCGAGTCCATAGTAATGGAAGCGATACATGGCAGATCGATGGAGGTTTGTTTTGTCAACAGTTTAGGTTATTCTTACACTTTTTAAATTGCGTAGATTTTCTAACACCCTCCATGAAATCTCGTTATATTCGGCATTAGATACTGTGCTCGACCCTTTTACCTTGAAGTCAAGGTTACAGAAAATATGCACTTATGTTTTCGGTACTTTTTTGTTCCATTTGCTAATGTTTCCTAAACTCCTTGTTCAGTTTTCATCATGCTTAGCATTCATAATTATGAAGCAAAAAGTCATTCTTTTACATGCTTGCTCATCCCTATGACCTTGAAGACAAGGTCACAGTCATATAAATTTTACAATAAAGTATTGGCTGGTTAAAGTGTATTTATGTTGCTTGTATTTCCTAAGCACCGTGATGAATTTGTTCATATATGCAATTCATCATTACGAAACTTAGACCATTCATTTGCTGATATGCACACTTCCCTTTCACCTTTGGTTGATGGGTACAGTCATAAAAAAAACTGCGTTGAAGTTTTCGGTGAAGTTTTCGGTAAAGTTTTCTTTCTTTTTGCTTATATATCTAAGTTCTTGCATGGGATTCCCTCATATTTTGAGTTAATCATTATAAAGCTAAAATCATTATGTGACACACTCTCGTTTCATTAACTTGGAGTCACAGTCAAATAGAAAATTTGCAATCAGGTTTTGTTTAGTTGCTTATATTTCCTTAATACATCGATGGATTTTGTTTATACATTGAACGAATCATCATGAAGTGAAGACAATTAATTCTGCAACATGGTTGCTCACTTTTTGACCTTGTAGTCAAGGTCAGGCATTTGACATAAATTTGTTGATTGCGGTCTTAAGATGCAAGCCTTGGCATTCTTGTGTTTGTTTTTCTTTTCTTCGGCTTCTCAAAGATAATATACCTTATAAACATCTTACTTGGTGTTGACATATGTCTGGGTGAGTGCAACACTATTATCAAATATCACATTTTTATTACAGGCTGTAGCAAAGTTGTGAAAAATAAATAAGTGCACAACAAAAATGCACAAAAGTATGTCATCAGAGGCACATCTCTTTTTAACATAAGTAACGTTTCACTCGGCTATATTGCCTTAGGTCTCACTGGACAGTTTCTTTTGGCAAATTTGCATCTAACGATGACCTATTGCAGAAAAATGATTATAATATTAAATTAAAGATACGAATAAAAACTAACTAATGATTTTGTTGAAAGCAAGCTTGTTAGATTCCGACTGAGGTATTACGGTTAATTCCTAGTGCAACTGGTGGCCATTATACTGAACCGATACTGCCACCAACCCCTCTTTTTACATTCAGTTATGACAGAAAATATATATTGTGTACATTTTCCTGAGACAAGGCGGCTAAAAGAATCAGTATGTACATTATTAATCTTTAAAGTTCACTAGTACTATAACAGATTATCATACCTTTCATCACCCCTCAACTATGTAGATTTTTAGATATTTACCTCTCTGTAGCAGACACATGGCCATAGAACACAATTAATTTTACTATATAGTCTCTACATTTGTTTCTCAGTACTGAACTTTCCACTGTGTTACAATCAATACATATCATTTGTTAATCTAAAATACTTTCAAAGATGACTTTACGGTGAAGTTCTTGTCAAGGGTTGACCTGCATTTTTTGAGAGGCTGAATTGTAAACAAAACACCATGCAACGGAACACAGATTTCACTTTCGGATCATAACCATGACCTTACTACTCAATGTGCACTGTCGCCGAAATACACACAGACAACCACACCATAAGCTCACATTTTAAAGAATAAACAATTGCCTTTAAATCCTTACCAAGAATGCAAAAATCTAACTCTGGTATTACCACAAAACAGAGACAGGAAAAAATGATCTAAAAATAGACTGGGACTACAATTGTGGGTACTGAACCGGATATTATTAATTGTGTACTGATGCCACATGTAAAAACGTAAGCCAATTCGGCTGCTCATTTGCAGCCAAAGTTATGCATCTGATCTCTAATGATCATCTAACTGTGACAGGTAGACACCAACAAGCCAGCACGTTTTCAAGCCTAACTCAATGTACATGCAAACCACCTTACAGATTTATATTGTGTGGGAATTTATAAATGCTAGGGTTGTGATAATTAGGCTCGTGCCTTCTACCTTAAAAATTTGTGGGGGGGGTCAAAATACAAAACTATCCAGCGAGACCTTATTGCATGCGTGGGACTTTTTGATATAAAAACGAGGCAACTAATGCAAACACATATTATGATCCTCAGCATCTGTACTCATTTTAAAAATGCTAAATCCACGCGTGGAGTGTGCCAGTGTAACACCCGTGGAGTGTGTAAGTGTAACAAACGTGGATTGTGTAAGTGTAACACACGTGGAGTGTAAAAGTGTAACTGCGAAATACATATATGATATCGTTCAATTCAGAAAATTAATTTCTCACTGTAACAATAACTTTGATCTATATTTCTTCACGATAAAAAAAATGATTCATTATTATGAATGTAATGCTTTTTGAAAAGTATGTGATTGATATATTATGAGTGATAACGTTATCAAACCTACAACAGAAAGATTAACATCATAAACAGTAATGTATGCGCACAGAACACATTGGTTAGTTATCATTGTCAAATAATGTGTGTATGTGTGTGTGTCTGTGTGTGATTTGGATTTTTAACGTAGCCTTAACAATTTTTCAGTCATAGGAAAGGAAAGGAAAACGCTGTCGTTACAAACAAAGTTACCTTCATGCCATAAAATATTACTTTAAATAAATATATAAATAAATACATAAATAAATATATCTGATATGATACGATAACTTACGGCAGAAATTTAAAGAAGTTTGGAAACTATAATAATTTTGTAGAAAAATAATTTTATTTTAACTAAGAAGATAAAGATAACAAATATAAAACTTTTAAAATTAAAATATCCATGGGTCTTTGAATGTGTATCACAGTGGTAAAAAAAAGTCAGAATAGTTGAGAAAAAATAATAAATCACCTATATATATATATATATATATATATATATATATATATATATATATATATATATATATATATTGTGTGTGTATGTATGTGTGTGTACAGGATATCCATTAATCTGAACATTTTTATGATTCTTCTTTCTCATATACTCTAACATTTACTGACTACAGTTGAATTTTTATTGGATATATTTCAAGTCTCGAGACTTAAGTTTGACGACGTCTTGACTGATGAATTGCAAACGGTGTTATCGTTGTATGGACTTAAAGCATGCTTATTTTTCCCATATCGTCCCTACATTTGTTTATATTGACTGAAACTTCTAGTATGTCTAATCCTATTTTAAAAAATCATATATTTATCAAAAGTATCCTCAAAGATGAACTCATGGTGAAATTCTTGTTACAGGTCAACCAGCATTTTTGAACTTAACTCACAGCAAACAAGGTGTGTGACAACTCTCAGATGTTGTTGTTGTTAGGTTTAACGCCATTTTCAGCACAAAATAGGCTATACATGGCGACCAGTATTAATGGTGGAGGAAGAACCCTGGAAAACCTCGGGAAGAACTACCGACCCAAGAGAAGCTACTGGCAGGCTTTCTCACTTACCCAAGTTAGCCGAGTCTGGACTCGAACTCACTGTCAGAAACAGTGCGATGTTGGTGTTTCACAGGGTGCCTTTTTGGCCATGGGATTTTGATACGTCAAAACTAAATATGCTATATTTTCTTTAATTATTGGAAATTTTCATTGTATTAAAAAAAAATAATTGTAATACAGGATAATTTTTATTTGAGACAATATTTAAAATATAAACACATTGTAAAATTAAACATCATTAAAATTTTTAACAAACATTTAAATTGTGAAAAGTAACTTTTAACGTAAAGTTAAATTTTTAAACAAATTTTACAAATGAAATTTACACATTTTAGACAGCAACAATAGTAACAAAAACAAAAGCAATTCATGATAAATACCCTTTTGATTGTGAGATACACGTTTAAGGGTGACAATTACCATGTCCTTTATAAAACCACTCTGGTGGCATCAGTGGTTAGAACGTCCGCCTCGGTTCGAACGGTAGCCGAGTAATACGAAGACTTATAATTTAAAAAAAATCAGCTGCCTTGCTTGGCGCTAAAGCATTAAGAGGTTAGTGTTAGGACTGGTCGGCCTGGTATCATGATAATGTGACTGGGTGTGTCATGATCCTACATGTCTGAAGAATGATACCTAAGTGCTATACATCACCATAAACTGTCACCCTGCAGACATGGTAGCGATTATATTGTGAAAGCTAAGTTAAACACACAAACACACACACACACACACACACACACACACTCGCGCGCGCAGAAGGTATTTGCCATAAACATGTCAGTTATTCTTATCCGTTTATACCACACGATGTTACAATAAATACACAGAGAAGCCTCTCATTTTAATATAATAGAAATACAGAACGTATTAAATTATATCTCGCGTTTACTAAGGCCATTTAAAGACATGTATAAGCTATAATTTACCTGTCTTGGAAATATTACCGCAACCATGTGTTTCATGTCTAAAGATTTCGGTGGGGGCTAGTGTTGAACTCTTGCGCAAGGTTACATGGCCAGCCGAAGACCGGAAACTTTAATCGTTAAAGGCGATAGATCTCACAATATTAACAAAGGCTTGCAGTTATCAAACCTATGTGTTAAAGGTTAGTCCAAAGATCAAAAGGAAGTCCACGTGGTGAACAATTAAGGGTGTTAGGACTGGTCGTCATGATAATGTGACTGGGTGTTATATGATGCTACATGTCTGAAGAATGATGCCTAAGTTCTATACATCACCATAAACTGATCCCTTCTTAACGTTGATAGACAGCGAGAGGGACATTGTCCGTTACGTTTGATTGGATTGGTTCATAGCAATATCCAATCGGAATTGAGATAGAGGGTGTGATTGCAATTTAGACCCGAATGATACTTCAGACTTGTAAGGGAACATTTAGTATTCGCCTAAAAGGATTGCGGATCAATAGGATTTGTTCCGAGAAGAAGCCACTCGTAAGTTGGCGGCAAAACGTAGAGGCAGATTATAAGGAAAGAAAAAGATTTGGAAAGGAAGCATTTTATGAGACACAGAACTTAGCGTTCCATTGGGTCCCGAGTCTTCAAAAGTTGGAGACATAATTGAGGCTGTAGCCAAGACGAAGTAGACAGAGGAGTAGTCTTGATAGAGAAAGTGGAGGAGGAGAATGAGTCTAGAGAAAGTCGAAGAGGATGAGGAGAGGAAACGGAAGAAATATAGGAGAGAAAAAGATTCGGAAAGGAAGCATTTTATGAGACACAGAACTTAGCGTTCCACTGGGTCCCGAGTCTTCAAGAGTTGGAGACATAATTGAGGCTCTAGCCAAGACGAAGTAGACAGAAGAGTAGTCTTGATAGAGAAAGTGGAGGAGGAGAATGAGTCTAGAGAAAGTCGAAGAGGATGAGGAGGAGGAAACGGAATTTGAGGAAAAGTCGAGGAGGAAGGAGGAAAGAAACTGGAAGAAATATAGGAGAGAGAAAAGATACACTAGATGAGTAGAAATACAAAGACAGGTGGAAGTCAAACTCACAATGATAATCAAGTATTATTAAAGGCTTATTAAATAGTCGAGCGGAAGGAGTGTAATTGGAAATTGGAGTTGTTTGATTATTGAATTTTATTAAATTGTTTTTCATCGAATTTCAAACTTTTTGTATATTTGACCATCTAACTGTCGGCATTGCTGACTGGGTCTTCGGCGCTTCACATCTATCTTTCACTAAATTTAACTTTCAACAAAACAGAGTCTGGGTTGGACTTCTATAATAGTCTAAATAAAGCATTGGGAGCACCCCACCCCACCCACCCGATACTAACCATACCAATCGTCGCAGAAAAAACCTTATTTGGTTCTTACTTCTTGTGGTGATAAAATTTAATTCTGAATGAACATAAAAGAGGAAACTTAAAAACTATGTCAGGTTGAAAGTGTTAACATTATAGAAAGAAACAGAAGAAAATTCGTTCCTTAAAATTGAAGAAAATAAAGTAATTAAGTGTGTTTAATTTTTTGTCATATTTACTTGTTTTCCGATAATAATTAATATTTGAATTATCATGTCTATAATACAAGCTATTCTTGTCTTATCATCGCATTTGTAGACATACAAAAGAATGAACTATTTACAGTTAAATTGATATTCGAAACACAACTGTTTAATAATTTGAAAAATCTAGACATAGGAAATTAAATTTTCAACTACCGCCTTGTAATTCAACATACACAATCTAAGAACTCAATAAATGAAATGGATCTTGGTGTCCAGTGTAGGTTGCACAAATTATAACCTAGTAAACTCGTCCTCTTCTATTTCCATATTCGGACTTTATTTTCATAATTTACGATATAGCTTATAGTATTTTTGTGTAATTTTTTATTTCGTCATTTCCACATAAACTCTGTTGCATCAGAAAACCAGTAGACTGGTGTAGTAACCTGATATGATCTAGTGACATCGGATCCCCCTACATCACAGTGATGCGCGTCTAGACTTTCGACACAAATGTCTGAAATTAATCCTCCAACATAAAGCTGCTAAGTGGATTTTAAATAAACATTGGTATATATTTTCATCCACTTAGTATATTTCATATAAAAATTAAAATTTGTTTTTCTTGAAGTCAAGACAAATCGAGGAATTTAATTTAATTTAATTTAATTATTCCTAACTAACCTGTGACTATATAATTTAGGGTTTTTTTTGTCTTTTATAACACATCGAGACAACCGTAGCAAAACAACCATGCCTAGGAACTCACTACACTTCCCTTAGCTATGATGTCGTAGCCTCAACTTGTTTTGTTGTGACTGAGGCTACGAACTGATCCCATATCATGTAATGGAGCAAAAAAAAAAAACGTCCTCACTTAAGTCAGAAACACAAATAGTTTAGAAATCTACTAAATAAGAATAATCATTTTGTCAAAGAAGTTTGGCTTATTTTGAATTTATTAAGCTCTTACACAGTAAAATAAATTGACATAGTTATGCTAACCTCACCGTGTCCACCATGACATATAACGCGAGACTCTCGCCGTGACCCGTTTTCTACATAAGGCTTGTCAGACTATATATTCTACCCTATGGTATTAGTTGTTGAATGACATAACGCGAGAAGATGGAGAATCGATACTTGCATAAATTGCGGAATACAGTTTTGTTAAGAAAATAATTGCTTCTTGGTGGAATTTCAAAGTCACCGGTAATCCGTATTTACTTTTATTGCGCAGAATTTCCGACTCAAACAGCGCCATATTTTTTATTACGATCTATTTACATTTCTAAATAAAGCATTAACGTCTTTATATGGCACACAAACAAACGAGGCTGAGAACGAAAGTAGGCATTATTTGAACTAATATGGCAGACGATCAAAACAAAAATATCGGATAAGAAAGGTAAACGAGATTTTACCACCATTTCTACAATGATTTGCGATTACTCCAGTATTAAATAAGAGGACTACTCAATTTATTTCATAATATATAAAAATAATATGAAAAAATTTAATATTAGGCTAAAAAAAAGAGCCGTGTGTGAATCACACCCGGCTGCTCCAGTAACACACATAGACTCATGTTAGTACCGTGTCCACAAAAGGACTAAGGTACTAATATTAGTACTACACTGCTTCTCCCACAGTATGATTTGATTCCGCTACCTTTTGGCCGTAAGAGACTTGAGGCGGATCCAAAAATATCGTTAATATTGAGTGGAGTGACGTAAACAAGTAGACAGGGACATCGTAGGAGATGGGAAGACGAGGCAATCAACCTAAAGTTCTGCAGCGTTTCCTGGGCATGATTTCAATCATTAAACTGTAAAGGAGACTTTCTCTGAGAAACGTTATGGTTGTTGTGGCCATAGTACACAATTAATTTTACTATATGGTCTCTACATTTGTTCCTCAGTACTGAACTTTCCACTGTGTGACAATCAATACAAATCATATGTTAATCTAAAATACCTTCAAAGATGACTTTACGGTTTAGTTCTTGTCAAGGGTTGACCTGCATTTTTTTGAGAGGCTGAATTGTAAACAAAACACCAGGCAACGGAACACAGATTTCACTTCCGGATCATCACCATGACCTTATTACTCAATGTGCACTGTCGCCGAAATACACACAGACAACCACACCATAAGATCACATTTTAAAGAATAATCAATTGCCTTTAAATCCTAACCAAGAATGCCAAAATCTAACTCTAGTATCACCACCAAATTTAGACCGGAAAAAGTGATCTAAAAATAGACTGGGACTACATTCGTGGGTACTGAACCGGATTTTATTAATTGTGTACTGATTCCTGAAAGGGTCAATGTTTTTGTCAAACTTTTATATTTGCATTTTATTTTGCATGCCACTACTGTTTCAACTTCATTCATAAAGTCTTTTGAAATTTCCTTGCAAGCAAGACATGTGACAGCTGTCAGAAAGTGTGTAGTGCTGGTGTTCTATAGGGTGCAATTTGAGGTCCAATTGTTCTTAAGAAACCAAAACTAAATTTGCTATATCTTCCTTAATTATAGGAATTTTTCAATGCAGTAAAACCTAATTGTAATACTTGATAAGGCCTGTCTGAAAATAGTCTTGAAATTAAAAAATATTGATATATTAAATTTTAATGAAAATTAAAAAAAATATATAAATTTTAAAAACTTTTTATTTTACAAAAAATAAATTTTCATACAAGTTATGACATTCAGTTTGGCAAATTTAAGGCAGCAATGTTGATTAATGAATGGTCTTTAAAACAAATGGTAGTTTAGGTCTGAACAACTGATAATATTAATCCCAGGGGTACTGAAGCATGATAGCTCACAGTGATCTTGACAGCAAATTGCAATATGCCTATCCAGATGCATATAGGTGTACATACTAAAGAAACAATGACAGGTACTATGTTCCACATTTATTGTTTCAGGTACTTGGACAGTTGTTTTTATAACTAATATCCCACTCAAATTTAAAGTTTTGATGGGACCACTACCATGTTTTATAGCAAATATGCATTCCATTTTAATGCCGATAACTACAAAAGTCAACAATGCAATATGAAAATACAGTTTCACCTTACTGAAAAAAGATGCGAATCTCTCTCATGAAGATCTAAGCCATGTCTTTGAGATGCTGTATATCAGTGTACTGATATGAATTCATCTTGGTCACTTATAGCAGCACACTGCACATGTCCTTATGAGACCTTGCTATCACCATTGGACTACTGGAGAGCTTCCAAATTGATCCAACTCTAATACTTTGTTCCAGATACCAGACTAGACCTGAAAATATATAACATGTTTCACTTAATTCTAAAAAAAAGGAAGATGTAGGCAAATGAAGTTAAAATGTGCTAGATATGGTGATTTCAAAATAACATTCAGGTTGCAAATATGGTTAAAAAAGGTAAACTTGATAGAGTGACACTCAAAGATGTGAAGCAATGGGCATGTATTAAAGTGACAAATGCATCCTAAAAATAGATGAAGTTTCTACAAGCATATTTAGCCATTTACAGGTTATATAACTAATCAGGTAGAGTATGTATCATAAAGTTTAAGGCAATGTTTGAACGGTGAGGTTTGATCATTGGTGCAAACATTGATACATACCAGTATAGTGGAAAGTCAAATGACAATGTACCAAATTAAAATTTATTACTATATGCAATCCTATTCATGAAGGAAAAACAATTTTAGATATTGTGAGTGAATATAGCAAAATGTAGCCACACAGATCAACTATAGGTACCAATAGATCCTATATCATCAACTAAATGTGAAATTTTCATCCCGAAAACTTGTAAACAAGGATGGATATTTGCATGTGTGGGACATATGAAATGTACTTGTTAAAATCACATGATTCAAATAATCTGTTTGAACATTTTTAGTCTATTTTTAAGAGTCTTGGCTACCAAGTTATTAAGTTCAATGATTCAATGGAATCAAATATCAGCTGATGCTGCAATACCGCCCTCTGTCAAAGTACTAAATTGAAATGTGTTACCATACAGAGGCATATTCATGATGAAAATAACATCTTGGGATATTTTAAGTGCACACAGTCAAAACTGAGCCTTACAGATTCACTATAGGTACCATGTCAGCCTAACAATGTCAACTTTTGATTCCAAACATTACAAAATATATGCATATTTGTTCATGTCAGCTATGTAACCATGTTAGGATCAGTTGTAGAAAGTTAAATTCAAATAATCTGTTTGAATATTACTTATGTAATCTTTAAAGTGTCAGATAACAAATATTATTAGTCATTAATAATGCATAAAGCAAAATGGATCATGAGAATTCCCATAATATCATCTGGGCTACAATGTCACACTACATCAATCAACATCTTGAAGAAACTAAACAATAAAATGGAATGCATTCTGTGTTCAACTTACATCATTTTGCTGTTTTCTTACATGCAATGGTAAATATACCTGGGTAAAGTATATTTTACCCCCTCTGACCTGTATTTCATTTTCTGACAGCTTAATAGGATTTTGTAGAGAACTTGAACAGGTTCTAGTATAAAGTCTTCATCTCTGTCCTCTCACTAAATGCCCTATAACTATGGTTATAAACAATTACTGATAGCTATACAAGCAGATATGTGTTACTCAGGAAGTCACCCCATCATAAACACATAAATTAACTGTTTGAACCCCAAATAAATAGTTTCAATGACCTAAAGGTACAAAGCAAAGTAGAATTTTGTCTTCATGTATTTTAAATGAGGGTCTCATTTTGACTAATAAAGATATTTTCTCTGATCAAATTTGACAAATATCCATCATTTGAGCTTGTATATGGTGTAGGAGTATATATATGCTGATATCATTTAATATCATTCCCAAAAAATATTATATATGTGTATACTTGGTGGAAATTTTTTATTTTTTATTTTTTTTTTAAATTTCATTTAAATTTTTAAAATTAAAATCAGTTTTTTACTTCTAATTTCATTTTTATATTTTTAAAGTCAATATACATAACATATTTAAATTTCATGTATATGTCATTAATAATAAAAAATTTATATCAGTTTCAAGTTTTTACTGACAGGCCATAGTACACAATTAATTTTACTATATGGTCTCTACATTTGTTCCTCAGTACTGAACTTTCCACTGTGTGACAATCAATACAAATCATATGTTAATCTAAAATACCTTCAAAGATGACTTTACGGTTTAGTTCTTGTCAAGGGTTGACCTGCATTTTTTTTGAGAGGCTGAATTGTAAACAAAACACCAGGCAACGGAACACAGATTTCACTTCCGGATCATCACCATGACCTTATTACTCAATGTGCACTGTCGCCGAAATACACACAGACAACCACACCATAAGATCACATTTTAAAGAATAATCAATTGCCTTTAAATCCTTACCAAGAATGCCAAAATCTAACTCTAGTATCACCACCAAATTTAGACCGGAAAAAGTGATCTAAAAATAGACTGGGACTACATTCGTGGGTACTGAACCGGATTTTATTAATTGTGTACTGATTCCTTGTGCGTTTGTTTTGCGGGGTGGGTGACCTTTGATTCTTGTATAAGGATGGTTAAACTGCGAACAGTTTTGACCCATATCTCCTGTCCTATAATGTTCCAGCAGAACATGATCGACTCTATTCCATTGAAGTGAGAAAAGACAAACGGCGTATACATGGCCTACCGGAGCATAGTGTGACGATAAATCTGTCGATTCTGTTGAAAACTGGGCTCTCGTTATGCATGTACACAAACGATACTCTTTCACTACCAAAGTTCAGAACAGGTACGTACTGCCACTAAACAGTGTAGGAAACTAAAGGGAGATTTGACTAGTGTTATTCAATAGTCTTCAATACGCTTAGCGGTTATCTCCGTGGTAAGATAAGAGAGTATGCAGTTACTTTCTAAGATGCAATGCGGTCATGAAGTTTTGACAGAATTTCACTATATGAATTGAAAAGATTTCTGCTGTCAATCATGCATCGAAAGATAGTACTATTATCTTATCGTATTGACGTAGTACACATTGACGAAGATAGATTAAGCTAACACAGTAAGCCATGAAAATTTGTTGCAGGGAACGGATTTTCTAACGCTTGTTTGCTGCTCGCGTTCTCTCAAAACTGTTCATAATTACTTTAAAATATATAGCAACAACTTTCATTCAGTGACTATTTTTTTCTTGTGCCCCTAAAAACGTTCCGAAACACCTACTAACAAGAAAACGGAACTTATTACAGTTGTATGTCGTCAAAAAATGTTCATTTAACAATTTGGGTGGTGGTGGGGAGGAGGCTTTCTTTGGCGCAAGAATATTTTTAAAAGATTTGTATTTCAATATAATTTTATTTTTCAACAAAAAAAATATAAAAGATATATTAAGTTTGAAGGTTCCAATGGGTTCCGAGTCTTCAAGGGTTGGAGTAGTTTTTATGATCTTTTTTAGGCTTTGCTCCTCGGCTAAAAGTCTGAAACTGGGATCAAAGAGTCGATTAGACACATACCACCTCTGAAGGAATAATACATGAATAAGTCCCATTGGTTGAAATGCATCGTTAGGTTAATAGGACTGAGTTATTACCAAGAGATACGGAAATGTCTGGATTCTTGGATGTTAACCTCATTATCTCAAAGTGCAAACCCTTCTATTACTAGCCACATGAAATACAAACCCTTAATTAAAAATATGAGTTGCCAAAACGGATGAGACTTATTATTGAAGCATGAGCCAATCAAGAGTTACAGAACTAATTCATCGAGTTAATTCGGATATGATATGAAGACCGTATGTCCATAGACCTGTGTTCAATCACAGGAGTCCGACATGTTATCAATAAAGTACGACGAAATCTCTGACAACATAACATCACCTTATCGGTAATATCATTTAACACAAGGAGTGCAAGCGTGACCACAACCCTCCGCTCGATTCGACTTTTCTCACAAGTCATTTATCGCTTCAGAATCACAAGAAGACTAACAAGCTACAAATATTTATTCAAAAGACAGTAACGTACAAACGCATCACTCTCGGACGACGATCACATAAATCAAATCCAGCGAATTAACATTTTCACCATTACGGTCACAAAACCATTCTAGTACAAATATGACCTTTTATCGGTGTCTGTCAGACAGTGGAGATATGATTTTAATCAAAATGTCTGGTCCATTCAGGGCAGTAGAGAGCGATCATTGGCACTTGGGTAAGAAACATACGGGCCTCTCATAGTTCTTGTTCAATCAAAATTTTTCTTTTATAAAATTAAAAAGTGTTGTTCGGCCTGGGCCCCGGGAATATATTCCCGGTTGCCCTCACTCCAACCCACTTGTCGACCCTACACTCATTAATTACCAAACAATGCTATTTTAGGATTGATAAGGCATTCGTGTTTATACCATGTTGTCTATTACACAATATGGCATTGACAAGATGGAAGCAGATTTTCAGTAGTGTTTATTTTTTTTATATACAGGCAAGGGATAAATGAGGTTTGTGGTGAGATAAGAAGTATTCAGCTTCGAAGTGAAACACTTTCTTCTTCTGAGATAAGACGAGGGGTGGCAATAAAGTTTTGACATGAATCCCAGTAAAGTTTACTTACTCCAAATATATAAGATATCCACACTCAATCATGAGGTGAAAAAGATATATTTATCTCATTTTACTGATACACAATATAAATATACTACACCGTAAATTACTTAGCTAGTAGAGGATTTTATAATATAAAAAAATACTGCAGAGGATGGAAATATATCATTTTTAGAAACCTTGAGTTTTTGGCGTCTTTAATCTCAACTCTATTTTTTTCCAAATTATTTCTGGTCAGATTACAATGCCCATAAAAACATATTGCTGAAAATTTACCCTAAATCACCGAATGTTTGAGCGCTTATTCTATTAAATATAGTTAGCAAACTTATATTTCACTTGAATTGAATGCCTGCTACATTTGTAATAAAATTATATGACTGAATGAAACTTTGACGTACTATTTTGAAATTTTGTATCCGAGAATAAGTGGCGTATCAAGAATCCCCTTCCCCCTTAATTTGGGAGTCCTTTCCCAATAACATTTCCCTTGTTTGATTGGAACGACATCCCCCCCCCCGACCTTCAACCAACCGCAGTTGCGGGATTGCTTTCGCGGCCATTTCATAAGCACCACTTTTTTTTAATGGCATCCCAATTTAAAGTATTTTATCATCGGGTCCGCACCAGTGGTCTAAGTGATTAGAGCTTCCGCATCGGATGCGGGAGGTCCCTGGTTCGAACCACGGCGAGGCATACCAAAAACTTTAAAAAATGGTACTAGCTTGAACTTAACATAGTGTTAGGACTGGTTGGCATGGTGTCATGATAATGTGGCTGTTTATGATGGTGCTGCATATCTGCGGCACGATCCCAGTGCTAGACATTGCTACAAACTGACACACTGCAGACATCGTAGCGATATGAAAAACTGTTAAAACTACGTTCAAAAATCCAATATCACATACACATTTGGTAACTTTTATTTCTCAGCTGGCAGTTTCATTAAACATACAGCAGTCCGGTCCTTTCTTTTTCCTTACTGTTGTATGGGTGTGTATATATATATATATATATATATATATATATATATATATATATATATATATATATATATATATATATATATATATATATATTCACACATTTGCCTTTCCATCCTTGAAACTGCAAATGGTAGGTAGAGTCCTGTTGTTGGAAACTCCTTTCAGATGTTTGTCAGCATAAACAGGTAATAAATACTAGCTGATGAGGTCAATTGTTAGAATTTTCGTACCATTATAAAAAATACCGCAATAATCGTTTCATTAAATACAACCCGGACTGTAAAAGATAGCACTGATCAGCTATATATGCGGTTATAGAAGCTCATTATTTGCAACAGAACCAATTTTTCTGTCTGTTTAATATGGGCCACATGTGTATGTATCTGCCTTCCACTTAGTGTCCCTCTCCTCTATTCACATAAGTTGAATTATATATATATATATATATATATATATATATATATATATATATATATATATATATATATATATATATATATATATATATATATATATATATATATATATATATAAGCCGACTACATACCCGCGCAAAATGAACAAAGGACATATACAGGTATGACTACAGGGCTTATGGAGCCGCATGCGGATGTTCATTATTTTTTATAGTTATCCCTTTTGAAGAAACTATAATTTATTTTTCCTAAAATAATATATGTAATACAAATATTTATTTACTAATTAAAAATGTGTTTGACGAGAGGTGTCATGTTTATGTTAAAAATTATACGGAGATGTATGTATTTTCTAACATTTAGTGGGAAATGAATGAGTAAATCTTTATAAAAGCTCGTACAGCTTATATATATATATACCATTAATTCGACGCTAAACACATGCTTTAATTATGTCATTAGTCAAAATCAACAATTGGTTGCGTTCAAATCATATACTCTTTAATCATATACTCTTTAATCATATACTATTTATCATATACTCTTTAATCATATACTCTTTCATCATATACTCTTTATCATATACTCTTTAATCATATACTCTTTCATCATATACTCTTTCATCATATACTCTTTATCATATACTCTTTAATCATATACTCTTTCATCATATACTCTTTATCATATACTCTTTAATCATATACTCTTTCATCATATACTCTTTCATCATATACTCTTTCATCATAATCCTTAACATATGAATTCAATTAATATGGCAGAATCAAATCTTCAGCCAACTTTTGCAACCGGAACACTTCGTGATTTTTCTACCAAATTTCCACTCAAAACTACTTTGAGTGAAAGAGCATAAAAAGATGGGAATTGCAGGGAAATGGCAGAGAATTCAATAACATGCTTAGTAACTAGTAATACCTCTATTTCCAGATTGTTTTTATTCAGTAACGTCTTTTACACAATTGTGGTATGTATTCCAATAACGGCTTGCCTGAAAACTCCCCCTGAAATCCAATTGGTTGGTATCATCACATCGGCGCTGCGCATAATGGGTAAAAAAAAAAGTTTTTTTTAAAAAAATTAAAAAGATGGCGGTTTGCAGTTATCTGCGGTCTCACGAGCACCCGAAGTGTGATAGTTGCCATGAAAAAGCATTATGTTATCTTTATGAAATGGTCTGCCTAAGTTCAGCAAAAATAAAGTTGTAAAATGAGTTCATGCTTGAAACATGAAACTAGGAAAGGTTTCGGCCAATCAGATTTACCTCAGTCACGTAGCCGTAATGAACACTATGATGACGTGCCATATGTACATGAGTTGTTTGTTAAATAAGGTACTATATATATGCAGGGGGGAGGGACTGTAGTATTTCTGATGTGAGTTTCCTTAACGTTGGTGGAAATGCCCAAGAGCATTCAAATTGCACATTTTGATGTATACTTTAGACTTGCCTTTCTTGCAATGAAATCGCCTTGTTTTGCGATAATTATGACGTAACTGATGGAATGCGACTTGTACTAACGGTCATATTATAGTATATTCATTAACGACTTAGCTTAACATCATCTTTTAACAAGTTTTACATGAGTGATTTTTTTTTCGGAATAGAAAGAATTTAGTTGCTTCTGATTTGTTTAAAGCATGAGTATTCAACAGTGACGCTCGAGATCTATGTTTTTATGGATTTGCGAGGTCTTAATTTGGTTATTCTTAAAGAAAAATGTTGCATTTTACATACGACCAAGGTACCACGTTTAAGGTAATTACTAGTATATTTGTGTTGTTTTAATTTTCCAGTGATTGAAATAAAATTTTATGGAAGTTCCGTATATCTTATACGGTGGTATAAGATCTTATCCGCACAACAGTTTACATAATAATTCACACAAACAAGTTCACACGCGATTCTGGGTAAAGTTTAGTGGCTCGTTCTAACTTGTTATCGATATCTTGATAATTTTATGGTGCATTAAAGCGGTATCACCCTTGTGGTTTCGGTTTTGACCAGATGTCTTTAAAAAGGTAAATAATAAAAAACCATATTTAACCCGTCGAATAAACACACTCAAATACTCAATTAGATAACTGTAACATCGGAAATTTTTTAACCACAGCGGATTTCCATGCTTCAAAGTTTTCTCTTCTTCAAAATCCCATTCCCCATGAAGATAACTGGGAAAAAAAATCGGATTAGTGTACTAAGTACATTGCCTTCTGAAAATCGTAATAGAAACCGTACTAACACATAAAAGGTTTCTATGTATCTGGTGATAGCATATACATTCTTTCAACGGTCACAGGGACATAGTGAGAAGAAGGCTATGTCTGTCTGTCTGTCTGTCTGTCTGTCTGTCTGTCTGTCTGTATGTATGTATGTATGTATGTATGTATGTATGTATGTATGTATGTATGTATGTATGTATGTATGTATGTATGACATAGGGAAAAATGCGTATATTAAATGAAAATGTAACTGAAAAAAATATAAAAAAAATCCCCAAAATGCATTAATACAATATGTTTTAACACATAAACCATATTCCCTCAGAAAGTTTTAAATTTTCTCAGATGTTCTACATTTCTATAAAGTCGACATTCTCGCAATTTAGGAAAAGACCTTGTCTATCTTATGTATTGTTTAAAGAACTTTTAATTCCCTTTAGTTTGGTGTATGATTGATTGGTGTAGGGTATACAGCTTGGTCTTTCCAATTCAGATGTATGCTTATAAAAATAAAAATAGAAACTGCCTGCTCCGCTTGTTCATTTTCAGTTTCTGTACTTAAGAGATAAATTCTGAAGAAGAAACATAGAGCCGATAACTTCATTTTTACATTTTATATATTTGGTAATTCATTCGTTCCACTTTCAGAAGCTGGTATTGTCTAGTCTGTTATGTATATCTATAAGTTTTGCAATTTTTAGTCATTGCTGTAAATTAGAGTGATTATTGCTGTAAATTAGAGTGATTATATACAGCCTGGATTTGGTGTACGTGTATAGGGTTTTCATTTCCTTTTGTGTGTGTTTGTTTACTTGCTAGGACACTCACTACTGATCGTCAGCCTCAATGCTACTGTAATTAAATTTTTAATATATCAATAATGGAATTTCACATAGCCAAACTTGCTACACAGAGACAAGAAGGCAATTGAAAAATATATTCCAGTCCGTGATTCTATCAAACAAAAATTACAAGCGCGTCAGGAATCTCAGGTGGAATTTGCAGAAGGGCAGAACAATCATTTAAACTGGTTATAAAGGCTACCAAAGATCTTCTTCCCACGTTAGAGAACACCGTTTAACCAACTGGAAAATTAGCAGAAAGATCTAAGAACACAAAAAAGGATTCTACGAGAACTTCCAACTGAAATAGCTGCGGCTAAGCCACAATTACAAGAAGTACAAGTACTTGAGAGTATTGACAAAGTTCTTGAGGAGGTAGACGATGTAAGTGATCGTGTTTTGCCAAAACCAAAACCACAACCCCCATTTTAGCGATGAAGGTAGTAGAATACTTCGAGAGAAACCTATATTAATTGCCACAACAGGATATCCACATTGTGATGAATTATAAACACCGCCAGTGCTTCGTGGAAAAATTGGGTTACTTTTGTATTAAGAAAGTCCCTTTGCAAACCTAAAATTTCTGGTGATCAAAGCAAAAATGAATTTACAAATTTTGTAAGACAAGTCGAAGAAGTTAGAAGAGCGCCATTACCTGGAGATATATTATCGTCTGGAAAATTGCCATTCAGACTACCTCGTATTAAGGAAGAAGAAACAACTGGGAGTGACTTTAGCACAGATACATGGAGAAGTAATCTAGTTACTCCATGTCCCAATAACGTCCTAGCCGATGTAGAAATTTTGATTGGCGGAAAAAAGAGTAGGTAATAATTGCCCATAAATCATTAATGAAGCAGCTGATTTTTGTCAACGATTATTTTGCAGGCGGTATGTGGATATTAAAATCTATCGATCCCTCAGCGATGAAATCGTTGATGATTACCTAAGTGATTGAAGGTATGCAATTAGATTAGTGACAAGAAAATAATATGATAAATTAGCGATTACCTACATATAAAGCGATGTACGGCGATTGACTCGGTGATGTTCATGGTCTATTCAAAAGGATAGCCCCAAAAGCAGTACCGATTGCAAAGCAACTAGGAATGAAAGGCATTGACGTTTTTCGTAAAAAAAAAGGTATTGGTCCTGTTGGTGATGTCGCTAGCAAAGCATTCTTAGCAATCAAGAATAGACTAGCACTATTAATACGACGAAAGCCGCAATCAGTAAAATTACCCAGCACTGAAGTTAAGCCTGCAAGTGTTATTAAAATAATAAATCAAGATGAAAATCAAAAAGTAGCAGAGTTGGCTAGTGTACTACTTTCATAAATAAAAAAACAAATAACTGCTTACCTAATAGCGGGAAGTGGTCTTTGTGTCAGAAGATAGTAAGTGTAATAAAGATGTTCAAACGTGTATCTGATCCCACATTTGACATGGATGCTCCAGTTCTCAATGATCTATGCGCGATTATCAGTATCATTCTTATGACGCACGAGAGCCAAATCAGCTTGGAAAAATCGAATTTCAAGTTCAGAATACAAGCAGATATTTTTTTAACCCGCAGATGAAATTATTGAGATCGAAGGCAGACTTTTGCAAGCAGATGGTATACCGTACGGAATTGTTGAAAATATTGGTTTTGTTAACGACGGTATTATGGCGTTATTAAAAAGCACCAAATATATGATTGGTGGTCGGGAAATTGAGGCGTCATAACAATGTCGATATTGCCACGACGATACTTGGCTTTGCAAGATTACTCAAGATCAGCTGATCCATCAATGATATTTACAAATGATACAACGGATCATCCAGAAAACAGAAACATAACAAAAAATGTAGGTGGAACTGAAGTTTGATCAATGAATGAAAGCTTCAAATTCGGATTCGCATCACGCCGAACAATGTTGAACGGCGATGAAGGGTTATCGTGTGCGATTCCACTGTCACATATATTTGGATTCTGCAGAAATGTTAGAAAAGTTATATTTGGCGCTAAAAACACTGTAGTACTTGTAAGAAAAGACAACGAGTATGATGCAGTCTAGCGTGATGCTGCCGTACCTGCAGGTATAGTAGTACTACCAAAACTTTCATTGTTGATGCTAGTAATGATTCCTTCGGTTTCTGAAGAACAAAGGTTACTTTCTTTCATGGATCAAGGCAGTAAATCAACATTCTCATGGTTAACGGTGACAACAGCCAGTATTCTAAATGAAGTTGTTGGTTTATTTACATGGCAAATAACATCACAGCAGGGTGTTTCTTCACCGCGACATATATTCGTCATATTTCAGGAAAATTCCAGAGTAAAATCGCAGGTACGAAATACAACCGTGTTCGAAACGCTTGGATTTAATGACATTTCTTTGAGAATAAATGGACATCAAAAACCGTCCGAAAAAGTGTTGCTGAATTTTGAAAATAATCATGTTGCACGTGCTTATCATCGCCTGGTGACATTTATGGTGTGCGATCAGAATGTTGATTCTGGTTTGCAGATATCTCAGCGGGATTTTACAACTCTGTGTCCGATATCGTTGGAACAATTAGATTTATTCAGACAATCTATCGTTGATATACACTTCAGAGATCGTGTAGCACGATCACCACCAATAATACCTAGTCCACCGGTTATTCCTGGTGGTTACAGAGCAATCGCTGTTATACTCTGAGACAAAACAACGCTACTTGGTGTTGGTGGATGAATGATAGTTATTGATGCCACAGTAGAAAACGTGTGATTAAATCGCTCATGATAATAAAATGTCATATCATCATGTCAATGTTACTGTGACTCCTGGTCAGATTAAAAAACTACAATCAGTATTAAAAGAGAACTGTGGAATAAATATATTACTAAAAAATGAACAAATCCAATGTATTCCGAATAAACTATCATTGTCAGAACATCAACGCAGGCACTTCAATGAAGCCAAACGAACAAAGACCGTCAAACGATTTAATTTTTCTGCACATGCCATTAAAGACATCGCTAAGACTAGTGGTATATTTCCACTTCTTGCAGCTATATCAGCGTTGATAGCCGGTGCAGCAGCAGCCATTACAAAAGCATCTGCGTTAGGTGTTGTTGGAACTACTACTGGATTAGCACTAAACAATGCAACAGATCACGAAATAAAAACTTCCTTAAAAGGGCCTTTCAAAAATGGAAGGGGTCTAAGAGTGCCAGAAACTCATCATTTTTGCTGCTAAAAACAATAAACATGAAAAATTTCAGAGGTGTGTTTATGCGTGATCAATTACCTTACAAACCAAACAATGCTGAAACCAGTATAATTAATCTCGATAAAAACTCTTGACTAGTTACTCATTGGGTTGCATACGCGATAGATCAACGTGGAATTGTTTATTTCGATTCTTATTGGTTGGCACTACCAAAAGAATGAACATGATGGACACCACTCAATTTCACGGCGTTATCCACTAACTGGATCTTCTAGATCTGGGTTAAGAGTATTGGAACATAATGACGAGGAATCATTTCTGGTGGAACCCGAAACAAACAAATTTAGGCTTCTTGTACTGCTAGTGTCTTGAATTAGTCGCTAAACTACCACATATTTAAAATATAATGAATCAAAACCCTATCAACGTTCAACATTACAGATACCATAAATTATGTGAGTAGCAAACAAAATTGAAAAATATAATTCGACGATTATACAGTAAAAGTAAAACAATATTGTAGACGTGTAGATGTCTTTGACGTAGTTGTGTATTCGGCATCGCTGTTAACGCTGAAACCGATGTATTGCTATCAACAATAACAATGACATCACCAGCAGTTGTAACTATTTGTGTTTCATCAGCAACAACAATTGCTGTTATTCTTAATATTATTTTAAAAAAGATAGCTACATACATAAACCCAAATTACACGAGTACACAATAAAACTGAACGCGGCGATTTTAACAACCTCAAAATTATTATTGTTTATTTAGTCACATCTCAGTGATGGTAAAATATCAGATGAGGGGTGTCACAATTGCTCAGTCCAGGTTATCCGGGAACATATAAACTTGGATATTATTACCGGGTTTTATATGCAAACATCACCGCTATCCAGTCTTAATCCTTATGCAAGTTGCCAGACACTCAGGCAATAGAATATCCGCTAGTAAAATGCTTGTAGTCTTCACACTCAGGTGTTAAGCATTGATTCATAGATCAAAAGAAGTCCGCAGGGTGAACGGGGCTTGTTCTCGTAGACACACAAGAGATAAGACATTATCCGTTAATTTTGATGTTGACAGTCTACAGCGACATCCAATCGTAATTAAGACAGAGTGTGTTTTTTAACCTTAGATCAGAATTAGATCTAAAACTCGCTTTAAAATTATCAGTAGATGCCTCGATAGATTGCCGTACAAATAGGATCAGTCCGGGAAAAGCCACTCGTAATTTGGTGGGAATCTTCAGACCAGAATTGTAAGAAAATGAAAAGCTTCAACAAAGTCAGTAAGATATTTGCTTCATTTCTGCAAAACATTACGGCGTCATAATTGTAATTATTGGTAGTTTGTATACTTAATTGCTGTGATTGATTTAGTATGTAGAATTACTTTGTAATATTTCATTTACAAGCGTCTTTGAGACATGAATGTGAGTTTACATAGAGAATTATGTAGATTGCTAGCTCGTCAGAGCTAATATTGTAATTCGCTGCTAGGTTACTTCGTAGTAACCAGTACCTTTAGTAATGCATTATGTTAGAGTTGACGTATATTTGAATTGGAGTTTAGGAAAATGATGGAAGTATGTAAGATTAGTTACAATAGATGTTTGAACATATCATGAAATGGAGGATGAGAAGGAGTAACCTGGAGGGAGACAGGCAGGACGAGATGTAATTAGGAGATTGAGAAGAATACACAGTTGAGTAGAACACAAGAACAGGTGGAAATCTCTCAAACTGCGAATCAAATGATGCGATAGACTAGTAAATACCGTAAATGGTCGAGCGGAAGAAGTGTATTTGGGAGATTTTAATTATTGACCATTTAATTGCTATTAAATTGTTATCATTGAACTTCACCCTTTTGTATATTTAATCATTTAACCATCGGCATTGCTGGCTGGGGGTGGGCATGGAGCTTAAATTTCACTAAATCAGCTTCCAACCAAAATCGAGCCTGGGTGGGACTGCTACAATAATTTAAATAAATATTGGAAGCACCCCACACGCAATCTCCTACAACCAAAAACCTCACAGTGGTGGCAACCTTTACAAAGAGTTAACAACGATAATAAAATCTTACAATCAAGTATTTTACAAAAAAAATAAAAGATCAAAATAAAAGATCCAATGGAATACCTGGATATAGAATTAATGAGGAGGGTTGAAAGTGGGATTTAGAATCATGATTTAGATAATAATGTCAACGTCAAACCATTGCTACAACAGATCGTCGCTAATGCAAGACCGTTAAAGACTACAATACTATACCAATTATGAGTTTATTATAGTTGGTCAAATATTAGATCAAAATCATTAGGTGGCTTACAAGCAAATGATTCGCTTATATTTGCAAATACAATAACCCTGATGGAACGCCCGAATGACAAGTTGTGAGTATACCTACGGGCACTAATAAAATTGAACAGACCATAGATAAATTTCAGCGCAGAACAAAATCTATTACAGGAAAAGAATCCAAAATAGCTATTACTGTTTCTGAACCAACATTATCATGCCGATTGAAATAAATTCTCTTGACTATGTTGTGGATATATATCAATCATCGATCAGAACTGTCCTAGGATGGCTGGAAAATCCGCCGGTTTATTATACACCACCAGAACCAAAGAAAGACGATTTTTGTGTTACAATGAAGCGAATTTTTATGAAGTATCCAGAATATAGAATAACCTTTCCATGGAAGTATTTTGACAGTAACGAATATATTATCACACAAGACAATGAAATGATTCCTCAAATAACAAAACTTGTTTACACGGTTTTGATAAGGATACAAATTTAATCGGCAACGTGGCGTTTATTAAAACATTTTCTGATGTAATTAGCCCTAAATACTCTAAAACACATACTGATATAAAACATTGATTTTCAAGTATAATACAACATTACAACGACGATATAAAACAGCAGATCATTGATCAGATTTTAAATATTGCATCAATGATCGCAGTCAACCTTGTATGCGACATAATTGATGGTGGTTTCAAGTAGATCTTGAAAAATTCAATCATGCCCAGCAGGGATACTTTTCAAATACATTTACACCACAAGTACTTTAGGAAATTTAATTTATTAGAACCAATTAATCCTGTTTATTTGCAGTGTCATAATCCGCTTTAATCAAGAATGCATTTCAAACTTACTGACAAAACCGGACACTTGTTGGATTTCCGAGGTAAATCATTGAATATAAATATGTAAGATCATAGAACACAATGATCAGTATTTTTAAAGCAAAAAAAAAATGCCAAATAAATTATCTGAATAAATATAATAATTTGATTCTGAGCAAATATTATTATTATCTGATTCAGAATAAATATCATCAGAATGAACAATAAATTTTATTATCATCATAAATTATAAATATTATTATCTAAATAAAAATAAATGTTATTAAAATCTGATTCTGAGTAAATATTATAATCTGATTCTGAGTAAATATTTCTAAAATTTGTTTCAGACTAAATATTATAATCTGATATAAATTTTTTTTACTCTAGTCAGAAATGAAATATCCCTCTTGACAGAGTAAAGGTTTTATACTTTCACTTTGTTTAGCTGTTACTATAATCACGGTGACAATGTTTTCAAAATTATTAGTTTTCTTGTAACTACAGTCACTGGTGACAGCGCTTTCACAATCACAGTCACCACAGACATTATGGATCGTTTCACAATCAGACATAATGTTTCTCAACTGTCTTATGCGAGCATTCACAATCCATATTGCTTCGTATTCGTGTTAATATACATCTATTTTCTAATCTTCGTTGTTGTAATGATTAAAAATCACAAATAATTTTTTCAGGAATTAGTTGATCAGAAATTTTTATACCGTCATTATTTAATTTTTGAATTGCAGATATAATAACATTAATACTTTCGTAATTCACTATATTATTATAATAAATATTTGTTTAAAATAAATACATATTTTACACAATCATAAATTAATACGCAGATACAACAAATGTTTTACTTACCTGCTTACGTACAAATCCACTTGCAGGATGACCACAAAGAAAAATTATGGCTGACTTTTATAACTTTATTCTGGATATTGCATGATGAGTCATTCTGGAAATTATACGTAGGAGTTATTAGTTTTTGCCTGACAACGATATATGTATCCTAGAAAATCACGCGTTTGAATTATTCTGGAAATTACGTGATGAGCTATTGAAAATTCCGCGTAGGAGTTATTATGGAAATTCCGTGCAGGTGTTAAGGCGATATAAAAGGCAGTTAGAATTGTGCAAGTAGATTTGAGTAATGAATAGGTAAGTAAAATATTTTTCTTGAACTTAGTATTGTGTTAATTAACGGACAGACTGAAATAAATTGTAGTTGTCTTAAGAGAAATTACTTTACCTCGTAAATATTTTTATTCAGGAGTGGCAGCGTACTTAAATCTTATTCGATGTTCATATTTCTTTGCAAATGACGATTGTAAATTTTATCTACGACATATTATACCAAATGGGTGACAATATTAAAATATTTAAAAATTATAATATCGTTTCGGCTTTCTGTATATTTACCACCGGATTGCATACACAAATGAGTTTATCCTCTTACCCCAACATCACACCTTAAACACGGTTACGGTCCTAGACTCTCTCGACGAACACTTTGCATGTGACAAACAGAATTCATTTACTCAAGCTTTCTTACAAGGAACTGAAGAACTTATCATTAACCATTACATGTATTGTTTGCTTGAATCATAATAAATTTTATAATGATGATATGTTTAATGTTCATGTATAATGATCATATATTTAATTTTATCAGAAATATCAGTAAGAGTGACTCTGTGTCCGTATGGTTATTTCAAAGTTCAGAATCTGTGCACTATAATCAGTTTGTACGACCTAGCGGAGACATTTATTGTGCAGAATCTCTCCACGAGAAAATGAAAAATCTTGCATTGAAATATAACCCTAACGATGTCAGTTGCTGCCAACGCTGCTCAGGAGAAACAATCATATTCACCGACAAGTTTGGAATATCAAGTTGATGTCCAGCGTAGTTGTATCAAATACAGACACAGCGGACTGTGTAACACTAAATACGATGTTCTGAATACTTTAAGAGATTTGGACATCCAAAACACGAGATGACCAGAGTTGCGATAAACGGACTCCTGCCAGATTTTGACTTAACCAGATTCGCCTGAACAAAGTCATTCGAGTCTGTACCGATAAACCTTCACCCGATTTATTATACCTGTTTTGGAAGACATTTCTCAGAAAAATGTTGGGCTCTAATAGTTTTATTACGATGTAAATATTTTTATATCGTTGAAAAAAGAAAGCAATCGCAGAAACATGTCTGGCTGCCATAACAAAATAAAAATTCAGATGATGAAATTCCTAATATAACTGATTAGGAAAATAAAGTTGCAAAAGGATCTCGGCAGAAAAAAAATCAGTAAGTTTACTAAGGGTAGTTCATGTGATCATAAACGACATTGTACAAGATTAATTATATACGATGCTGTTTTCCTGACATAATGAAGTAAATGCGGCCTGATTTGTTGCTCATTCCTTACTTCCTTAACTGGGTATACATTCCACTTTCAGGCACACTATATCACATTTCACAGTACATTACACTGCTAATGTTGTTCAGGTCATAAGCTTGCGTCCGATCCAAACAATACTGTATTTGTCTTCATACACTCAAGCTTCTCCTTTTTTATAGACAGTTAACATAAAATAGGAAAAGTATTTGTATTTCTCCAACAGGACTAGCTGACATCAATAATTAATTGATAACATAGTTTATTTTGCCTAAATGACAATTAAGCTCGTTGAGTGTGAGCTATTAGTCACTATCTTGAACTAAATGCCGGACACATGCCCGTATACGACTGATAAGTAAATAATCAAGATGCCACAACCGCTACTCAAATGTTAAAACAGCTAAAAATAGTTTACAAGACTTCACATATTAGTTTAAGAAATAAGTCAAATAAAATTCACTTCTTAACTTATGCCACATTACTGATAAGAGTTTCTCGGCAGAAAAATATTTCACAAGCCTAACATTTTTATACGTGATTCTTTTATCATTTAAGATAATAAATATAAACACTTATCTAAATATTAATTTAAAATAACTGTCTGAAATTAAGACAGTACCTTTATGAGGCTCGCTGTTTTCTCTTTTTAGCAGAACATCTCCTTACAACTCTGGTGTTACGCGTCTCTCTTAAACGTTCGATTACACATCCCTTGGACAACCTTTGCAAGGGCCTTATCCATCCCAGAAGTCAAAACCTTTCGCCGCACGCTAAAACTATCCAGACTCCAATTTTTGCTATGTAAGTCATTTTTAAAGCACATTCTTCGTCTAGGACACAACCCATCCCAAACGTTAATTACCCACATAGATCTCATTTTTATCTACCCGACATTATAAACATTGTACATTTTCAGCTCCTTTAACATACCGATATCAGCAAAGTTTCAACTTATGACAAATATTTGAACAAGTATAAAATCTCTTTTTGCAATATTTCAACCCTTGGCCATTTAGATTAATTAAACCCAATATTCACCCCTGTCCAGGTTTGCCTGACATAGATGTCAAAATAACCTCATTAATAATCAGTCAAGTCCCGTCAGATGCATCCAAGTAGTATCGTCCGTAAGCACCCCACGGATTTAACCTGGTGCAAAATCGCACATATCAATTTGAAACTTCTATATGTTACAATGACGTCTGAAAGATTCGCTGTTACAGATCTGCAGTATCGGATGAGTACTTAGGAAATAGAAGAGCCATCAGACTTTGTGTAATCATCCCTGTATCTGGCGAGTCCAATCACCGTCATGGAAAGTATAATCGTTATCAAGAAGTGCCTCGATTTCTTTTCCATCCGTGGAATAAGGTGAGCTGTTAAACAAAGCCATGATGCCATTCTTAATAAAGCCAACCTTGACATCGGCAGCGTAGTCGTTATCGTTGTCCTTTATCAGTTTTTCTTCCATTTCCTTGAACGCCTTGCGCGGGAGAAAATAACGGCCTTTTAATTCTATTGTCAATCACCTAAGGTCCCTAGCCGGATATAAATAATACTGAAAATCATTGGTGCTGTGATCTACCAGCACAGGCGCATTCATTGTCAAGTGTGATTGGGTGGAGCTTGAAATTTTGAAAATTATACATTAGTTGTTTCATCTAATACCATTTGCCTGACATCCGTAATCCGTTTTGCATTGCAAGATTTGCAATAGTTGAATCAGCTGTAAGTTTTTAACGGGCGTCATTGATGATTTCCTAACAGGACTGCCATTGTTGCCGTTAATGGTAGTGAACTCTTTTGGTGGCAGTCAATCTAGAATTGATTGAACCGTCTGCAATCCTAGATCTTTTAAAAACGGAGAGGATAGCCCGATAAATGCATCTAAAATTGATTGAACCGTCTGCAATCCCAGAACTTTTAAATGCAGAGAGGACACCCAAGTAAACGCACCTACCTCTAAGCGGGACATATATTATTGTTCTCCCCCCCCCCTTCACAGCAACCTTACTTTGCTATCAGTGAAATCAGATTGAAATTTTAATAGCCAAATTAATGTTTCCTTGAAAAAGCTTTGTGTAAATTTTTGCATTCTAATTTTATTATTATTTGGAGTTTAGTTGTCTGAATTGTTTTATTAGGTTACCACCTGTTCTCTCTTCCATTCCGTCTAAGTTATCTAACTCGGATTCATCTGAGTCCTAATCTGATTATTCATACAGGGACATCTTACTCACAATGTGCTTCTTCAGTTTCAATTATTTTCAGACTTGGTAGTGGTGGTAGTAGTTGGACTTGGGTAAGTTAGTCTGATTTTGTTCCTACATTTTCTTATTTTACTTTTATTATTATTTTTTTTTCCATTTTTCCATTTTCTTCTTTACTCTTTCCTCATTCTGCTTTTCATTTGAAGATCTCAGTTTTGTCTGTCCATTTTTCTTCGTTTTATTTATCGTTTTCTCTCTCTCTCTCTCTCTCTCTCTCTCTCTCTCTCTCTCTCTCTCTCTCTCTCTCTCTCTCTCTCTCTCTCTCTCTCTCTCTCTCTCTCTCTTTTCTTAGTTTTTGTCTTCTTTCTTCTTCTATTTGATTTTCCTTTTATTCTGGTTGTTCTGTTCTCCTCTTTATTCTGGTGTGTTTGCTTCCGCTTTTCAGGTTTGTTCTATTTGTTTCTAATTCTATTTGTTTCTATGCTTCCTAAATCCATATTTTTCTAGTGTTTTCTTTTCTTCTTCTTCAGGCTTGTTTCTTATTTATTCAGTCCTTTCTGTGACTGTTCTTGCGAGACATTGGAGTGCTTGTCTGTGCCTTCGAACAGACTAAGTCTTTTTTGCCATCCAAAAATCTAAGTCTGGATGTGACATTTGATGAATTCTAAAATTATATGCAATACCCTTCCAGGGACTTGTCCATGTTCTGTCCGTTTCACCCAGCGCGAAATATTCACGGCACCTGAATTTGTGGAAGTTTTGTTATATTAACTTATATCCGTTTAATAGTAAAGTAGTACAAACAATAAATCCCAATTTTTGTTTAGACGAGGATCTATGCAATTTTAAAGAAGAGCTTTTATTTTTAAATGTAATAACAGTGAAACAAAGCCAAAATCCAAATTTGCAGAGAATAATAAACAAAATCACGAAAATTATGTTTATCACTGCCAACCGAGCCAGTTAAATATCAGTCTTTGTGAATGGTTCTGTGTGTGTGTGTGTGTGTGTGTGTGTGTGTGTGTGTGTGTGTGATTTGTATTTTTAACGTGGCTTTAACACGTTTAAGGGTCATATCGCTACGAAGTCTAGAGTGTGATATTTATAGTGATGTTTTGTGTCGGGTTAAAATTTTGCAGAAGTGTTTCGTCATGTCCCACACAGTCACACTATTCTGACAACAGGCCCACCAGTCCTAACATTAATCTCTTATTGATGAGGCGAGGAAGCTGTCAGCACAGGAGCATGCAGTTTTATCAATAAAGCACGACGAAATTTCTGACAACAACCTTAACGGTATTAAAAATTAACACAAGGAATGCAAGCGTGACCACAACCCTCCGTTCGATTCTACTTTTCTCAAGCGTCTTTTATCGCTTCAGAATCGCAAGAAAACTGAAAAACTAAACATATCCTGTCAAAAATAGTAATGTACCAGCGTATCACTCTCGGAGGACCATCGCATGATTCCAATCTGGCGAATTAACCTCACAAACCCTGAAAAGCGCGATCATTGCAGGAAGTAGCCCATTTTTACTAGTTTCTACCCTGCAGCAAATATGTGTTAGGGTCTAATAATCATTCCGAACAAGGCACAGAATCTAGGCTCTAATATTTGAATGTGATGACGTTATCAACCGTTATTTGAACAATCAGTACTTTAACTACATATTTCTGTTCTGGAAATTTATTCAAAAATTATTAAATGATGCAATCTGAAATAACAAAAAAAAAAACAAGTTTAACACTTTATCTTGTAAAATTAATTTCATGACGTTATTTAGCCCGTGGTAGAAATGGGCAACTTCCTATAATGAACACGCTTTTCAGGGTTTGTGACCGAACGGATGAAAATAAAGGTCAATTTGCCTAATGGGTTTCATGCGATGGTCCTCCGAGAGTGATGGGTTGGTACGTTACTGATTTCTTGTTAGCAACATTTTTGTAGGTTTTGTATAACTCTAGGGTTCGAACCGTCTCTTTAACCACTCAGTCCACCGGAGCAGTTTTGTGAGAGGTTATAAGACAGTTCATAGAACTGCTAAGCAATTTCTAAGAAAACTTTGCTAAACACCTTGCGATATGACCTAAATACGATAACGTTCGGGATAACATGAATAATCACTAGAAAACTTATGGACTGGCATAGGGACTATCAAATGAATAATCATAGGAAAACTTACGGACCGGCATAGGGACTATCACATGAATAATCGTAAGAAAACTTACAGACTGGCATAAAGACTATCACATGAATAATCATAGGAAAACTTACGGATCGGAATAGGGATTATCACATGAATAATCAAAGGAAAACTTACGGACTGGCATAGGGACTATCACATGAATAATCAAAGGAAAACTTACGGACTGGCATAGGGACTATCACATGAATAATCAAAGGAAAACTTACGGACTGGCATAGGGACTATCACATGAATAATCACTAGAAAACTTACGGACCGGCATAGGGACTATCACATGAATAATCAAAGAAAACTTACGGACTGGCATAGGGACTATCACATGAATAATCAAAGGAAAACTTACGGACCGGCATAGAGACTATCACATGAATAATCAAAGGAAAACTTACGGACCGGCATAGGGACTATCACATGAATAATCGTAAGAAAACTTACAGACTGGCATAAAGACTATCACATGAATAATCATAGGAAAACTTACGGATCGGAATAGGGATTATCACATGAATAATCGTAGGAAAACTTACGGACTGGCATAGGGACTATCACATGAATAATCATAGGAAAACTTACGGACCGGAATAGGGATTATCACATGAATAATCATGAATAATTATAGGAAAACTTACGGACCGGCATAGGGACTATCACATGAATAATCAAAGGAAAATTTACGGACTGGCATAGGGACTATCACATGAATAATCAAAGGAAAACTTACGGACTGGCATAGGGACTATCACGTGAATAATTAAAGGAAAACTTACGGACCGGCATAGGGACTATCACATGAATAATCACTAGAAAACTTACGGACCGGCATAGGGACTATCACATGAATAATCAAAGGAAAACTTACGGACTGGCATAGGGACTATCACATGAATAATCAAAGGAAAACTTACGGACCGGCATAGGGACTATCACATGAATAATCAAAGGAAAACTTACGGACCGGCATAGGGACTATCGCATGAATAATCGTAAGAAAACTTACAGACTGGCATAAAGACTATCACATGAATAATCATAGGAAAACTTACGGATCGGAATAGGGATTATCACATGAATAATCGTAGGAAAACTTACGGACTGGCATAGGGACTATCACATGAATAATCATAGGAAAACTTACGGACCGGAATAGGGATTATCACATGAATAATCATGAATAATTATAGGAAAACTTACGGACCGGCATAGGGACTATCACATGAATAATCAAAGGAAAACTTACGGACCGGCATAGGGACTATCACATGAATAATCAAAGGAAAACTTACGGACCGGCATAGGGACTATCACATGAATAATCGTAAGAAAACTTACAGACTGGCATAAAGACTATCACATGAATAATCATAGGAAAACTTACGGATCGGAATAGGGATTATCACATGAATAATCGTAGGAAAACTTACGGACTGGCATAGGGACTATCACATGAATAATCATAGGAAAACTTACGGACCGGAATAGGGATTATCACATGAATAATCATGAATAATTATAGGAAAACTTACGGACCGGCATAGGGACTATCACATGAATAATCAAAGGAAAACTTACGGACCGGCATAGGGACTATCACATGAATAATCATAGGAAAACTTACGGACCGGAATAGGGATTATCACATGAATAATCATGAATAATTATAGAAAAACTTACGGACTGGCGTTGAGACTATCACATGATTGATCGTAAGAAAACTTACGGGCTTGAGAAGAGACTATCTAATGAATGAAGTCGGGAAAACTTATGGACTGGCATAGGAACTATCACATGAATGGTCTTAGGAAACGTGGGTGAAACTGGAATCAGTTTCACTAGGTGTGAAAAATAAACTTATCTCAGCAAAAACAAAACTAGTCATATGGGAGCGAAATATAACAGTCGTTGAAAACAGTGGTTGAACAACATAATTTATTTTTCAGTTCCAGTGAATTAGAATTTCGGTGTTGAATTTCATGCTTTGATGTAAGCCGAATATGAATGCTCGTTTCTTAGATACGTTATACTTTAAAGAATGCTTTTAAAACTAAAATAGGAACATTCACAGTAAAACTCATTTTCTAAACATTCATGAAAACGTTATAGTAGGTGAATACATAGATTTGAACATTTGAACATTGTAATGTTTCGACTTCTGATTTTTTTTTTGCTTTCTAGTTATAACTAATATTGAATAAAGCCACTTGCATTTTAAATTATACTTGTACACAATTATGTTCGTACATGTTTGTCCAGGAGAACATTATAAGCAAGTCACGCATGGTTTGGTTTTTAAAAAAAGTGCTTTTCCCCGACAAGTTGTCTGCAGGAGAATACATGAAACACTTTAGTAAGGTAGCACACTTACCTTCAGCAATTTTATTAACACTTTCTCAGCGGTTGCTTTGTAGTTAAACAGAATTAAGTACGCACCTGTTTTGATATGAAAGTAATCGTATTCATACTTGAAACATTGGAGCCGGCTGTCAATTAAAAAATGATTCCCTCCCTGATAACGACTGATAAAGATAGCTAGCCTAGTCATAGTTATCTACCTTTACGAAAGAGAGATACCTTACGTTCTATGAAACTAGTTCAGAAAAAAATCTGGAAGACATCAAACAATTTTTGCACAGGGAAAGAGATAAGGGAAAATCAATTAACTTGGCTCCACGACTCGGTAAAATCTAACACAATTCAAGAAACAGAATTAAACTGTTTTATGATTCCATTAGTGAGTTATGGAGTAATGTAGGAAGTGTAAAGACTATTTTGAGTTATACTACTATTTTATTTTCTTAAGTACAAGTTACAGAAATAGCCACAAAATAGCGTTAACATAACATATCGTTTGTATCTGAGTACCCACAATTGGCGCACAAAAGATCCTGAAATAGCAACAAGAATGGCTGAGGTTGCAAAAGAAGAAAACAATTTTTTTTAGTAAACCTGTTTCTGATAGGGGGAAATTAAATAGAATATTTTTCTCATTTGTAGCATGGAACAAAACTATACATCGTTTGTATTTGAAACCAATTGTTTACACCAAGACATTGAATACAAACGCACTTGTATATAACAAGATGCCATGTCTATATTGATGACCATAGCTGGATATCACACGCATGTTGTATAACCATAGCTGGATATCATACGTATGTTGTATGACCATAGCTGGATATCACACGCATGTTGTATCACCATAGCTGGATATCATACGAATGTTGTATCACCATAGATGGATATCATACGAATGTTGTATGACCATAGCTGGATATCATACGCATGTTGTATAACCATAGCTGGATATCATACGCATGTTGTATCACCATAGCTGGATATCATACGCATGTTGTATCACCATAGCTGGATATCATACGCATGTTGTATGACCATAGCTAGACATCATACGCATGTTGTATGACCATAGCTAGATATCATACGCATGTTGTATGACCATAGCTAGATATCATACGCATGTTGTATCACCATAGCTGGATATCATACGCATGTTGTATGACCATAGCTAGATATCATACGCATGTTGTATGACCATAGCTAGATATCATACGAATGTTGTATGACCATAGCTGGATATCATACGCATGTTGTATAACCATAGCTGGATATCATACGTATGTTGTATGACCATAGATGGATATCACACGCATGTTGTATAACCATAGCTCGATATCATACGAATGTTGTATGACCATGGCTGGATATCATACGCATGTTGTATAATCATAGCTGGATATCATACGTATGTTGTATGACCATAGCTAGATATCATACGAATGTTGTATGACCATAGCTAGATATCATACGAATGTTGTATGACCATAGCTGGATATCATACGCATGTTGTATAATCATAGCTGGATATCATACGTATGTTGTATGACCATAGCTAGATATCATACGAATGTTGTATGACCATAGCTAGATATCATACGAATGTTGTATGACCATAGCTGGATATCACACGCATGTTGTATAACCATAGCTGGATATCATACGCATGTTGTATGACCATAGCTGGATATCATACGCATGTTGCATGACCATAGCTGGATATCAAACGAATGTTGTATAACCATAGCTAGATATCATACGTATGTTGTATGACCATAGCTAGATATAATACGCATGTTGTATAACCATAGATGGATATCAAACGCATGTTGTATAACCATAGCTGGATATCATACGTATGTTGTATGACCATAGCTGGATATCACACGCATGTTGTATAACCATAGCTGGATATCATACGAATGTTGTATGACCATAGCTGGATATCATACGCATGTTGTATAATCATAACTGGATATCATACGTATGTTGTATGACCATAGCTGGATATCACACGCATGTTGTATCAACATAGCTGGATATCATACGAATGTTGTATAACCATAGCTGGATATCATACGAATGTTGTATGACCATAGCTGGATATCATACGCATGTTGTATAACCATAGCTGGATATCATACGCATGTTGTACCACCATAGCTGGATATCATACGCATGTTGCATGACCATAGCTGGATATCAAACGCATGTTGTATGACCATAGCTAGATATCATACGTATGTTGTATGACCACAGCTGGATATAATACGCATGTTGTATAACCATAGATGGATATCAAACGCATGTTGTATAACCATAGCTGGATATCATACGCATGTTGTATCACCATAGCTGGATATCATACGCATGTTGTATCACCATAGCTGGATATCATACGTATGTTGTATGACCATAGCTGGATATCATACGCATGTTGTATAACCATAGATGGATATCAAACGCATGTTGTATCACCATAGCTGGATATCATACGCATGTTGTATAACCATAGATGGATATCATACGCATGTTGTGTCACCATAGCTGGATATCATACGCATGTTGTATAACCATAGATGGATATCAAACGCATGTTGTATAACCATAGCTGGATATCATACGAATGTTGCATGACCATAGCTGGATATCATACGCATGTTGTATGACCATAGCTGGATATCATACGCATGTTGTATCACCATAGCTGGATATCATACGCATGTTGTATCACCATAGCTGGATATCATACGCATGTTGTATGACCATAGCTGGATATCATACGTATGTTGTATCACCATAGCTGGATATCATACGTATGTCCTATCACCATAGCTGGATATCATACGCATGTTGTATCACCATAGCTGGATATCATACGAATGTTGTATCACCATAGCTAGATATCATACGCATGTTGTTTCACCATAACAGGATATCATATGCATATTGTATGATCATAGTTAGATATCATGCGAATGTTGAGGTGTGCAACCGGGGATATATCCAAACTTTTTAATTTCATACAAGAAAAAAATTTGCTTAAACAAGAACTTGGAGAGGCCTGGGTGTTTCTTACCCCAGGGCCAGTGTTAACTCTATACGGCCCTGTACGAGCATAGATATTATACGCGTATTGCATGACCATAGCTTGAAATCACACTCATGTTGTATGCTTATTGCTCAAATCGTCTAACCATCGCTAGATACCGAACGTATGTTTTATGACGATAACAGGATATCATATGCATGTTATATCACCATAGCTAGATATAAAGAAAGAAGAAAATAAGAATAAAAAATAATTGAATAGGAATTAAACAAAAGAAGACAAAAATAAAGTTTATAATCGCATTTATTCAACTGATGAGACATCCTTCATAACAGCCATCAATGTACAAAACTAGAACTTTCTTCAAAAAAAACTTCGGCAACGATAAAAAGGAGGTGAAAATTATCCAGACGCTCTGCACAATTAACCTGTTTTCAACCCTTTTAATTCCAGGGCCCTGTATCAAAAATGCTTCTTAAAGGACTGTAAAAAATAAATATGACGACTTTGCTATTGTATTCAAACAATCTGACATGTCTAACTAAGGACACTATGCTTTGGTATGTCGTTGGTGAAATTAATATATGAAGTTCAACAAATACACTGCCGAAGTTTACTGCTTATATAGTTCCTCGAATTTAGAGGACGTTTACTACCACAGGAACTAAAGAGACGAGAAGGTAAAAGCTGCACTCGAACTGCACTAGAAAACGTGAAGGAGAGAAGGCTATTTAAAAGTTGGGATCACGTTTTATTGCCTAATAGTATGTTGAATTAACATCATCAGCTTTGAATATAGGATGTGCTAGGAGAAAATTAGCCGTTTTATGTAAAATTTGTTTGCATTTCCATTATATAGGCAAACCTTTATTTCTCTCACATTTTAAGATGAGCAGACAGAAGCAATATTTCTGCTCACTACAATCGATTCCACACTTTAAATTCTTATTTTTTTCAGAATTACTAGTATGTTTTAAAATAAACTTGATGGCACTAAGTCTCACTAGCATGGAATGGTTCTGCCTCCTCTCGTTACACGTACACAGGCAGATGGATGGATGGATGGATGGATGGATGGATGGATGGATGGATGGATGGATGGATGGATGGAAGATAGATAGATAGATAGATAGATAGATAGATAGATAGATAGATAGATAGATAGATAGATAGATAGATAGATAGATAGATAGATCTTGCTGTTCGGTGTAAGAACGCAGCTCTCATGGTAGTAAATTGAACATCACACAGTTATTTTGAATGATGTTGCTTAGAATCAGATAATGGAGTATAAGCCGGAAATTCCATAGCCCTGATTCATCGTCTGTTACCTGTATAGAATTACGTAAGAAGTTTTCTGATAGAAACCATTTTTGCCAAGAGATAAGTCGAGTAAGCGGAAAGAGTTCCAGAAAATGCTCAAATATTCATCAGCTGCTGACAGAATTATCAACACTTTGAACAAATCTGGCCGTCATAGCCTGTCAAGCCTCAAAAAGTCATCGTCATTATCATGTACACTTTCCTCCCTCCCTTCCTCTATCCATTCATGCTACCTGCCATGCCTAGTATAGTTGTATCCAACTTACTCATACTCTTGATATTAAGATACCAATAATAATAATAATAATAATAATAATAATAATAATAATAATAATAATAATAATAATAATAATAATAATAATAATAATAATAATAATAATAATAATAATAATCTTTATTAAATATGGATAACACATTATTGTTAAAATGTTTGTAATATAAAAACATTTAAAAATGTCACCTTAACAAACTAAAATATCCACTCTCACACGTACGCACACAGATTTAACATGAATTATATGTGCAACTATACTGGCAAACATATACATTTATGAGCAATATACTATGCACATGTATGCACATTTAGGAAAGTCAGGAGTCACATTTACATGCATCTTACAAAACATGTACATGTTATTTCTGGACACAATTATAAAAATCTCTGTTGGGATCCTATAAGGTTTTGTTCTAGCTGGTCAGGAAAGGTAACAACTGATGCATACAGGTGATAATACTCAATTTAGTGGTTGGATAGATTTCCACCTAACGAAACATATAGTTATCTGCTTAAGGCAGCTTTTATATTTTATGATCAAAATATGTCAAATTCCAAAAATGTATTTAAATAAATATTGTGTGATTTACTTCGTGTATTTTCGTTTATTTTTATTTATTTATTTATTTATTTTTTGCAAATCTGAAACTTATTGACTCATGCATATTCATAACGTCGAGAGAAAACGTTGATAACAATAAACAGCATTAGCTCGTTGTTGCTGCAGTATACCCCGCCTGTTTTTTAAGGTGTGACAAGTATCAACATACATAAAAAAATAAAAGCTTAATATCTAACAATTACAGATCTATATGACATATTTGCTGGGGACGAGATCGAAATGTTTACATAGACAACCAAATGGAAATACTCATGTAGTCCATTCGTGCTGCCATAAGCACCCTACACATAATCTGATATGTTTTGCATCAACACCAGTAGTACACTAACATTCTTCAAACACACCTGAATGGAATGTGTATATAAGAGTATGTTCTCTTTTCTGTCTCGAAATAAGGCTGTGAAATATGCACAAATCATAGGAGAGAACCCGAGGTGACAAACCATAGCATAAAGCATCCCTGACAACCAGTGTGCAATCGGTAACTAGGGAAAAGATAATCATGATTTTTACAAAACAATATTCGTGTATTCATTAGTTTAACGTTGATTTAAGTTTTTTTTTATTATTATTTTTTGTTTTAAATATGAGGCCAAATTAATTAAGGAAAGACTTAAGTTGTTCTTTAAGTATTTGCACAACTGATTCTGAATTTTTAAAAAAATCTTAATATTGCTACTGATATTATCGGCGCAAAATATGAATCAATAATCTGAATTTTAAAAAAAAAATCTTCGTAACAAATGTACCATTCTTTTTGTGATCAGGATGGCATAAAATCGATCTGGTACTAGCAGGGAAACGATCGAGGACTTCATTAAACATTACAATTATCGTTATCTGCAGACTAATTTTGAGGAAAGAAATTGAATTTCCATTATTACTTTATCACGGAAGTCCATTTTGTCTTGCTTATATAATGTTTAAAAAAGAAATGTTGGATGATTGAAAAATGGTTGTTACTGTAGTTCTTGTAGACATACACATTTGAAAGTAAACTATGTAAATAAATATATGCTTTTTTTTGGCATTATCCTAGTTATATGTGACAATTTTTCGACCCCTACTGTTATTTGTAGTTCATTGTGATGTCTTGTTTTAATCCCCAATATTAAACGTTTGTTTAATTGGTCTCGTTTTCCGAGGATACGGGGATTGTCGCCTCTGTAACAGAGTGAATTTTGAAGATGACAACACATCACTAAGCGAATATTATCACGGTCAGCATGACACGTAACAATTAATATGAACGTAGCCCGCAATAAATCACTATCATGCAATAGATTTGATATTCCTGCTGGGTCATGATTGATTTTTAATTGTGATAACGGTTGGGTACATAGGCCAAGCCAGGTTTATTCGAGTTCAGTGGCGGAAATAATTGTAAAAGTTGAAATAATCCTTAGATTAATGTGTGCCATAAGAAATAAGTGTTATAAAATGAGATTTTCCAGAAATAAATATGAAGAAAGCACATAAATAGGATGTGTTGCTCAAACCATGATAGATTTTGGTTAAATGTTGGCGGTTAGATAATGTCACGCATGATTGGCTAAGCTAAATAAGTATATTTTCTCGTTAAAATTGTCCAAGGGACGGGTGTCCATGAGTTGAGGGACACGTAACTTAAATAAAAACAGAAATTCGGCTGCATAAAAAGAGCTAGTCTCGAGAAGGCACAAGGTTTTGTCTCAATTGTATACAATTTATTTATTGATACAAGTTTGTAGATATTTGCTTGAATTTATTTTAAATTCATGCATCAATTTTCCTTGAGTTCAGAAGTTGATTGTTTGCATTCATTTGTCTTGAATATTATATGACTCATTTATTCAAAGAATATCATTTATTATTCTCTTGATAAGGACCTTTGAATTTACACATTCACATGAACTAGGAATCATGTATTCAAAGAATTTTACGAATTACCTCTGATACAAATTGTTTGGAGGTATCTGTTTTAAATGATATGAATGATGTGGGCATTAGGTTGCTATGTGGAAACAAAATAGTGAATATAGATTAGTTTTGTTTCCTTTCAAACCTTTAATTCTAAAGAATTCTATAGCAATATATATGCAAGTTATACGAACTAAAACTTTTCTGTCATAATATACAAAAAGCAAAACTGTAAAACCAGAGTATTAGAATCTTATCTTGTAATGAAAAAAAATTAACCCTGAATTTATGTGTGCTATTAAAATCCCAAACAAGATTTTTCAAACAAATGTATACTCCTTAAGACAATTTGATTAAAAATCCATCATTTAAAACATTTTACAAAAGGGTTGATTTAAAGTTTGACAAAAGACCTTCAAAATTACACATTGCTGTATAAACAAAGACTGAATTGTTTGTAAAATCAACTGTTATTGTGATTCGATAAACCAGTCCTCAAACCTTTTTTGATGCAGGGGATTTTATCGTTATTTTTTTCAAAATATAATACAAGGGACGACAATCTCTCATTTCTCCTGTATTCTATTCAAGATCTGTAACCAGTGTTTCAAGCTAATCTCACTTTAAAATAGTTTCGCGCCAAAGTTCATCTCAGAGATTCGACATTTTTTGGATAATAAATTTGGCTTAACATGAATAGCAGTTCGTTTTCCGGGTTTCCTCTAAATATTCCACCCAATTTTTCACATTTGGGCATTTAGGTTTGGGTGTTGGGTCAAAGCTATTGCATATCGAAAAATTAGAATTTCCCGCTACTACCGTGCGGTAGCTCATGATATTCCCTTAGCCGCGGGCCGAGCAAATTTAAATGACGTTATAATGACTTTTATCTGCATGAACTCGATAGGAAAATGATTTATTTTCTCAGAAATTGCAACTACTATATTATTTATGTCTTTAATCCACTGACAGACCGATCTCAACTACAGTATAGATGAAACCTGACCCTGCGCTCAACATTTGCTTTCTTTTATTAGTCACATGACGTCACAAATCTCAAACCACTGCATGGGAAGTCCTATAGTCACGTGATATCAACAACAAACTCAATTGTATTGCTGTTGTAGTACAAAACTTAAATTATTTTATTGAAAATCAGATAACTTTTGTAAAAAGCATAAAGAACATACAATTCTCAACGTTTTATTTCGAGAACAAGAAACATGTCACTGTCGCAGTAATCTGACCAGTCAGCTTCATCAACCAATCGCGTGATCACCAGTCAGCTTCATCAACCAATCGCGTGATCACCAATCAGATTCATCAATCATGTGATACAACAAAACTCCATTACTTGTTCATGGAATAAATGTAAAGAATGTTGCGTTTATTCGTTTTTATTACAACCAATATACAACTTTTATTTGGTTTTTGTTCTGCAACAATTGAAAATGTGGGTTGTGAGATTTGTGTACTTGTGCATCTAGAAAATGCAAATACGAGTAGTCAAATTTCATGAATTCCGTAGTTTTGTCTTTTCTTGCAGCAAATTAAATACATAAGAATTTTAATACTCTCAATTTCTGAGGAAAAAAAAGTAATTTTCATATCGATTTCATGCAGGTATGGCTCAATTTAACAAAGAATTTAACAAAGGCCATCTGGTAAGCTCAGTCCCGGATTACCCATTAGGCAGAGTAGACAACTGCCTATGGGCCCCGCGACTTTTAGGGGCCCCATGAGACCGTGACGAAAGAATTTTTTTACTTACTTCTTGCTAAGAATAGAGGCGAGTGACGACGCTGACGTCATACAATAATGTTTTCAAGTTAGTCTAGTAGTTAAGTTAAATTAAATTAAATAATTATAAATAAAATTGATAGGGCCTAGATAAAATGTCGATGAAAGAGAGAAGGTACGAAAGCGGATCAGAGAAGCGAAGAAAGAAAAAGGAAGCCACAGTGAAGCTTCAAGAAGAAATTAAAAGGACTCCGTCGCTTTTCCAACTTGGCTTCACTCGTTCGTCTGCAGAAGATCAAGCCTGTGGTAGTACTGCCGCCGGCAGTGCCGGCGATGTTATGGCGACAGACTTGCCTTCCGAAGTGACTGCTGTACAAATGGCTGAGCCTCAGGACACCATAAATGAGACTGCCAAAACCGATCAGGATTTTAATGTGATTGATTGCTCCGGAGAGGCAAATTCAGGGACCAGAATTTCAAAAAGACGTCGGATTATGGGAAAACATTACTAACGCAGTGCAAGAACATTGGTGTAGTAGAGATCCTGTAAAATGTCAGCACTTTGATTGTGATTTTTCGGCTTCACGTAGGCAGTACGATAATGGTACTGCACGATATTTTACTCGTTCCATGATGTTTCGGAAGCATGTGAATGGAGAACAAATTAAACGGGAATGGTTGATGTACTCGCCAACTTCTGGCAATGTATACTGTTTTCCCTGCGTCTTATTTCGTGATGCAGGTAAAGGAATTCAAACACAATTCTGTGATGGATTTTCTGACTGGAAAAATGCTTCTCAGCGCATCCAGATGCACGAGAACAGTGAGATGCACCGAGCATGTATGCAGGCGCTTATTACTAGGCGACGTGCAGTATGTCGCTTAGACTGCTGTTTACAAATTCAATTCGACAAAGAGAAAGAATACTGGATAAAGGTTCTGCAGCGAGTAGTGTCGGTTGTCAAGTTTCTGTCGTCGCGTGGATTAGCCTTTCGCGGTGAAAATGAAAATATAGGATCCCAACACAACGGAAATTACTTGGGCGTTTTAGAGTTGATTGCGCAGTACGATCCTTTCCATAGTTCTCATTTAGCCAAATATGGTAACCAAGGCCGAGGAAGACCGTCCTACCTATCATCTACAATTTGTGAAGAAATTATCGAGATAATGAGAAATCAAGTTCTAGCAGTTATTGTGAAAGAATTGCAGCAATCCAAGTACTTTTCTTTAAGCGTCGATTCCACGCCGGACATATCGCACATTGACCAGCTTACAGTAGTTGTTAGATACGTAAGAATGTTAGACGGCGAAGTGATGGAACGGTTTCTCACCTTCATCACGTTTGAAAGTCACACAGGAGAAGCTCTTGCTACGACCGTCTTAAAATTTCTAAACAAATGTGACATTGATATAAAAAAAAATCTGCGAGGACAATCTTACGACAATGCCGCAAACATGTCACGGCGTTACAACGGTCTTCAGGCACACATTTGCCAAATTAATCCACTTGCACACTACATTCCCTGCGCAGCACATTCGTTAAATTTGGTTGGAGTTTCTGCTGCAGAAACCTGCGTTAACGCACTTTCTTTCTTCGCACTTGTTCAGAAATTGTTTAACTTTTTTTCTGCGTCTACTGCCCGTTGGGCGGTTATGTCCAAATGTCTTGAAAATGAAGCTGGCTCTGGACTCGTTTTAAAAAGAGTGACTGGAACAAGTGGTGTGAGCGGGCGGATGCGACCAAGGCGCTGTCTTATGGTTACAGCAGCTTTCAGAATGCTTTGTCGGTCATTGCAGAAGATGTGAAGCAAAAGCCAGAGACAATTCACGAAGCAAAATGTCTGTTACAAGACCTGTCGATGAAGGAAACAGCCGTTATGTCAGTCTTTTGGGCTGTCATCTTGGAAAGAATCAATGTAGTCAGTAAATCATTACAGAAAGAAACGATAGAACTCCAGACGGCCGTCAATATGTTGCAATCATTGTCAGATTTTCTAACATCACAGAGAGATTTGTTTGATGAATACGAAGAGAAGGCGAACGAGAAAGTTGAAGCACAGTACTCTGACGATTGTAATCATTTTCGCAAGCGAAAACGACATCACGCCGATGGTGACGCTGAAGAAGTTGTACTTCTTGGAAAAGACAAGTTCAGGATTGAAACCTATTTACTGATATTGGACAAACTATCTGCTGAGCTCAACCGCCGCATGCGAGCATACGGCAAAATTCAGTCGTTGTTTGGATTTTTAGTTGAATTTCCGTCCAAAACAGATGACGAATTAAGACACGCAACAGAGACATTTCGAGAGAATTATCCTGATGACATCGATATTCATTTCCAGGAAGAAATGGTTCACTTCAAGTATTTCGCATTGGCGGCTTTGCAGTTTGAAGATTCCGATGATAAAATACCTGCATCGCAATCATATAAACTCATTTGTGACAACATGATTCAGTCTACATTTCCAAACGTTTTGACTGCACTACGAATTTACAGATGCTTAATGATCACAAACGCGACCGGCGAACGAACATTTTCCAAATTGAAAATCCTGAAAAACTGTCATCGAGTTTCAATGGCGCAAGAACGATTGAATGCACTTGCCATTATGACCACTGAAAACGACGTTTTGCAGAATATTGACTTTCGGGATATTTTAAACGACTTCACTACTGTGAAATTAAGACAGAAGACTTTTTGAAGGTTCGTTAGTCGTTACTTAAAAAGAGATTGGTAATTGTAAACGGTTGACTCGTATTTTACGGTATGGAACGGTAGCTATCTATCGTAGATCGTAATTTAAGTTTCATATTATTTCTTTCTTGATAAATAGTTAAATACGTAAATATATAGACTACAGTGATTGTTTTCTTAAATTATTAATCTAATAATTATAATGTCGTATTGGCATTACGGTATTGCTACATATGACATTTTATACTTATAAAAGGACATTTTATGTCTTGGCACTGGTAGGCTAATTTAAACGAGTAAAATCGACTGGGCACTGGCGTTCTACTTCTAGTAGGCACCAGGCCGACTAGGGGCATGGGGCCCCAAAAGTTTGACTGCCTATGGGCCTCCACGGTGCTTAATCCGGCGCTGGGTAAGCGGCTAAGCTTTACTGCCACAATGATTGGACTCTTGTGATGCTAGACTAGTTTTCATACCTTCCAAGTAAGAAAAATGCGGATATTGAGCAGTCTGTCGAAAAAAAATCTGCTAGACGAATCCAATCGACTGATATGTGGATTGACTCAACACATGTGTACTGCAAAAAAATCCATAATCCAATCTCCGAATATTCTGGTCAGAACTCAGTAAATTTAACGCAGGGTCAGTTCAGTTACGACTCAATTATCTCTTTCTGGCGTCAATTGGTGGTGGAAATCTCCCAGGTTTTTCCCGACTTTCATCAATATATTAAAAATTCAAGGTCTTTTCAAGGTTGGGAATTTTTTAAATTTTTTTTTTATCATTTCTCCCGACTTTTTACCGATTTCCCGGTAGTGTGGGAAACCTGTTAAGATACTCGATAGTCAAATATGCTCTAATAATCATTTCTATATAACTATCACCATTACACTCAGCTCAGTGGCACATACCCTTTTACAAGTGATATTATTATTGAAAAGTTATCTTCTTAGAATGGATTAGTCCAAAGTAGCACAGAATGGAAGGCTATGCTTTCAGCACCTGTACAAGAAATACTTTACATCTCCTGTGGCCAATTGGTTTGAGCGCCCGCCCCAGGATGCGGGAGGTTGCGGGTTTGAACCCCACCAAAGTTATACCAAAAAAATTATAAAAATGGTACTGACAGCTGCCTCACTTGGCACACAGCATTAGGAGGTTAGCGTTAGCACTGGTTGGCCTGGTGTTAGGATACTGTGACTGGGTGGGACATCATACTACATGTCTGCAGCATGATGCCCCAGTGCTAGACATCAATACAAACTGACACTGTAGACATCGTTGCGATATGACTGATAAATTGTTCAAGCTACATTAAAAATCCAAATCACACACACACACACACACACACACACACACACACACACACTGAGAGAAATACTTGGTACTGTAATACTTTCATTCCTCAGCATATTTATAAATGAATAGAAATGTCAAGACCAGTTTTTTAAATTTTATTTAAAAGATAAAATATCTCTACACAATAATACAGCAAACAATTTTTAATGTTTTAGGAGTTAACTTAAAGCATTAATACTACTAAACTTGATAATTATCATAAATAATAAACATGCAATATGGATGGCACTGATGCAAGATAATTATTCCTGACATGCATATGTATAAATACTGTTGTTTTTGAAATAATGTTGTGGTATTATGGTGATTATATCCTAAAAGTATGATGATGTAATTAAAAATTTAAGCATTTTAGCTAGTTAAATTAAACTTGTACAATTTTCCACATTAAAAATTGATTTACTGTTAGAAATTGTTATTATTAGCTTACTGTCTCCAAGTCAATTATAGGTGATACATCTGCTGTAAGTACTGGTACATGCATCTGAGTGTTATTCAGATATTTTAATCATATATAAATGAAAGCAAAATGTACTAATAAGGTCATATTACTTGAAGTACTTTACAAATTTCAAAGACTTTTAATGAAAATAACCACTCTTATTAGAATCAGTATCTCTGATATATCAGACATCTAACATCTCTGGCATAATAATGGAGACCTGATGGACACATAGATGAGGTCATGTTCTGTTGACCTTTTGATCCACTAATAAGATTACATCTTTCGAATTTTACAAAAGTGGAAAACTTCATTTAAAACATATAATTAAAGAAAATAAATTTCTTGAACATGGAATGCAAACATTATCTTATTGGTTAAAAAAATGAAGCGGGCAGATATGCTAAAGGTCAGCAGAATATGAACATAAAGGGGCACTTTAGATGGGCTTATTATAAGATCAATTAAAAGTCTGTTTTAATCATATTTATATATTCTCTGACTTCTTCATCATGCATCAACTACGCTACAAGTATGTATATGGGATTTTTGGGAGATATGCATTCAGTTCAATTTCTTGTGAAATGTATTACTGAATATTTGCATACTTCACACATATTTCTATTTATCACATTATATGAAAAATGTTCTATATTGTCTTAAAATCAAAATTTGTACATTTTGGCTGCATCAGAAAGTTACAACATGAAAAATTATTATAATAATCATAACACTTATAAAGTAACTGAAAGCAAAATAGCTAATGCATTACAAACACTGAGTGCAAGGCCTAGGGTGAACAGTACAAATATAATAAACAATAATGCAATTAAAATTACAATGCAAAGTTTCCAATTAACAACACATACCTTGTACTAATTTCTATATACCATATATACTCCCTTAAAAGTCGAGTCCAATAGCAAACTGCACGGATCTGCTGATGCCTAATACACTGGAAGACCAAGTTCTGCAGTTTGCATTCATCAATCAGTAAAACAAACAACACTGACTGATCTGCTGGTACATTATGCTACTATTGTTTGGACTCAACTTACAATTTCACTCAATTATTTAAACAAATATGTTAACTTAACCCCCACAAAAACAGTCTTAATACAAAATGTTAATTGAAATACAACTGAAATATGTTGCATGGGGAAAACATTTAATACATTTTATAAATGGAGTACTAGTTGTCATATCATTCATGGCATGATATATTGATTTGATGCAATTAATTATAATGTTATCATTAATGGCATGATAAATTGATTTGATGAAATTAATTATGTTACAAGGTCACTGAGATTCCAAATGTGTTTTGCTGTATTGTTCAAATACCAGTTTGGAAGCATTTACAAAACTAATACCATCATGTACAATTCTTTCGAGACTTGCATGTGACCTAAATAGAAAGGATACATATAATTGCTGGAGCTTACAAATTAGGTCACTGTGACCTGTCATGGTGAGTAAAATCATCTAAGAAGACACATAAATCAAAACCAAGAGTACACATACAACAGTGTCAGAGTACCTGAGCTAAATGAAAAAACCTACAACATTGATGACTACAGCATTGGTCAATTTATTTTTGTCTCATCCATGCTTCATAGGATAGACAAACATTTTTCATTCATTCATTCATTCATTCATTCATTCATTCATTCATTCATTCATTCATTCATTCATTCATTCATTCATTTCACATTTTCTGAATTTCTAGAATTCCTGTTGGATCTTCTTTGACAGTTAATGACCAGATCAAGATAGCATTAGCTGATCTGTACTTGTTACATATGAATCAAACTTGACAGACATAAAAGTTATAATGTAAAATATCACTCATGTACATCAGTATGATGAAGCACATTTTAAAAGTTTACAAAATATTCAATATTCAAAACTTCACACTTTGTTCAAACATATATAAAATTTGCAGTCACTGGATTGTATGACTGAACATGTATTAAAATGTTTTAAATAAGCAAAATTAAATGGGTAAAACAACAAAACAATATCACATATACATTGAGTCTTATAGACTTAAAATAACAATGAATAATTAATTAAAAAATCTGTAATTTTATTCCTTGTAAACTGTATTAGGTACTCAATATAAACAATAAAGCAGTTTTGACAATAAAGCTTAAAATGATGGTAAAATCAAATTAATAGTTCCACATTGCAAACCAACTTTTCTTAGGCCATTCTAATCTGTTTACCTCAGACCAACAGCCAAGTAACCAGTATTTCCTCGGAAGTATCTGGATATTATTACACAATACAACTTTAGACATAAACAAGCAAGGTCAGACAAGTAGATTATAATGTTAGGAATTATTAAATTTTAAAATTTGTGTGATTAGTAAAAATTGTCTGGTGCCAATGATGGTGGTCAGGGCTAGGGGATAATAGCAGAATTACTTTTATAAATAACATGATACCAATTTCCATACTCTAAAAACACCAATCCTCTTATCTCTAAATCATTATTTTCATACTGCCGTAGATACAGTCCCAATATTCTAAACTTCTACAGCGGAAGGTATATAAAATGGATTTTCTTTCAACTAATTTTCAACAAAATTTCATCCTCCTGAAAATTTACAATCTAATCATCATCCAAATCATCAATCAAACTCTGATATTCTTTCCCCTTCTTTGATTTAAACCTAAGATTTTCATTCCTTTTATCATTCTCCAGTGGGAGACATACTGCCTCATCTTTTAAAAATACTGTTTTCACTGTTTGTGGTGCAACACATTGTAGTACTGTGAAAATAACTGTGCTGAACATACTTAATACCAACATAACTTGCATGAGTTTGATACAGTCATATCTGTCATACAGATACCCTGTAGTGGCTGGTATCACCATCTCTCCAAGAGCTGATCCAACAATAAAAACTGCAGTAGCTTTTCCTGTTAAGTGCATTCTGCTTTCAGCCCAGGAAATTCCAGTAGGAAATACAGATGACATTCCAAGACCAAGAATTAAAGTTCCAATCCATAAGAGAGGTTCATATGCATACAGTGCTGTACATAGAACTAGTGAACCAAAAATCATAAGCACTAGATCAATGACAAGCATGCATGGTGGGTGAAAATATTTTGATATGAAGATAGAGAATCCTCTTCCAGTGGCTAGTGCACCCCAAAAAATTGCCGTCACCACTGTGCCTTGACCCTGTGACCAATGACTGAATTCAACAGCAAATGTTGCAATGAGACCTCCATATGTAACTTCCATTCCAACATAAGCAAAAAAGAAAAAGAAAAGGAGAGCCAGCAGAAAAATTCTGTAGAATGGTCTACTTTTGCAGACTGGTCCTAAGTTGTCATGCAAATTATCATAATGGTATCGGTTCCTGTCTCGACAAAACATGACCAAATACATGATCGAATTTAATAGAAGCAGCAACCCTATTATAAGGTAAGCAAACTGAATTTTTGAAATGTTCTTCACTGCCTCTATAGCATGGTCAAAATACCCTGTCTGCTTGGGCTTTTGTGGAACAGCAGTTGACTTTTTTGTACCATTCACATCCTCAATACTTGGATCTTCCACTCCCTTATCCATATTTTTCTTAGGTCCAATGTTTTCTGACCCATTTTTGTTATCCTCTGCACCTGTGGATGGAAAAGGATTTGGTGCCATGTCAGTTGGCTTAATGTTCTGTGTAACAGCTGAGGATGTCGTTAAAATAGTTTCAGTAGTTGCTGCTCCTATCTCAACTGGTGGTGATGTTTTTTTTGTTGTTGATTGTGATGTCATACTTGTTATTGGTAATATTACACTTGTATGTGAAAGTGGTTTAGTGGATGGTAATATTTTCTGAGTAGTTTGTATTGATCTGGTTGTATTTTCTTTCACTGTAGTTATTATTGTCACTGGTGTGGTGGTTTTTGTTGTTGGGGTGCCATTCAATTTTGTGGGATCTGCTGTCACTTTCTGGGTTATTTTGCTAACTTCTGAAGATTCATTAGCATTTACACTGGCTTCTTTAGTGGATGCATTGTTCATTTTACTTGATTCTAGAACTACACTAGTGTGAAGACTTTCATTAGTGGCAAGACTACTTGTCTCAATAACTACAGGGGAAAGAGTTACATCCCTTAGTCTATCCTTCTCTGTTGACTCTTTTGGTTTTGATGGCTCATGGATGACTGCTCCAGGCCTATTATTGTTGAGATGACCAGGTATGCTCCCACCATCAGCATGTGCCATGTTTAAAAAATGATCAGAGGAATGGACTGGTTTTTTAGCAAGTGTTGTCTTTGTTGGTGATGTTGAAGATGTTAGAGAAACGAAAGTTGAATTAAACCCAGGATTGCTGATAGCAAGGTTAATTGACAAAAATGTTTCATTTGAACCTGAGCTATTGCCTGTGATGAGTGTTAAAGGTGAAGATGAATTTGTATCACTTGAGTATAGATCTGAGCTACTATTGCCAAGCACTGACATTTCTTCTCTCCTGTGCAGTGTCAGTTTACCATTATGTACATTGTCATCAGGAAAACTTATATTTGAATTAATATCGAATGTATACAACTCGAAGTCCGCAAATCTTTTGGAATGGTTCACAAAATGTGATATATCAGTTACCACTGGAATGAATCCTTTGATAACCCTTGTTGAGTTGTCCCCTTCCAAAAACCCTTGGTCAGAGAGAAATGGCGTTGCAAGAAGGGGAGCTATAAAAGCTCCCACCCCAAAGGCAAAATGGAGGGTCTGCATGTAGGGAGCATTCCTTTTTCCCCAGATCCGAATACAAAACACATTTCCTCCTGAAAAGAGAAATCATAAAGAGCTTGGTTTAGTTAAAATGACTGACTGATTGATTACTCTGCTTTGAAGCTTTGAACTACACATGATAGAAGACAGGAGTAAAGTACCTTCCCTAGAAAGGTATGCTTGCCTTACTGTGTTTTAACACATCATTGAGCAGAACTCAGGAAAACCAAGGAAAACTTTACTATTTATTCCTCCCAGGGCCAAGCTGATGCCGATTTGTACCTTGAGAACAAATCTGTATCCATCTTATGCCCTTGACGAGCTTGAAGTTCAGCATTCTAACCTACATCAATTATCAATTTCTTATTCCTACCTTGCTTGCTTGTCAGCAGTCCAGATGATGTTGCAAAGACTTTTTTTACACAGGTACCTTATGCCAACTTGATAGTAACATAGGTCCAAATCATCAAAAAAAACCTTCTCAAACATGGCTTCATTTTTAAATATATACAATGCCACAAGATTTGTATACTAAGTCAAGAAATCAGTATTACACTAAGTCGTGATTTTTAAAGATATTAATGAAAACACTGGCAATTTTAGCTACTCTATTTTTCTAATATGGTGAAATTTTCATTTTCAATGATCACACCTCTTGTTGACTTATACCTCTGATAAGATAAGAACCAGAGAATGTCAAAATTTTTTATATTTCATTTTGTCAGACAGCAATTACATGTACCCTAGGTCACCAGAATTTGCAAGATTACAATTTTATTGGTACCTTGCCAGAGTAAAGTGAAAATACCTACTAATATTTCTATAAGCAGGTAATTAATTTTCACAAAGAAAATGGTATGGAGTTACATATGAAAGAAGCATTTTAAGTGTCTCCACTATTTTCCACCAGGTTTCATAAAGTACATGCCGTTGTAACCTAATTAGAAAAAACAATGTTTTCACAAGAACTGGTTGGTTTTAATTTAAGAAGGGACATGATGTAATAACCTTCCAACACTTTTGGCCAATCAGAAATATTTAGTATGATGGGTGCCCTAAGTAATGAAGAAATGGATGTTTGACTAAAACTGATTACTCAGTATAAAAATTAGTGATAACTGCAGAGACGTTAGCAACATTTTTCCATGTGAAAATAATTAAATACTTATATATCTGCTTGCGTGCTCAATTTTTGTGAGAAAATGTACCAATCAAACTGCACAGTTTAGAAAATATTGGTAACCAGGTAGAATGTAGTCCCATTTTGCCATTTTCTGGCTTTTAGCGTCCCACATATGAATTCCCATATTATAAATTACATGTGATATGCAGACATATACAAGATGTAAGAGAGCTTGATGAATATTATGTATTTAAGTGGGATATGTATTATAAGGGTTTTATACTATCTATCTACACTAAGGACATATTTTCAAAGTTGAGGCCCGTTTTAGTATCAAGCTTGCACTTGGTGCCTGTGTTTTTGCAGTAGGTAGTACAGTAAGATGCCTGTGGTTTTGCAGTAGCTAGTACAGTAAGATGCCTGTGTTTTTGCAGTAGGTAGTACAGTAAGATGCCTGTGTTTTTGCAGTAGCTAGTACAGAAAGATGCCTGTGTTTTTGCAGTAGGTAGTACAGTAAGATGCCTGTTTTTGCAGTAGGTAGTACAGTAGAATGCCTGTGGTTTTGCAGTAGGTAGTACAGTAAGATGCCTGTTTTTGCAGTAGGTAGTACAGTAGAATGCCTGTGGTTTTGCAGTAGGTAGTACAGTAAGATGCCTGTTTTTGCAGTAGGTAGTACAGTAAGATGCCTGTGTTTTTGCAGTAGGTAGTACAGTAAAATGCTTGTGTTTTTGCAGTAGGTAGTACAGTAATAGATACCTGTTTTTGCAGTAGGTAGTACAGTAGAATGCCTGTGGTTTTGCAGTAGGTAGTACAGTAAGATGCCTGTGTTTTTGCAGTAGGTAGTACAGTAAAATGCTTGTGTTTTTGCAGTAGGTAGTACAGTAATAGATACCTGTTTTTGCAGTAGGTAGTACAGTAGAATGCCTGTGGTTTTGCAGTAGGTAGTACAGTAAGATGCCTGTGTTTTTGCAGTAGGTAGTACAGTAAAATGCTTGTGTTTTTGCAGTAGGTAGTACAGTAATAGATACCTGTTTTTGCAGTAGGTAGTACAGTAAGATGCCTGTGGTTTTGCAGTAAGTAGTACAGTAAGATGCCTGTGGTTTTGCAGTAAGTACTGTAGTGAATAACTGTACTGTATTCAGTAAAGTGAAGACTGGTGAAGACTAGTACTTCTTGCAACTAACTTGCCCCCAGAATAAGTGCTTAGAAAAAATGGCTTGAGCCCAGACTGAGCCTAGCTTTAAATTAAATGTGATTTTCTTATGTTGATTAAAAAGTCTTTATATAGAAATATGTAGTCTTACATGGTTCACTATTGCAAGCTCTCTCCGAGTTAGTTAAAATCTCAGTCCCACACTTTGAGTTTGATCTTTTGAAGAAAAAAAGTTATAATGCTATATTTCCTGCTCAAAATATTTCTGGATACATAGACTGAGTAAATACATTTAAGTAAATGCTTGTGTGTTTGTAACAATATGCAGCTTTACCAATATTAGTGTAACTTGGAAAACTAAAGGTTTGGAGTTTTGGATAACATGGTCATTGAGCAGGATCAAAGAATGATGATAAATCATGTTACACTCATGATCATAAGCACCAGCAATATTCGCTTCAAATAAATGTAATCTGAACCAAACCTATTTTTTTCTCTTTGTCTCTCAGTTGAAACCTACATAAAAATTTACACAATATTTTGGGAGAAGACATTGAAGCAAGTACTTATTTATGAGCACAGACTATTTACATCATGCATTGGTTAAGTACTAAACAGAAAATGCAAAACTAAATCAAGGGAGGTAACCAACTCTTACTGGAATCATTTCCATTTACAAACCAGTTCATGGTTCTAATAGCTGCTGAGTATAGGTGACATCGGTGGATGCTAAACCAGCATCAGTTATATTACAAGACCAAAACTCTACCAACTGAGCTACGATGGAGTACAAAACATGCTACAGGCCTGAAGCCCCCATTCAAACCAAACATGCTACAGGCCTGAAGCCCCCATTTAAACCAAACATGCTACAGGCCTGAAGCCCACATTCAAACCAAACATGAAGCTAGTATAATTTTGGTAAGATTTACTTGCAGGCAGTAACATGTTCTCATCTCATAAAACTGATTTAAATAACATTTGTTAAACTCTAGCTCAATATACACCTCTCCCTTGATAACTCACATCCAGATAACTCAAAAACACAGTTAAAATGTCAGGTCCATGTGTGGATCCCATTATTTTCTGTGGAGAATACACACAAAATCAGCCCCTATATGTTGAATGTGAAAAAAAATGTAATTAAACCTGGTAAATGAAACCTTGATAAACCATTCAGTTTACCATCAAAACAGTAGTTATTGTCACAACTGTTATAAGAGTCATACATTCTGTTGAATCTTCCCTACAAAAAACAAAAATGAATAATCAGTGCAATTGAAAATAACAATATTAAATAAAATTTCAATCCATAGATATATCAGTAATGCCTACTGGTGACATCACTTGAAAAAAAACCCAATTAAATAAATCTGTCAAGTTAAATTCCTATCTTTAACTTGGTTTAATGTAATCATCAAATCTGAAAAGCATAAATCCACCATCATCTACCTAATTAAGTGCTGATTATTTTGACCTCTGAATTCCTGTATTGTTAAAATCAATTAAAAGATTAAAAGTTGGCTGACTTTGAATGATCAGTTATGTCTTTTATATTAAATCAAATAACTGAGCATAAAGTGGCAGAATAAAAAGGTTAAAAGGCTTGCAAATGTTACCCACATGGGCTAGCCATCATGTTGGCATATCAATAAATTCATTTCAACTGACCAATCACACAAAATTATATATATTATTATGCAAGTAACATAATTAATGTATCTAACATTAATCAGTGGTTTATTGTACTAATTCATAAATGTGAACAAGGATAGCAAGGGAAGAAAGTAAAATTTGTGCTTGGTGAAAAAAGCATCACTTCACAGATATGGTTCATAATGGTGAAAGAAGTTCCAAATTTTGTAGTGAGCTTATATTTCCTAAACTGGCACAAAAAAGTTTGCTCAAAGATGAGCAGAAATATCAGTTACCAAAATTACAGTTACTTCAAATGAAATCATGGCATCAGTATTTTACTAATTAAGTGATTTTTTTTAATAAAATGGCATTTTGATGATGGCAGTTTTTGTTTCAGGAAAAAAGTCCCTAGTTTTTGAAAAAAGTAAATCTTGTTTTGTTATAAATCAACAATAACTTTCAAACAAATCTGCATGCATAGGCAAAAAATGTGTATGTGTGATTTAGATTTTTAAGGTAGATTTCATAATTTTTCAGTCATATCGCTACAATGTCTGCAGTGTGGCAGTTTATAGTGATGTCTAGCACTGGGGCATCATGCAAAAGACACACAATTCAAAACAAATTTGGTCATATTCTGTGTTCTAAATTGTAAATGGATTTTTACATAATGGCCAGGTGAGTTAAAGTTTGCAATGGAGATGAAATTTTGATAAGCAAAAGTACAGAACAGAGATCCTGGTAGAATGACCTTTCACTGTGGACAGCTATACTTCCACCTGAATAGAAACTTTTAATGTTTCCCTCATTGATGATGTCTGAGACAATAATTGCATGAGAACTTCATAAATTCTCATGGATTATCAAGATTTAGAACTTGTTGTTGTTGTTGTTGGGCTTAACACCATTTTTCAGCACATGATAGGCTATACATGGCAGCCAGTATTAATAGTGGAGGAAGAAACTGGGAAATCACCAGAAAGAACCACTGACCCACGAGAAGCTACTGGCAAGCTTTCTCACATATCCACATTCCCTAAATCCTAGACTCGAACTCACAAAGACAGAGGTGAGTTGGCAGTGATCCATAACGGACAGCCTTTTGACCACTCTGCCACTTGGGGCCCCAGATTTAGAAGTGAATATAACTTAGAATACTTGTTTTTATTAGAGGGTTAACTGCTTACATAATTCAAGTTTACAAAGATTCCATATGTCAACTTTTAACCAAATTGCTATCCCACTCCAAAATTGGCCACCATCAATTTCATTAAGGACTTACTATACACCATAAGTCTTCTGGTGAAACTCCGTTGTCAAACAGGACTGTCCATTTGTAAGTTGTGATTACAAAATCTTCAAGATGGTTTCCATTAGAGTTGTTCCGATTATTGATTATCATCGATAATCAGTTGGTTGAGCGAACCAATAAGATAATCAATTGTGAACTCTAAAATCGATCCTGTGCAAAGGGAGACTATTTCTTTTCAGATGCATGTAAAATGCAAAGATTAGTATAACTCCTGGGCAAATGGTAAGCTGTATATGACTTCTAATCTACTACCATTGAACTAAATTATTCCCTTCACTACTTACAAATATAAAACATACCATACTCTGTAAGTGCAAACTTAATTATGAACATATAATCATGATTACATAATTTTGCTGTTATATTGTAGAGTAAATAAATTGTTTTAAAAATATGATTGTTTGTTTCAGTTTAAATGTACAATCCTTTTGTAGTATTTGTAAATAATGACAAACAAGAAAACCATGTCCTTTTCTTTAAATGATAGACACATCATATACATAAATTAAAGGGTTTTGGAGGGGTTTGAGGATGGCAAGTTTTTTTAGTTACATAAAATTGTTTAGCCATAAGAAGCTGCTTTTATTTAATAAAGTTGCAGAACAAAAATAACATATTAGAAGAAAATGTATTATTTTTATCAGATTAAAGTATAAATGTTATTAAAAGTGATTACTCCAGTACATTTATTAACATTTTGAACTCATGAACAAAGATATAACTGCATAAGAAACAAAAAGTAAAATTTGCTCTTAATAACCGATTATAATTGATTATCAGTTGGTTAAGTGGAATCGATTATCAATTATGAAATTCTGACCAATTCCCATTACAGGGTTCCATACCAGCAATAGTTTAGACTGGCACTATTTTCATTTAGGACCAAATAAACATGATAAGAAGTCTTAAGGTTGATATGAGCATCCATTCAGGAGAGATTTTCAATATGGCTGTTGTGGCTCCTATAGCGGATAGTCAGAGCAGCACCATTTTCATTTAAGACCAACTGGATCTTGGGATGAATGTGCATGTACAATTTCAAGGCAATCCTCCAAGTAGGAATAGTTATAACAAATTTGTGCTAACATATCTATAGGCAACAGATGACTGATAACAGGCCATTTCATAAGTTCTTTTGGTATATGATCAGTAGAGCTAAAATGTCCTTCAAAGATTTTCTAGTAATGGGGGCCTTTATGAAGGCAAATGAGCATCATTTGTATATAATGTTCACGTGTTTTCCATCAAATTTGGGTAAATGCTGTTTGATCAGATTTGCGATAAAGTTATTTTAAAGTATTTTCTCATGGCAGATCAGCATCATTTATGCAAATGTTAAATACCACTATGTGAGGATGCTTTCTCTCAAATATAGTCAAATTATTATTAGTTGTTTTTGAGGAGTCGTTTAAATGTTTTTCCTCTTATAGTAATGGTATCAATAATTGAGAGATTGGTATTTGTACAAACTTTAACATTCTTCCATGCCAGGATGTTCACCAACAAGTTTAGTTGAAACTGGTCCAGTGATGTCTGAAAAGAAGTTAAAAGATTAAGAATAGCAATATAGACAGATGCATGATGAATGTAAGACCATACCATCAGCTCACCTGATCTTAACTGTGGGTCAGCTAACAATATCCACTCTTTTTATCTTACCTGCATCTAGGACTCCCATAGCTATATCTTGCCTGTATCTAGGACTCCCATAGCTATATCTTACCTGTATCTAGGACTCCCATAGCTATACCTTACCTGTATCTAGGACTCCCATAGCTATATATTACCTGTATCTAGGACTCCAATAGCTATATATTACCTGTATCTAGGACTCCCATAGCTATATCTTACCGGTATCTAGGACTCCCATAGCTATATCTTACCTGTATCTAGGACTCCCATAGCTATATCTTACCTGTATCTAGGACTCCCATAGCTATATATTACCTGTATCTAGGACTCCCATAGCTATATCTTACCTGTATCTAGGACTCCCATAGCTACTCCTTGGATGGCAATCAGCAAAGCTAAAACAGTAAGAGTAAGGGACCAGGGAACAGCTACAGTGGCAAATGAGGCCACAAAGAGGGTAAAGCATAACAGCAGCTGCTTGTTAAAGTGGTCAAATAGAACTCCTCCCAAAATGGATCCTACAAGGTAACCCAAGGATCTCCCTGTGAAGACCAAAGTCATCGGCCCTGTATCAGCATGGACTCGCTCACCTAAATCCAGAAGTGTGGGACCAGGTATAGAAATGCACAAGCCCTGAAAAATAACCAAGATAAAATTCTGTGTAAATTATTGTTAAGTTATTAATACTTTGTTAAATTTTTGACATTCATTGCCTGATAACCAAACATTATCATTATCTCTGAATATCAAAACTGGTATCAATACTATCTACCAGTGGTGATAAAAAATAAGTTGGACACCAAAAGAAGACAGGCATTCTTTTTGAGTTGGACACCACAAGTCCTGTAACAGCAAAAGAAGGCAGGTATTCTTTAATGCATTATTTATCTGGTGATGTTTTTTGGGACTGTAAGGAAAAAAATCCAATAAAAAGTTCCTCCACATTGCATTTTTTCTCCAGTGTTTCTATTAGACACAATTAAGAAAACAGTGAAAACACTGTACAAACACTTAAGAAAATTTAGTTTTGAAAGCAAATGTAATAATGTGTAGCATCTTGTGTTTTCTATATCTATATTGTGCATTTAATTTGAGTCCATGATTGTAGATTGTACTGATCATCCTGTGAACAATATTATATGAACAACAAAATTACATGGCTTAATTTTGTCCTTAATTGTAGACTAAACTTTATGGTAACATTTCTGAATATTAGATCTGAGTTAAAGACATTGGTTATCTCCTTGGAAGTTCATAGTCTACCCAACATTTATCATGTGTTCACTATTAAAAATTAAGTAACCAAAATGTTCTGGATATTAACTTCTGACATCCAGGTACTCTTATTATGTCTTAGGTTTTTATATAAAAAGCTGTCTACTTCATAATTATTTATTCCCAGCTTAACATTTGTCTAGTGGAATAAATCTTCTAGTTGTGTTTAGTAATGATGTGAGAGGATTTATTTAAATTATTCACTGGAGTTACAAAGTGCTCATTTACTTTAGGACTAAATCACTGTTTTGTATTATTGTGAATTTATTCAAGGACATTCTGGATTATATAACAGTTATACATCGAGAATGTTGGAACATCATCACATTTAAGGTTACTGACACATCAGCATATTCAAGCTTGGAATTCATTATGCCACCACTGAAAGTCATTTGGAATACTCCATACTTCTGGACTTATGACAAAACTTTTAGGACTATTTGGGATTCAATTCACAACACTTAGTTCCTCTTGAAGTTTCAGTTTGTGTTCAATGGAAATACAATATTTGTTTAAGTTTACAAAACTTGTTGGTTTTGGATTTTATTTGTTACTTTGTTAAAGACTATAGAGTTGTAGCACTTGCAAAAGGTATGATATGACAATGTTGTGCCAATTCTGACTGTACATGGAAGATTTTACCAATGAATATTCTGAAACTCTACAAATCAGAAAGAGCATTACATTTGCATTTGTTTCAGAATTAATGATGAGGAGATTTGAAGAAAACTTGATCATTCAAAATTTTTCATTGCATGACTTTCATTACATTTTTTGTTTATTCATTCATTCCTAAGTTCAACAAAATATTAACATTATTATTTGCATGATTTTATTCTTGTTTACATTTTTATATTTACTTTGTTGCTTTGTCCTTTTGTACGAAATCTTAGATCGCACTTTATATTCATGATTTCAGTGATGTACTTTATAGTCCCAACTATCCATGCTTATAAGCACACAAGCATATATATATATATATATATATATATATATCTATATATATATCTATATATATATATATATATATATATATATATATATATATATATATATATATATATATATATATATATATATATATATATATATATATGCATACTAAATATAAGAACTCTTATAAAGTAAAAATTTAATTGATGGACATGGTTTGCAATACAAAGTGCTAACACTAAAATACTCCTTAACAACAGTGATCTGTCAATGCAAACCTGCTCCTCAATTCTCACAAAAGTGATCTGTCATGTAAACCTGTTCATCATTCCTGTATTTATTGAAATTGACCACAATAAATCTCCATACATATTTAGTTACCAAGAACTTTATAGAGCCACGTAGTTCTTGTGACAATGAATGTTGTAATTACAACAAGAATGATCTATTTATTCAGGTGTTAACTAACAATAGGATATAACAGTGACCTTGCACATGTGTCAAGAGGAAGAACTCAGTCATCCGGCACTGAACAAGCAAGAACACAATCACCTTGATTCCACTCCACCCACCCCGATCTCCAACAGCTAAAAACAAAATATATCTCTGAATGCATACAATTTTACATAGACACAAAACTTTGTCATCTCTCTTTCTCATACAAAAATTCACTAAAAAGTAAAAGTCTGTTGGAGTTATTTTTTATTGTATTTTTATAAGGTTACTGAAACTGTTTGGGCAACAAGACAATAGACAGTACATGCATTATTCCATAAGAAATCTTTGGTAAAAACCGAATGTCAGTATCACTTGATTTTTATTGGTGTTAGCAACAACAACATTTCCAAGAAGGTTGTTGTGGTGGCCATAATGAAGGCCTTAGCAGCACCATTTTCACTGAGGACATACTATACCACAGCATGACCATAGCATGAATGTGTACAGTTTAATGGCAGTCCTCCAAGTAGATTAGGACAAATAGAAATTAGAAACTTGTGCTAATCAATGGATGGACAACAGACCATCCCATAAGCTGGTCTAATGGAAAGTGATACAAAAGACTTAGAATACAGAAGGTTATTCTAAAAGTTTTAAATATTTAAAAGAAATCAATTGTTTTTGTCTGGTTATTTACTCATATCTAGGCTGAGATATATATCAAATAGGTTGTTCCCAATTAATGCAATGACACTACACTTACAGTCTGAACTAGGATGATGTGAATCTCGTATAGCAATAATCTCTTGAAGAGGGATCTAAAACATTCTGTCTGATACAAAGACACAAATAAACAACATTGCACTTAGTCTGTCATTCCCCTGCAACATTTATTCTATGCTAGATATTAAGAAACAGAACCTTAACTATACTTACAAGGACAAAAAAGGAGAAGGACAAACAAAGAGTTTTGAAGAATTTGTGCCACCACTGTGATAACCTTGACCTTACTGGTTCATCTTCATGCAGCAGGCCTGAGTCATCCCTGAGTAACACTTCTTCATCATCCAGGTGAGACATTTTTGATCCTTTGAGCTGCATATAGAAAATAATATGGATAAGTTTGAATATTAGGGTTTTAAAAAAAAAACACCTTTGGTACTACTGATCCAATCAAGGAAAAATATGGTAGACACATACATGCTTATAGTATCATGGTGCTATCATTAAAAATATTATTTTTTACCCCCCACAACAAAGTTTTATTTATATAAAAAATATTTCCAACAGATTTCATGGACACCACAATATATGCCACTTATCCATAGCATGTTCAAATAGTATACAAATATTATTTGCATGTATTCAAACCTAATACACAAGGAAAATTATTACCAGCAACAGTTTATATATTTTTCTATAGATCATTTGAGCACTGCTGTGGGAAAGCCATTTTAGTTCAGCTAAACAAATGTGAACAACCATATTTGTTGGAAATCAGGTAAATCAGAATTGCATGTTTTAGGAACAAAAGTTATTTCACTTTGTTGGCTTAAATAAAACAGTGTAAAACCATGTATTAAAGAAAATTGCCTAGTTTGTTTATCAGTGGCAGCATTTCATTGAAGTTGGGTTTTATTCCATATATAAAATGTAAAAAACAATAGTCTGAAGTTGGAATGAAAAAGCAGTGTGAAAGTTTAATTCGTTTCTGAAGTCAAAATGTTGAAATGCAACTGTGGGATGGATGCACCTTCTGTAAAATAAACAAAGCCCACCAAAACTAAGGTTCAGAACTCCTGATTCACAGTCTGAAGTGAGTCAAAATGATACAGAATTTCAATGCTATGAAAAAACTCAATAACATCTCTGGGGAAATCTGAACAACAGTACCATCCAGTCTCTTATCAGAACAACACTAATGACATTTGCCCCATTATTAAATTTACTAGTGAATTAATGAGCAGCAAAAACTGCAACTACAAATTATTGTATTCCAGTCCAATGATTTGAAAAACAGAAAACTTTGGATTTTTTTTTTCAAATTTAGTGTTGTGTTTGTCTGGTTTATAAGTGATAAATGGTTTATTTACTTGAAAATGAGTTCAAGACCTAACTTAGATCATGATTCATGAAGATTCTAGAAGTGAAATTTGTTATTTGGATGAATGAGTTTATTCAGAAAAATTGTGACATAGTTCAAGGATATAAAGTTGAGATCAACAAGACTATTCTTTTCTCCTTTAATTTTAGTCTTCGAGTATTTACTGTTGTGTTCAGATACAATTTCACAGAATTCTTTTAGTTAAGAATTATTCATTGTAATAACAGTGTTCAATGAGTACTTAACAGCACATTTCAGACTACTGGCACATCAGCATATTTAAGACTAGAATTTGGAACACCACTGGAATTTATTTAGAGCACCATACTTTAGGACTAGTGATAAAACTTTCTGAATATTTGGTACTGAATTCACAATAATGTTAAGTTCTTCTTTCATTTTATAACATTGAGAATTAAATTACTTGCTTAATTTTACTAATATATTTGGGTTTGCTTTTTCTGTTACTTAGTTTAAGATCACATGATAATAATAATAATAATAATAATAATAATAATAATAATAATAATAATAATAATAATAACAATAACAACCATTTAGTCCTAAGTGTGACTGAATTGTTAAATGATTAAGAAATGGTTGATTAGTGAGTTTGATATTATCAAATCACATGCTGTTTTTTTAGAAAAATGTTATGCATAATTTTGTTATATTTTAAATGGTATATAATTTTAAATTTTATTATTCTGTTATCATTATTACACAACTGATTTCTGACTAGTTTTGTCTTATTTAATCAAAATCACATATTTTCTGCACCAGTTTTTAGTACCCAACTCTCATACATTTTTGGTACATGCATCATTTTTTTCAGCTAACTGTCCTAATTGCTTATAACACAGATCATTTATAACATGGCTGTGTTCAATGAACTACATGTTATAATATACATATTATTATTATTATTGTTACCATTTTATATTTAATGAGGGTTATATATTTGACTATTGCTTATGTTGCATATGGTTCTATGGTATTCCTATAAATATTATTTTCATAATGCGGATTTTTATGTCATATTAGGATCAGACAGTAAGCAAAATGTTTTGACATGATGAATACCATAAGAACCATATGAAATATCAGCATCATTCAAATATATAACCCATATTAAATATAGTGACTAGAATAATAATAATAATAATAATAATAATAATAATAATAATAATAATAATAATAAAAACAAATAATGTATGGATTAAATAAAGTTATAAGTTATTTATAGCTAAATTCTGATAATTTAAAAATTCTTGGAGTTAGTAATGCATATACAACCATTACAGGTAGGTCCTAAAGTGAAGGAAGGTCGCCTTTCTCCTTTCTGACATACAGGAGCTCGTATCATTCCTTATAATTTACCTATTATACATGTACTTTATAAAAAGTAGCTCAAAACGTTGTATTATCATGGTACTTAATGTTCTTATCGGTACATATTAAAGCTGTTTTGCTTTTGCTGCTTTTGCTGCTTACTTATAAATGGTAAAGTTTCCTCTTTTTATTACTATAAAAAAAATCTAGGTCAATTGAAGTGCGTAATGTAAATAAAACAGCATATTGTAGCTGACCCATAGCAAAAAAAGGGAAACTTTGTATTATTGTTGTATTTGCCTAACATAGTATGGTAGCACACAAGTATTGTAATAAACATAAAACACAACTTACCTATAAGAAGAAACGTCCACGCTTGTTCTGGCATAATATCTCCACAATAAACGAAAGGATAAAACTGAACACACAAATGTAATTCAAGTGTAAATAAATGAATAACAGAAATTAAAAGCAATTACTATTTAACTTTATAGGAATTTTAAATGCAATATGGGCAAAGAAATGTAATTATATATTATTATTATTGAAATATTACTGATTTCAAGTTGTAACTGTTATTATATTCTTATTTACGTATTAGAAGCATGATCATATGCAACATTTTGTAAATATTGGTCCATATTGGCTACCATGAAATGAAATTGTAACCTTAACCTTCTAAGGATATGTATGCTAAGCCCCAGATATAGGCAACCATCAGTTTGAGGTCTAAAGATTACCACAGGGCTAGTGTTGAACTCTTATGAAAGGTTACATAACCATCCAGAGACCAGAATTGTGAATTAGCAAAGAGGATAGAGGGCACCATTTAAACAAAGGCTTGCAGTTACCACACCTATGTGTTAAAAGTTACTCCAAAGATCATAAGGAAGTAAACATGGTGAATGGAGTGTATTCTTATTTGTCCCACACATTAACAGTGTGAGGGACTTGTCTGCTATGTCTGATTGGATTGATTAACAGCAATATCTAATTAGACTCCAATGATACTTCAGACTTGTAACATTTAGCATTGCCTGAAGGGTTTACTCTGAGAAGCCACCACTTGTAATTTGGTGACAAAACTTGGAGGAAGATTCCTAGGAAAGACAAAGCTTTGAAAGGTCAGTAAGTTATTCCCTTGATTTTTGCAGAATATTATGGCATCATAATTGTAATAATAAAAATTAACTGTAGTATGTATACTTAATTACTAGGATAATTTAGTATGTAGAAATACCTTTGTAGTGTTTCATTTATAGGATTATTTGAGAAATGGGCTTAAGCTTACATAGAATTATTAGATGCAATGTGGAATTATGTAGACTGTTTGCTTGTGGTCAGAATTAATTTTGTAATTCACTATTAAGTTACTTCACAGTAAACTTGTGCATTTATTAATGCATTATGTTAGAATTTACATATACTTGGACTGTAAATTTGAAATGGTGGATTAGTTACTATTGATGTAGGAATATATTAGAGTTGTAAGATAAAGAAATACATCTGATTATTTTGATATTGTTTAGTATAACAGGATCATGAATACATGTATATTTATTGATGTATGTATGAGAAGAAACTGATACTGTGTTTTTTTGCTATGATGTTTGTTTACCATGCAAAAACAAATGGGTATCTTGATGTGAAAGAATGCATGACTAAAGAAATTTAATAGCCTTTAATCTGATGATAGGCGGTATTTGCTGTGAGGTGAGATGAGAGGGCTAAGATAAAATATTGTTCTATCCTTGTGTTTTCACAGGAAGCTTTTTTGGGGATACAGAACTTTTGAGTTCTAACAGGTCTTGAGTCTTCAATAATTGGAGATGAGATTGAGGATGTAGCCAAGACAGTTGAAGTCAACAGAATAGTTATGGTAGAGAAAGTGGAGGAGTCTATGTAATAGGCTTATTGAAGGGTGGAGTTGAAGGATGAAAATGGAATTTGAGTCGTTTGATTACTGAATTGTTACTAAACTGTTATTAATTGAATTTTATCCTTTTTTTGTATATTTAACAATCTAAACATTGGCATTACTGACTGGGGGCTCAGAACTGGGGGCTCAGAGCTTTACATCTATATTGTACTAAATGTAACTTCCAACAACATATAGCTAAGGTGGGACTTCTATAATAGTTTAAATAAAACATTGGGAGCACCCCACCCCAACGATAAAAACTTCCCCCAGTCACTATCAGTATATTACCAGACCTATAATCATCTAACACCAGACATACACTTAATACATTTCGTAATCAAAGCCAATGCAAGTAGAGCAACGTAATTGCATGCACGTTACAAAACAGTGATGTTCAGTTTTTTCATTGTAAACATATAAAAACATATAAACATATAAAAAGATGTTGAGATTTTAGTGGAAATTGTGCTTTAAGATATTTGAGTCCTTACTGGCTACATCTTTACATCTGTAAACAACCACTAGACGGCGCGTGTCTAAAATTAATCAGAAAATCCAGTTTGCCGCGATAATATAGAGCCCACGATAATACATCGTTGAACTACACTGGTTCTTGTATAGTACATGTACATGTATGACCACAGGTGCTCGACGCGAACTTGATGTTGGACCCTCTCTATCATACTATATAAGAGATATATAAGAGATAGAAAGGGTCCAACATCAAGCTCGCGTCGAGCATCTGTGAATGACAGGTATATTCTAAGCAATGCGAGCCCTCGTGTTCTGCATTAGATTAAAATGGGATTACGTGAGAAATCTATCAACCACGTCATAATACATGCGGTTATAATCAATTAAAATGAATAATTTCTCTTGTTGTCTTGTGGACAAAACATGTCCCAATGACCGAAGTGGTAACTTAAGTCTTAAACAACGTTATTTGGAATCGAAAATACATCACTCTGTGGCTGACAAATGTCAAACGAATTTACGTTCCTGTTCAATGAATGCGACACTGCAAAATTATTTAATTTAAATTAAGAGAGTGGAAAAACATGCCCAAAAATAGTGTTATCTGATGCAGTGTTTATACGTATACTAAAAATAACACACAAACCTTGCGAATTATTTCCTTAAACTCTATGACGCCTGTTATAATATATATATATATATATATATATATATATATATATATATATATATATATATATATATATATATATATATATATATGGGATAGTCTGGTTCCGTATGGTTTTTAAGGTGTAGGGGGCGCTCTACATATAATGTGATCTTGAGGATGATGGGTGTGAGGTGAAATTCTTTGCAAATATAAAAATGTTAATTTTGTTATTATCACATCATAATGTATGAAGTTTTTTTTTTAAAAAAATGGTACATTAACATCGATATTGTGCATGAAAATAAGCTAATTATGCTACATTTGCTCTTGCTAAAAACAGAATATGCTTTTGTAGTTGTATTATGACCTAAGTTATGGGGAAATACATGTAGTAGACCTTAGAAGACAGAAGCGAAGTCAACTTAAATTTTAAACTGTTAAATAAAGTAAAGAAATATATAATGCACCATATTATCTGCTATTCAATACTCAGTTTATTTAATATTCAGCAGTCATTTTAATTTACTAACTAGGGCTCTCAACTTTTTCATAGGCCTCCTTATAAACCCCTTTATAAATGAAGTAAAACCCAGATAACATTTCTACGTTCATTTACAGTTACCATCACTCACCCATCTACTGGCCCTAAATGGTAGGCTTTAAAAGAAGGGATATAAAATAGAATTTAAATCTCTCATTAACAAAATTATCTTCATAATCTTTCCTTACCACCATATTATCTCTCTTATAAAGTAAAAACCTCTCAACTCTATAATGTCTTTACTCTCTCATCTCAGTCTTACCATGATATGCACACTGGGTAAGATCTAAAAAAAGAGTTGTCTTTGTCAGCTTGCCTGTGTGTGTGTGTGTGTGTGTGTGTGTGTGTGTGTGTGTGTGTGTGTGTGTGTGAGAAAAATGAAAGGAGTTAAAGAATTTGAAAAAAAAAGAATTAACACCATTTTGTTTTCAAAATCAACATTTTAATAAGCCCACTATCTTTAAATGATGGACTTGTTCCTTCGTTTTCATGTACAAATACCAAATACTGAACACAACACATTATTTACAAGGTTGACAATGTTGCAATGTAGGGCTAGATTTACAATAACTTAGAACAGTAGAAATTGCAACTGATTCACACCATTTTTCTGGTCTAAAGAAAATAGTCATAAAACCAATTTTCTATTTTACCATTATTTCTCAACATGGGAATGTCTGTCTAAGGCAAAAATGATGTAATGTATGTAATGAAGGTACTCACTAAAATGATGTAATGTAATGAAGGTACTCACTAAAAATGATGTCATGTAATGATGTAATGTAATGAAGGTACTCACTAAAAATGATGTAATGTAATGAAGGTACTCACTAAAATGATGTAATGTAATGAAGAAATTCACTAAAATTGTGGGGCCCCGATCGTGTCCTAGTAGTCTAAAACGATGTCCATTACGGATCACTGCCATCTCACCTCTGTCTGCATGGGTTCGAGTCTATAATTTGGCGAATGTGGATATGTGAGAAAGCTTGCCAGTAGCTTCTCATGGGTCGGTGGTTCATTCCGGTGATTTCCCAGTTTCTTCCTCCACTATTAATACTGGCCGCTATGTATAGCCTATCGTGTGTTGAAAAATGGTGTTACGCCTAACAACAACAACACTAAAAATGTAATGTATGTAATGAAGGTACTCACTAAAATGGTGTATGTAATGAAGGTACTTACTAAAATGATGTAATGTAATGAAGGTACTCACTAAAATGATGTAATGTAATGAAGGAATTCACTAAAAATGTGGGGCCCCAATCATGGCCTAGTGGTCTAAAACGATGTCCATTACGGATCACTGCCATCTTACCTCTGTCTGCATGGGTACGAGTCTATAATTTGGCGAATGTGGATATGTGAGAAAGCTTGCCAGTAGCTTCTCATGGGTCCGTGGTTCATTCCGGTGATTTCCCAGTTTCTTCCTCCACTATTAATACTGGCCGCTATGTATAGCCTATCGTGTGTTGGAAAATGGTGTTAAGCCTAACAACAACAACACTAAAAATGTAATGTATGTAATGAAGGTACTCACTAAAATGGTGTATGTAATGAAGGTACTTACTAAAATGATGTAATGTAATGAAGGTACTCATTAAAAATGTAATGTAATGAAGGTATTCACTAAAAATAATGTAATGTAATGAAGGTACTCACTAAAATGATGTAATGTAATGAAGGTACTCACTAAAATGATGTAATGTAATGAAGGTACTCACTAAAAATGATATATTTGACAGACATTAAGTTTACAACGCACAAAAAAATGCATTGATTTTCAATCTAACCCAACCTGGTCTTTTTGTTATACAGGTTTTTTTTTTGTGGAAGGAACAGTATGTCTACACTGTAAATGAAATACCATATTACAACATTATGTTTCACAGGAAGAGCCTGACTATTTGTAAGAAGCTGTCTTGTGAGGAAATGTAACTAGCTTAAGTTTTATCCACCCGGGAAAATGCAAGTTTATTTGCCCTCTAAATGATGGGCCACAGTATTGGATTATGACAAGAAATGTCCACCAAAGGTTAGCAACTTCCATTAAAACAAGAGTACCATAAACAGCATATATGCCTACAACATATTTCATGGTCCTTTATGTAGCTAACTAAAACATTTGTGCAGAAACCTTTTATCTTCTTTCAGTATGAGTAACTTTGACCTTTTAACCCCATAAATGATAGCTTCTTCCTTGTTCAAGAGTAAGCCATCCACAAAAAATCTGGTGCTGAATGTTATTATGTGGAAGCCATTTTTCTTCTTTCAGTTGATGACCTTGACATCTGACCCCAAAATAAATAGCATTCTTCCTTACCCAAAGTGCTAGCCATCCACAAGTTTGATTGAGGTATCTTATGCAGAACTAATGTTTTTTTGCAGAAACCATGTTTATTGTTTCAGTGACTAACATTTGACCTTTTAAGCCCTAAATCAAAAGGGTTCGTCCTTTCATCAAGTGCAAGAAATCCACAAACTCAAGTTATGGCATGGAAACAATTTGTCTATTTTTCACTTAGTGACCTTGACTTGACCTTTTGAGCCTCAAATCAATAGAGTTCTTCCTTATCCCAAGTGCAAGCATTCCACAAAGTTTACTAAATGCAACTTGTGGAGGACACAAGTTTTTGTGCAAATCATTTTTCCCATTCACAGTTGATCTTGACTATTCAGTTTCTGACCCTGAAATTCATAGGGTTCCTCCTTACTCCAACTGTAAGCTAATCATAAAGATTTGCTAACTGTAGATGCTGGACAATTAAAGTTATTGAGTGGAAATGAAATACACAATGGAATGGGCAGAGTGAAACATGAATGTAAAGACAATTTCAGAACATAATATAATTTCACATTATGGCAGTTGGGCACAAATGTTTCTCAAGTCTCTATTTTCTAGAAAACAAAAAGTTATCTTTCACTTATCCTCAGTGTGGCCAAAATGTGTCGAAAATACTGTTTCCTCTCTTTGTATAAAAACAAGTTACAACAATTGTAGGTCATCTTTGATTTACAAAAGACATAAAGTGTCATATATACATGTTGGATTGGTTGAATTTGTCTACTGTCTATTGGCTTCAATAGCACACAAATGTATACTCAGTGTCTGGTACTTGGTTGGAATATGGGATGCATGTCTGTCTGTCTGTCTTTCTGCCATGATCATGAGCATACTTTGCATCCCCTATTCCAACACTTACAATGTACATGGTTACCCATCCAATGTTTGTGGTTTCCTTAGTGTCAATAAGAGAATGATGAAAAATACTAGATACAGTAGTTAAAAATCTTCTAATCATCTTCTCTTTACATGTATAACCATCACCATTACACACAGCTCCATGAAATGAACCAATTTTTTTAAAGTCATGTTATTATCAATATGTTTGAAAAAAATAAATCTCATGATAACACCCAAGAGCAGTTATGAATTTTATGTGAATTTCTGCAATCTGAAATTAGGATTATGGGAAATGTTGATTCATTATGACTCAATCCAGCTTAGTCCAAGATATCACATAATGAAAGGTTATGCTTTTAGCATCTGTACAAGAAATACTTGGAACTGTAATACCTTCACTTCTCACTGCATTCATAAATGAATGGAAATGTCAAGCCCAGCTCTTTTGTTTGATTAAAAAAATAAAATACCACCACATAATAATACAGCAGATAATTAAAAAATTTTGTGGGGACAACACAAAGCATAGTTACTAAACTTTATAATTCTTATAAAAAAACATGCAATATGGACAGCACTAACGAAAGATAAATACACAATATTGCATGATTTTTGTCATGAGTTAACAGATCGGTCTGTGCAATCATGTTCAGTTGTATTCAGATATAATTGAAGAGTAATCATTTATTTAAATATAATAATTGTAAAGTAATCACTGAATTTTTTATATACTAAAAAATTATTTTGGAATTACTGTGAATTGAGTCAAAGACAATTTGAATTATTTCATTGTGATACATTAAGACTGTTGGTAGGTCAATCTATTTAAGACTTGGTACATCAACACATTCAATATTGGAATTTATTTTGTAACATTCTATACTTTTCACTTTGCAACATAGAGAATTAAATAATTTATTAATTAAATAAACTTGTTGGTTTTGTTTCTTTCTGTTAGTGTACTTAGTTTAAGCCATTGAGTCATGACAGTACATTAGCTGTCTGAAAATTTAAGTTGAATAAAACTTTCTTATTTATAGCGGATAAAATCACCAGTCTGGAAGTTACACCATGAAAAATTATGACAATAATTATAACATTTAGTTATGAATTAATTTAATTTTATATTATGCATAATAAATACAAATCCAACAGTGAAAAGCCTGGGGAATGGTAATATTTGAGTCTGAACAATACAAACAGTGCATAATACATCACAATGCAGAGTTTGTAATACAGTACATACTGCAATACATGTACTATTTTCAACATATGATATATAGTTGCTTATAAGTCCAACTACAAAGCAATTTATCTCCATCATTTAAATAATATGTTTTATCTCAAAACTTTATTTAAAAAACCTACAAACCAATCTCTTGATACAAAATGGAAAAGTAAATAACTTTCTTTTGTTGCAAGAATAAACATTTTACAAAATTTCATAAATGGGGTAGATTTAGTTGTCATGTTGTTTATAATTATATGCTGAAGGTGATACAATAAATCATAATGCTATAACATTATTGATATTTCAAACATATATTACTGTATTGTTCAAATACTAGTATGAAAACAATTACAAAATCAATATCACAGAATTGTAAGATATGTTATTCTTTCAAAACCTGCAAATGAAAACATTCAAATATCTTAAAAGATTTGAACAAAAATAATGAATTATGTTGCTATTTAGGATATACTTGTAAAAGAACTTCCCAGCAATTTGCAGTAAGTACACTACACCCCCTCAATATAATGCACATCGTTATAACACATTTCCCATTGTAAAGTTGATATGGTCATGGATCACATTTCCTGAAATAGTAACAATATTATATTTTTAAGATACTTCATTATAAGGTGTTCTCACTATAAGGTGATATACTATATGCTCACATAAATCATTTCACATGCTTTTAGAAAACTTCATGTTATTAATCATTTGAGATGAGTACTTTTTTATTTCCAAATACAAATGCAACTGAAATCTCACAAGCTAACATATCACATTAAAATCAATGACATGCATCAAAACAATCTCTGACAAGCCAGCTGTTAAGAATAGTTGGCAAGCTCAGCAAATTTCATTGCTAAAATCTTGAAATTTGGAGAATCCCATATATTTAAAATTATTACAATTAAAATGTAACTGAAATGATGTAAAAATATAAAAATTCATTTTGTTTGTCAAAACAGTTTTAGATAGTATTCAGATGATCATGTCTGGATGAGAAAATTGGAGACTGAATTAGACATTGACGAGTCTGGCTGTATATAATGATCAGGGCACTAATATTAAAGCCTGTTGTACATATAAATATAATTTCTTGAATAACTTTTGTGATAAAATGAGATAAAAAAAGAAAACAAAAAGCTGTTTCATTGTAAGATAAATAAAACATAATTTCAAGAAAACATTCCATATTTTATTTTACATTATTTTTAAGGTTAAGTTTAAGGTCACTGCTGTAGCATGAAAAGTTACTGTGACCTGCTTTTGTCTTTGGTGTGTAATGCCCTACAAGATGAAGACACCTATTAAATTTTATGATGGTACATACAGTGGTGTCAAGGAGATCACTAAATGGAAAGGATAATTGCTGGAGCTTACAAATTAGGTCACTGTGACCTGTCATGGTGAGTAAAATCATCTAAGATGAAAACACCTATCAAGTTTCAAGACTACACATACAACAGTGTCAGAGTAACTGAGCTAAATGCAAAAACTTACCTACAACAATGATGATAACAACAGAAATGACACTGGACAAGTAATTTCTGTCTCACATATGCTTTGTATGAGAGACAAACATTTTTCATTCATTCATTTAGAATGAAGACTGAAATTTCACATTTTCTGGATTTCTCAAACTTTTGTTGGATCTTCTTTGACAGTTAATGACCATACATCAACATCAATATAGCATTAGCTGATATGTACATGGTACAGAAAAATCAAACTTAACATGCATAAAAGTTATAATGTAAAATATCACTAATGTACATCAGTATGATAAAGCACATTTTAAAAATTTACAAATCAAACATTCAATGCATTGTCTCAAAACTTCACACTTTGTTCAAACATATATAAAATTTGCAGTCACTAGATTGCATGACTGAACATAATTAGATGTTTTAAATAAACAAAAATAAACATGAACTGAAAAAGAACAAAATCACATGCACTTTACAAACTTAAATGAGATGAATAATTAAATATAAATCTGAAGAGCTATTCTTTGTAAACTGTACACAAAATAATATTAATATCAATATGTTGTGGTATAAGGTTTTAACTGATGGTAGTTAATTCAATTAATAGTTCCATCATTCTAACCAACCTTACCTTCACTCATCTTATCTCATTACCTCCGACCAAGTATTGCTTGGATTAAACCATCAAACGTTGAAGTTAGTTCTGTGTTATTACAACCAGTAGGAGATCATCCATAAAGGATATCTGCAAAGATGGGGGAGGGGTTGTTGTTCAAATGAGGACTTTTGTGGGCAATGGGGGAGGGGCTGTAAAGAACCTTTTGGACATCTGCAAGCTAGTATTTTTTGTTATGATATTCTGAGCTGAACAGCTGCCCTAGGCCTACTGCATGTATTCCAGTACTTTTTGCGGACATCCTTTATAGGTGATCCCTAAGTGAAAGCATTGAGGATGCTCTGACAGTTGCTTGCAACTTATCTTACTAGCTACAGTCTGCGTTTGTTGAAGTGGAGTAAGACACTGACAGTCTATTGAATTTAGATTTTTGTTAGATGACAACTTTAGTTCTATGTCCTGAATAAAGACTATTTTAAAGAAAGAACTTTCTGTATATTTTTTTCTTTGTTTTCAGCTATAGGTTATGATGAGATTAGTGAGTGTTGTATTTTGGATGCACCAGTTATTACACTGCCAGACCATAGAGCAGTGTACAATGCTAGATGGGGACATCCGCAGCCGAGGGGGTGGGGTAAGAAACATGCAAACATAAGTGGACAAGGGAAGGGGTAGGAAAACATTATCTGTGGACGTCCTTTATGGACAACCCCTAAGTCTGTAAGATATAGTAATTTCTGTGTGATTAGTAAATTTCCTATGGAAATGAAGGCAAGATTTGGGATAAAAGTGGAACCATTACTATAAATGACACAATAATGATTTTCAAGGAATGCTACAGTAAAGTTCAATTGAAACAGATACTATTATAAGAGATTTTCTAATACACCTGCATTTTTCATCAAGTACAAAACTTTGATAATTACTTCCATGCTCCCTTATTCTGATAATAAAAGTGTCAAGCAGAATCCTGAAATAAAAACCAACACTAAGTACAAAAAATACTTCCAAACATGACAAGAATTATTTGAAATTTAATTGTACTGTTTAGAAAACCAACCTGATGGCCATGCCATGGTGATTATAAAAAAATATTTTATGACCACTTAAAACCTTGCATGCTTTTTTAGTTGTTTAGTTGTTGTGGAGTTTAAAGCCATATTTCATTTTCAACCCAGTGCTTTTTTAAAAATTAGAATCTAAAACACCTTTAGTTCTATTCTTATTGTATGATAAATTGTAATGAGAAATGCATGGAAAATATTCAACAAAACGATAATTCCTTCCTGTATGAACAACTGCAATTTTCTTTAAAGGATAGCCTTCCCATAGTATATGAGATATAATCAGTCATAAAAATTTTAGGCACTGTGACTAAAATAAAAAGTTATAATAATATGTAAACACTGATCATTTTGTTGAAATTATTCTTCACACTTTGTAGATCCTCTGTCCCAATATCCCACAGCTTCCATAGCGGAAGGTATATAAAATGGATTTTCTTTCAACTAATCTTCAACAAAATTTCATCCTCCTGAAAATTTACAATCTAATCATCATCTAAATCCTCAATCAAACTCTGATATTCTTTCCCCTTCTTTGATTTAAACCTAAGATTTTCATTCCTTCTACCATGCTTAACTGATTCCAATTCACATGTTTCTTCATTTCCATCCTCTAGTGGGAGGGAAACAGCTTTATCTTTCAAAGACATGGTGTACACTGTTTGTGAAGCAACACACTGTAGCACTATAAAAATAACTGTGCTGAAAATACTTAATACCAACATAACTTGCATGAGTTTGATACAGTCATATCTGTCATACAGATACCCTGTAGTGGCTGGTATCACCATCTCTCCAAGAGCTGATCCAACAATAAAAACTGCAGTAGCTTTTCCTGTTAAGTGCATTCTGCTTTCAGCCCAGGAAATTCCAGTAGGAAATACAGATGACATTCCAAGACCAAGAATTAAAGTTCCAATCCATAAGAGAGGTTCATATGCATACAGTGCTGTACATAGAACTAGGGAACCAAAAATCATAAGCACTAGATCAATGACAAGCATGCATGGTGGGTGAAAATATTTTGATATGAAAATAGAGAATCCTCTTCCAGTGGCTAGTGCACCCCAAAATACTGCTGTCACCATTGTGCCTCGATCCTTTGACCAATGGTTGAATTCAACAGCAAATGTTGTAATGAGACCTCCATATGTAACTTCCATTCCAACATAAGAAAAAAAAAAGATGAATAGAAGGGTCAGCAGAAAAATTCTGTTGAATGGTCTGCTTTTGCAGACTGGTCCTAAGTTGTCATGCAAATCATCATATTGGTATCGGTTCCTGTCTCGACAAAACATGACCAAGTACATGATCGAATTTAACAGAAGCAGCAACCCTATTATAAGGTAAACAAACTGAATTTTTGATATGTTCTTCACTGCCTCTATAGCATTGTAAATATACCCTGTCTGCTTGGGCTTTTGTGGAACGGCAGTTGACTTTTTTGTACCATTCACATCCTCAATACTTGGATCTTCCACTCCCTTATCCATATTTTTCTTAGGTCCAATGTTTTCTGACCCATTTTTGTTATCCTCTGCACCTGTGGATGGCAAAGGATTTGGTGCCATGTCAGTTGGCTTAATGTTCTGTGTAACTGCTGAGGATGTCGCTAAAATAGTTTCAGTAGTTGCTGCTCCTATCTCAACTGGTGGTGATGTTATTTTGGTTGTTGATTGTGATGTCATACTTGTTATTGGTAATATTACACTTGTATGTGAAAGTGATTTAGTGGATGGTAATGTTTTCTGAGTAGTTTGTATTGATCTGGTTGTCTTTTCTTCCACCTGACTTTTTGTTATTGTCACTGTTATGGTGGTTTTTGTTGGAGTTCCATTCAATTTTGTGGGTTCTGCTGTCACTTCCTGGCTTATTCTACTAACTTCTAAAGATTCAGTATCATTTATACTGGTTTCTTCTGATTTATTGTAATTTTTCTCAGTGGAAGCATTGCTCATTTTACTCGATTCTGAAACTATACTAGCGTGAAGACTTTCATTTCTGGAAAGACTACTTGTCTCATTAACTCCAAGGGAAAGAGTTACACCCCTTAATCTATTCTCCTCTGTTGACCCAAATGACTTTGATGCCCCATTGATGGATGCTCCAGGTTCTTCACTCTTGTGATTGTTGAGATGAACAGGTATGCTCCCACCATCAGCATGTGCCATGTTTAAAAAATGATCAGAGGAATGGACTGGTTTTTTAGCAAGTGTTGTCTTTGTTGGTGATGTTGAAGATGTTAGAGAAACGAAAGTTGAATTAAACCCAGGATTGCTGGTAGCAGAGGGTATTAATCCAAGGTTAGTTGACAAAAATGTTTCATTTGAACCTGAGCTATTACCTGTGATGGGTGTTAAAGGTGAAGATGAATTTGTATCACTTGAGTATAGATCAGAGCTACTATTGCCAAGCACTGACATTTCTTCTCTTCTGTGCAGTGTCAGTTTACCATTATGTACATTGTCATCAGGAAAACTTATATCTGAATTAATATCAAATGTATAAAACTCCCAGTCTGCAAATCTTTTGGAATGGTTCACTAAGTGTGAAAAATCAGCTACCACTGGAATGAATCCCTTGATAACCCTTGTTGAGTTGTCCCCTTCCAAAAACCCTTGGTCAGAGAGAAATGGCGTTGCAAGAAGGGGAGCTATAAAGGCTCCTATCCCAAAGGCAAAATGGAGGGTCTGCATGTAAGGGGCATTCCTTTTTCCCCAGATCCGAATACAAAACACATTTCCTCCTGAAAAAAATTAAGAAAGAACATGGTTTAGTTTACATGATTACACTGGTTTGAACAGCACATAATAGGAGATAGGTGAAATGTGCCTTGCCCTGAGAAAAAAAGTATGTCCTACAAAGTTTTAACATATCATGGTTGTTCCAGGAAAATATACTTTGGGCATTGAGAAGGGACTTTTAAAGATGATGCAATTTATGAGTAATTGCAATACCTTGGCATATATTTTTGAAAAAATGACATCTATGGGTACCATGTATGTTTAAAAAAACAGCCCATATCGTAAGTTGAAAGCAACTTTTTTTCTCCATTAAGTAGAATGGTTAATCTTGAAATGTCTTTATTTACAAATATTTTGATTTACCATCACATGGTTCACACCTGTGACATTTCTCAAAATTAATTAAAATCTCAGTCCCACACTTTGAGTTTGATGCTTTGAAAAAAATAAAGTTATTATGCTATGTTTCTTTCTCCTTATATTTCCAGATAAAAACAGTAAATAGACTTAGTACATACATCTAAATAGACTTAGTACCTACATCTAAATAGACTTAGTACATACATCTAAATAGACTTAGTACATACATCTAAATAGACTGAGTACATACATCTAAATAGACTTAGTACATACATCTAAATAGACTTAGTACATACATCTAAATAGACTTAGTACCTACATCTAAATAGACTTAGTACATACATCTAAATAGACTTAGTACATACATCTAAATAGACTTAGTACATACATCTAAATAGACTGAGTACATACATCTAAATAGACTTAGTACATACATCTAAATAGACTTAGTACATACATCTAAATAGACTGAGTACATACATCTAAATAAAAGTTTGTGTGTTTGTTACAAGATGCAGCTCTACTAATATCAATGTAAACTGCAAACTCAAATTATTAGGAAAACTAAAAGTTTAGAGATTTTGATAATTTGATCATTAAACATGATAAATGGAATGAATAGAAATTTCATGATAATCAAATTTCTTTTTGATGGTCCTAAGCAGTAGCTATGTTCCCTTCAAATGCATGTAATCTGAATCAAATATCCTTTGTCTCTCAGTTCTGACCTAATTAAAAAATTGATACAATATTTTGGAGGAAATAATGAAGCAATTACTGTTTATAAGCATAGTCTATTGACATGATTGGTTGAAGTATCACACTGTCAAACTAAATCAAAGGAGCTAACCAATGGGATCAGAATTCGTGTTTTGTCATTTTACATAGCCAAGGTGGCTCATATTTTTCAAAGGCAAAAAGTGCTAAATAAATTTATTGTCTGTATCATTCACAGGAAATGAGAACTAAGTTCTTTTAACAATGAGACACTGAGACTCAAGAATAGAGCCTGATGGGTGGATAAAGAACGTGTGACAACTATGTTATGAATTCAGAGCTCTACTAACTGACCAACCAAAGACTAGACAGCAAGCCATAGGCTTAAAGGGATCCATTCAAGCCAAAAATAAAGATAATTCTGGTCATTTATGTGCAGACACCATATGGTATGTAACATAAACTAATCTGGTAAAAAAGAATTCAAATAATGTTTTGTTTGAAATTTAGATTAATATACATGAAGAATTATGAATTAAAGACAGAACAAAAAAATGTCACAACTATTTAGGCAGACATCACAGAAAAATCTCTTAAGATGAATTCCTTATAGATAATGATACTGTACAGGCCAAATACAAATCTCCAGTACTGTAAGGTGAGATTATTGTACAGGTCAAAAGCAAATCTCCAGGACCCTAAGATAAGATTATTGTACAGACCAAATACAAATCTCCAGGACTTTAAGATAAGATTGTTGTACAGGCCAAATGCAAATCTCCAGGACTCTAAGATGATATTATTGTACAGGCCAAATGCAAATCTCCAAGACCCTAAGATGAGATTATTGTACAGGCCAAATGCAAATCTCCAGGACTGTAAGATGAGATTATTGTACAGGCCAAATGCAAATCTCCAGAACTCTAAGATAAGATTATTTTACAGGCCAAATGCAAATCTCCAGGACTTTAAGATGATATTACTGTACAGGCCAAATGCAAATCTCCAGGACTCTAAGATAAGATTATTGTACAAGCCAAATGCAAATCTCCAGGACTCTAAGATAAGATTATTGTACAGACCAAATGTAAATCTCCAGGACTGTAAGATGAGATTATTGTACAGGCCAAATGCAAATCTCCAGAACTCTAAGATAAGATTATTTTACAGGCCAAATGCAAATCTCCAGGACTCTAAGATGAGATTATTGTACAGGCCAAATGCAAATCTCCAGGACTTTAAGATAAGATTATTGTACAAGCCAAATGCAAATCTCCAGGACTCTAAGATAAGATTATTGTACAGACCAAATGCAAATCTCCAGGACCCTAAGATGAGATTATTGTACAGGCCAAATGCAAATCTCCAGGACTCTTAAGATAAGATTATTTTACAGGCCAAATGCAAATCTCCAGGACTCTAAGATGATATTACTGTACAGGCCAAATGCAAATCTCCAGGACTCTAAGATGAGATTATTGTACAAGCCAAATGCAAATCTCCAGGACTGTAAGATAAGATTATTGTACAAGCCAAATGCAAATCTCCAGGACTCTAAGATGAGATTATTGTACAAGTCAAATGCAAATCTCCAGGACTGTAAGATAAGATTATTGTACAAGCCAAATGCAAATCTCCAGGACTCTAAGATGAGATTTTTGTACAAGCCAAATGCAAATCTCCAGGACTGTAAGATAAGATTATTGTACAAGCCAAATGCAAATCTCCAGGACTCTAAGATGAGATTATTGTATAAGCCAAATGCAAATCTCCAGGACTGTAAGATAAGATTATTGTACAAGCCAAATGCAAATCTCCAGGACTCTAAGATGAGATTTTTGTACAAGCCAAATGCAAATCTCCAGGACTGTAAGATAAGATTATTGTACAAGCCAAATGCAAATCTCCAGGACTCTAAGATAAGATTATTGTACAGACCAAATGCAAATCTCCAGGACTGTAAGATAAGATTATTGTACAAGCCAAATGCAAATCTCCAGGACTCTAAGATAAGATTATTGTACAAGCCAAATGCAAATCTCCAGGACTGTAAGATAAGATTATTGTACAGGCCAAATGCAAATCTCCAGGACCCTAAGATGAGATTACTGTACAGGCCAAATGCAAATCTCCAGGACTGTAAGATGAGATTATTGCTTCCTTTTCACTGCTGAGTTTTGAAATGATTTTCAATATCACTAGTGTGGCAGTCAAAATGACTGATTAGCAAAATTTCCTCCTAGACTAACTGGATATCATAATCCAAGATCAAATGGATATTGTAGTAAGTTTTTGTTGAAAAATCCATGCTAATATGGCTATCCATTCAGGAGATATAGCAGCAGGCATGGGGTTGATTACTAGGGCTTGATTATAATTATGATTAAAATTAATGGTGATTATGAATACAATTACACTTCATTTGGAAACCATTATTACAATTAATATTACAAGGGGATGATATCAATTATGATTGCTTTTTATTTGCTTGATATCATGTTTTGTTCTGGACAGATATCATACAATGTATAACTGAAAAACACAATTTTAACTAAAAATGTACCGGTAAATGTTTACTGAAAATTTATTTATGCAAAAATTAACATGCCAAATGAGTACTACTTGGCATTCACGGTCTTTTGTTTATGGAAAGTTTATTGAGAATATAATCAGGGAAGTTTTTAGTTGTAAACATGTCTGTATTATGCAATCACACTGCCAAAGAAGGACAATTGTGATTAGGAATATAGAGCTATTAAATCAGTCATTATGATACAGCTCTCGCTGTGATTAATTACAGTCCCTGTGTAGCATTAACAAGATTTCAAGACTGGCCATTATTTGTGTCATAAATTACAGTCCCTGTGTAGCATTAACAAGATTTCAAGACTGGCCATTATTTGTGTCATAAATTACAGTCCCTGTGTAGTATTAACAAGATTTCAAGACTGGCCATCATTTGTATCATAAATTACAGTCCCTGTGTAGCATTAACAAGATTTCAAGACTGCCATTATTTGTGTCATAAATTACAGTCCCTGTGTAGCATTAACAAGATTTCAAGACTGGCCATCACTTGTATCATTAATTACAGTCCCTGTGTAGCATTAACAAGATTTCAAGACTGGCCATCATTTGTATCATAAATTACAGTCCCTGTGTAGCATTAACAAGATTTCAAGACTGGCCATCATTTGTGTCATAAATTACAGTCCCTGTGTAGCATTTACAAGATTTCAAGACTGGCCATCATTTGTGTCATAAATTACAATCCCTGTGTAGCATTAACAAGATTTCAAGACTAGCCATCATTTGTATCATAAATTACAGTCCCTGTGTAGCATTAACAAGATTTCAGACTGGCCATCATTTGTGTCATAAATTACAGTCCCTGTGTAGCATTAACAAGATTTCAAGACTGGCCATCATACGTGTCATAAATTACAGTCCCTGTGTAGCATTGACAAGATTTCAAGACTGGCCATCATTTGTATCATTAATTACAGTCCCTGTGTAGCATTAACAAGATTTCAAGACTGGCCATCATTTGTATCATAAATTACAGTCCCTGTGTAGCATTAACAAGATTTCAAGACTGGCCATCATACGTGTCATAAATTACAGTCCCTGTGTAGCATTGACAAGATTTCAAGACTGGCCATCATTTGTATCATAAATTATAGTCCCTGTGTAGCATTAACAAGATTTCAAGACTGGACATCATTTGTGTCATAAATTACAGTCCCTGTGTAGCATTAACAAGATTTCAAGACTGGCCATCATTTGTGTCATAAATTACAGTCCCTGTGTAGCATTAACAAGATTTCAAGACTGGCCATCATTTGTATCATACATTACAGTCCCTGTGTAGCATTAACAAGATTTCAAGACTAGCCATCATTTGTGTCATAAATTACAGTCCCTGTGTAGCATTAACAAGATTTCAAGACTGGCCATCATTCGTGTCATAAATTACAGTCCCTGTGTAGAATTAACAAGATTTCAAGACTGGCCATCATTCGTGTCATAAATTACAGTCCCTGTGTAGCATTAACAAGATTTCAAGACTGGTCATCATTTGTGTCATAAATTACAGTCCCTGTGTAGCATTACCAAGATTTCAAGACTGGCCATCATTTGTGTCATAAATTACAGTCCCTGTGTAGCATTAACAAGATTTCAAGACTTGCCATCATGCGTGTCATAAATTACAGTCCCTGTGTAGCATTAACAAGATTTCAAGACTGACCATTATTCGTGTCATAAATTACAGTCCCTGTGTAGCATTAACAAGATTTCAAGACTGGCCATCATACGTGTCATAAATTACAGTCCCTGTTTAGCATTAACAAGATTTCAAGACTGGCCATTATTCATGTCATAAATTACAGTCCCTGTGTAGCATTAACAAGATTTCAAGACTGGCCATCATACGTGTCATAAATTACAGTCCCTGTGTAGCATTAACAAGATTTCAAGACTGGCCATCATTCGTGTCATAAATTACAGTCCCTTTGTAGCATTAACAAGATTTCAAGACTGGCCATCATTTGTGTCATAAATTACAGTCCCTGTGTAGCATTAACAAGATTTCAAGACTGGCCATCATTTGTGTCATAAATTACAGTCCCTGTGTAGCATTAACAAGATTTCAAGACTGGCCATCATTCGTGTCATAAATTACAGTCCCTTTGTAGCATTAACAAGATTTCAAGACTGGCCATCATTTGTGTCATAAAATTACAGTCCCTGTGTAGCATTAACAAGATTTCAAGACTGGCCATCATTTGTGTCATAAATTACAGTCCCTGTGTAGCATTAACAAGATTTCAAGACTGGCCATCATTTGTGTTATAAATTACAGTCCCTGTGTAGCATTAACAAGATTTCAAGACTGGCCATCATTTGTGTTATAATGGATGTCAGATCAGCACCATTTTCAATGAGAACCAACCAGAAATGGTCTTTCAGTGACAATCACATGTTGAAATGACCATCCATCCAGAAGTAGTAAAGATTTTCAAGATGACCAGCATATTGTTAGTCATTATTATTTAGGACCAACAAAACATAATATGACATTTTGGGGTGAAAACCCTGTGTTAATTTGACTTTCTGTTTAGAAGAAGTCATAACATTTTAAATATTGCTGTTAAGGAGGCTATAATGGATTTCAGAGCAGCAGCATTTTCATTTAGGACCAGCCAGACATTGGGATGACAGTGATGATAAGAGTTGCATGGTAATCCTTCATATACTTTAGGAGAAGCAGATACCAAATTTGTGCTAATGGATCGATTCATGTCAAAGAATGCTTCTCATAAGCTCTTCTGGTCTATGATCTGTTGAGGCCTAAGGTGTATGACAAAACAAACTAATCTGTCTATGATCTGTTGTGACCCAATGCATACATGCCAAACTCTGGTGAGAAAAAAGCAGAATCCAAGTGGACAAAAGGAGTAATCTGAGCAGAAAATGCGTAATCCATATATAACATAATAACATTCAATGTGCACATGTACAAAACACAAACACATGTATATGTTGGCGTCAGGAAGCATTCGTTTGAACAAAGAACCAAAGTTGTATTCTACCACTAGTTGTAGTCAGTGTTCTATTAAAAGCTCGGTAAATAACGCCCCTGCATTTATAAAATTCGTTTCCACAATTTAGTTTTGCTGTAAAAAAGAAGTTACCTTAGTATTGGAGTTAGTAAAATGATCTAATTCAAGGCGTCTGTTTTACACTATGACCAATATTAAAATCCTTTCCACACAGCCTGCAATGGGCATGAAGCTACCCTAGAATGGCACTGTATTGTGTTATTCATGTATTCAGCTCTGAATTGTTTTTTCCGGGTTTTTTTCTTTCTAATCCATCTGTAAAATCGTTTAACATTCTTGCTGTCACATACGCATTGACTAGAATAAATAGGAAAATTTTACCATCAAATTCTTACAGAATGGTTCTGTACCTCACATTATTTTAACAAAGAATATGTGAGCAAAGATTAAAAAGTAGAAAACCAGTCTGTTCTGTCCAAAGCAAGACAACTAGACAAGTGCTATAAATAGAAACAGGTCTTCTTGGAAATAGGACAGCTGCTATAAATAGAACATAACACATAGAAAGGTCACCTCTAGCCTACAGACAAGTGTACTTTTATGTCATAGTTACACAGAAGCCATCTTTTCTAGAATACGTTCTATGCGATCAGTGGGATGTGAATAAAAAATGAGAAAACAAATTATTAATTTTTTTTGGAAGGGGGATATATCGAAAAAGTGTAATCCAAATGCATTTACATGTAAGGCATAATTTAGTAAAAAAAGTCGTAATGATTATGCCAAAAGCATAATGGTTGGCATGTATGCCATGGTGTATGACCAGTAGAACTAAAGATATACAAATGTGTAATTGTTACTGAAAAAAAAAGATTTTTTTCAGTGATTCATATTTAATGTAATTTTGTTGTTCAACATGTTTTTGGAAGAAATACATTGATCTATGATTATGCTCTTTAAGGACTGTGTGCATCATTACAAAGTATCTCGGATATGTCAAAATGATCAAAAAATTTATGAAAATGACTTCATACATTATGACATACTTGCAAGTGGTTTACTGATATGAGAAATAATTCAGAAGTCCAACTGAGGCTTCATTGGGTTTGTTTTCTTCATTTAACTCCCGTAAAAAGAGTTGGAAGCCAATGCAAATATATGACTCTTTATCTATAAATATGTGACTTTTGACCCTACCCTCTCCAAGGACTGCACTGTTTACAACAATGGACAGTAAGTCATCATACTAAATATCATGGTTGAGATGGAGTTTAGTTTATACAAGTTACTGACAAATGAACATGACTGATAATGTGAATCTAAGGTCTTAAATTAAAGCAAAACCTACAAGTTTATTAAAATAAAGAAATAATTTATTTCTCTAAGTTATGAAGCAAAAATGCAAGAAGAACAGACAGTATTGTAAATTAAATCCCAAATAATCCTAAAAGTCTATAACCTGAGAATGTTCTGAATGAATTCCAATATTAAATTTGCTGATGTACCAATAGTCTTGAATGTGGTATTGTACCAATAATTTTGATGCATCACAATGATATAATCCAGAATGTTTTTGAATGAATTACCAATATTCTAAAAGTAGTGTTTTAGTCCAAAACATCAATGGGCACTTTGCAATTCCAATTAATAATTTATTTCACAGACTGAACTCTGAAACAGGAATAAATTGTTGACCTCATCCTACATATACTAATTTCTCTTGACCTGTGCAACAATAGAATGTCAATTTTAATATGAAATATTTCAACAAATTCATAAACAAGTTTAGGTCTTTAACTATAATTTTTATAAACTTCTTGTAGACCATTTTTAATCATGCCAAAAATGAGAAAAGCAAACGTAAATAATCAGGGAGGCCAAAACGTAGTAAATAAAGGTAAGAAAACATTAAATATACATAACAGTAATTAAATATCTGTTAAAGGCATATAAAAAAGGAGTTAGCATCATTAAATAAAATTGTCCATGATTGACTGTTTTCGTATCTCTCCCAAACAATTTAATATTCAATTAAATGGATTGCATATCATATTCTGAGATTATTGTGGGCTGCAATTATAAAATAAAAATATAGCATCTTTGATTACTAAGAGGCTCAAGTGGGTAACAGTTCACTTACATGTTTGACATATGTCAAACAGACAAATCCAAGAGCAACTGGCAGAAACATCTGCATCTCTGAACAGGTTTTCCAATGCTACTTACTGTATGTGTTATGAAAAACAACTGTTTCAAAGTTTCTCCATTTCTTTATACCTGTAATCCGTAACTGATGACACATCAAAATTTGTAAAATACTGAAAGACCTCTATGCCAGAATGATTTCACTCAGAATCAGTCAAACTTTTTATTTTATTTAAATAACAATGAGTAAATATTATGGCTATCATATATAATTTAGCATCAGCATCGTTTCTACCAATGTGAAACCCCCTGAGGATGCTCATTGTCCAATTTTGTCAAATTCTGTTACATGACATTTTTGATAGCACTAAGTTGTTCTAGTTTGTTGACACCTGATTGGCATCATTTGTAAAAACATGAAAGCCCTTCATTCCAAGATGCTTTTTGTTAACTCTCTTCAAATGAATTGAGTGGTTTTTCAGGAATTATTCAATGTTTTTAAAGTTTAATAATGGTGAATCTGCATTATTTGTAAAAATATTTTGAAGCCTTACAGGCTAGAATGTTTATATCAAATATGATAAAAATCTAATGAGCAGTTTCTGAAAATAAGATGTTTAAAAATATGTATACTTTGTAAGAGTGGCCATATCTGATTTCATATTGTTATCATTTGCAAAAACCTGAGAGATCTTGCTGCCAAAATGCCTTTACATTTCTCAAATTCTGTCAAGTGAATTTTGAAGAAAAAAATATTCTGTAAAGGTTTCTCTATTTTTAGCAATGGTGGCCATATTTTATGGAAGATCAGCACTATTTAATGATTTTTAAGAAGTCATTTAAAGGTTTTTCTTGTTCTAGTGATGGTGGCCTTAGTTGAACGTGGATTAAGGTTCATATAATTCTTTCATGCCAGGATATTCTCTGCCAAAATAAAATGGTCCAGTGGTACTTGTGAAGAAGTTGAAAATGCTGACAGATGCATGGATGATACAAGGCCATACTTGTTCTTATGCTAAAATAAACTCTCCTTGGTTATATCTTACCTGTATCTAGGACTCCCATGGCTATACCTTGGATGGCAATTAGCAATGCCAAAACAGTAAGAGTATGGGACCAAGGAACAGCTACAGTGGCAAATGAGGCTACAAAAAGGGTAAAAAATAAAAGGAGCTGCTTGTCAAAGTGATCAAATAGAACTCCTCCCAAAATGGACCCTATAAGGTACCCCAAGGATCTCCCTGTGAAGACCAAAGTCATCGGCCCTGTATCAGCATGGACTCGCTCGCCTAAATCCAGAAGGGTGGGACCAGGTACTGAAATGCACAAGCCCTGAAAAACATCCAAGATAAAAAAATCTATGTAAATTACCCTTCTTTTATAATATCTTGTTAAAATTCTTAACATCTATGGCCTGATAATCTAATACTATCCATTGTTCATGAAATACCAAATCTGTATAGTTACTAACTACCAGTAGTGACCAAATGTCTGTCAGATACCTTTAGTGATGTGTCAGCAAAAGTAGGCAAGTTGTGTTTAAGAGTTGGGGGTCATTAGTACTTTAAGAGCAAAAGAAGGCAGGTATTCTTTTAGAATTGAACACCATTTGTACAATAACAGCAAATGTACTTCTATATGTGAATGAGCAAATCAGTTTATGCATGCAGGTGTGGGCCCTTTGAACTTTCCCTGTCCCATTAACCCATTCTCAAAAAATAGACTGACCCAGAAGGATATGATGCATTTAAATGAAGCTAACTATGATCACCTGGAGGTATTTCAAGTTCCTGTTGAATTAACATTATAAATGCCAAACATGTATCCCTCAGTGGGACTGATGCTGTAAAGAATTTCCAGGAATTCAAGATAAGTTATTTCTTCATTTTAACTGTTGAGTTTTGAAACCATCTCATATCCTCTTGAGCACTACAATTTTCACTTAGCCACTGTGGCAGCCATACTCAATGTAAGGTTAGCAGCATTTAAATTTAGGACCACAAGAGATAAGTTTTGGTGAAAACCCCATGGTGATATAACCCTCCATTCAGGCGATTTGGCAACAATATTTTCAGTATGTTCATTTAGGTAGCCATATTTTGGGTCAGATTGGTTCTATTCAGAACCAACAGGATATTGTTATCTTCTGGTGAAAACCCCATGTCAATATGATTGTCTATTTAGGAGAAGTAGCTATAACAAGATTTTCAAAATGGCTACTATGGTGGGCATCACTTTCAATTAGTATCAGCTAGACATTATAAAAAGTCTTCTGGTGAAAAACTAATGCTGATATGACATTCCAGCCAGAAGAAGCAATAAAATTTACACAATGGCCACTAAGGTTTAGCACAATTTTTATTTAAGCCAAACCAGATACTATAAGAAGTCTTCTAGTGAAAATGCCATGTTGATAAAGCTTTCTGTTCAGGAGTAGGAATAATAAGATTGTCAAAATGACCAACCAGACACCAGAATAAATCTTTTAGAGAACACACCATGTTGATGTGACCATTTATTCAGCAAAAGTAGTGATAACAAAATTTGTAAAGATCTGCTTTGTTGGCCATACTGAAAGTCTGAGCAACACCATTTCATCTAGTATCAACTGGACCTTGGGATGAATGTGAGTAAAGTTTGATGGCAAGTAGTTTAGGATGGACATTAGATGACCAACAACAGGGAAGACCATTAAACTCTTCTTGTCAATTTGATCAACAAGTTTCATATATCTAAAAGAAATCAATCAGCTTTGTCAAGTTTGTGAAACTTTAATTGTGCTTTAATTTACTCAGATCCAGATAGGTATAAACCATAAATGTTGCTTCCAATAATTGTATTCATGTAACATGTGAGTCTGGACTGAGAGGATGTGGCATAGAGGGATGAAGTACCACCTCTTGATAAATAACATACATTTTGTCTGATACAATTACACAAACAAACAACACTGTACTTAGTCTCTAATTTGCAACATTTATTGGGGCTCCGAGTGGCCGAGAGGTCTAATGCACTCACTGTTATGGATCACTGCCATCTCACCTCTATCTGTGTGGGTTCAAGTCTCAGGTTCAACTAATGTTGGTATATGAGGAAGCTTGCCAGTAGCTTCTCATGGGTCAATGGTTCTTTCTTGGTGTTTTCCACGTTCTTCCTCCACTATTTATACTGCTGCCATGTATAGGCTATCTTGTGCTAAAATATGGCATTAAACACTACAACAACAACATTTATTCTATGCTAGATATTAAGAAACAGAACCTTAACTATACTTACAAGGACAAAAAAGGAGAAGGACAAACAAAGAGTTTTGAAGAATTTGTGCCACCACTGTGATAACCTTGACCTTACTGGTTCATCTTCATGCAGCAGGCCTGAGTCATCCATGAGTAACACTTGTTCATCATTCAGGTGAGACATTTTGGATCCTTTGAGCTGCCAATTTAAAAAAAAACAAACAATGAATAACTTTTAGAAATGTTAGGAGAAACAACCCACCAACTGAACTACAGCTCCAATCAACTGATAATGGTAATTTTGTGGTGTGAGTCCCTTAAGCACTACAGTGGTAGAGCCTTTGAGGGTAATTTGCATAGGTAAAGTAGACAAACTAAAACAAAGTTTGAAATTAGGTAAATCAGAGATGCACATTTTAGTAACAAAACATATTACACTTTATTGGCTTGAATGATACAGTTTTCAAGCTATATTTATTAACGATTGCTGGCTGGTTTGTGATCAGTGGCAATGTTTAAAATAAGACTTAACATAAAATGCAAATCTGATCATTTCTGCCGTTGGAATGGTACAGGCCACTGTGGATGTGTGAGTCATATTTTAAGGCAAAATGTTGCAATGCAGTGGTGGTTCATGAATAGTTGAGCCATCTGTGAAGTGAACAAAGCCCAGCAAAACTAAATTTCATAACTCTTAGTTCACAGAGTTTGACTGTGAAGTGAATCTAAATGGTGTAGCAATTTGTCAATGGTAAAAAAAAATAAATAGCATCTTTGGGTAAGTCTGAACAACAATATGATCCAGTCTCTTATCAGCAGAAAGATTAACACTAATTACACTTGACCCATCATTAAATCTTCCAGTGAACTAATGTGCAGGAAATCTGCAACTACAAACTACTGTATTCCAGTACAATGATTTGAAAAACAGAAATGTAGTATTTTATTTAATATGTGTGGTTGTAATGAGTGCATGTGTCCTTGTGTTGTGATGATACACGACAATGCAAAGTCAATGAGCCATGTTTTGCTTGAAAGTTCATTAAATGCTTCACAGAAAACAGTTATTTTATATTTTATTCAAGTTTAAATTTCCTTTCATTTTCAACAGGCTAATCTGAAGAAACAATATATTTTCAAAAAAACAACCTTGCATGTTTGGGTCAGATGCACTGCTCCCTCCTTCTTGGGATGACAAAACACTTTTTAGAGTCTTAGAAATTCAATTTCTGGAAGGTCGGTAGGTATGCAAATAAGTTATTCTACGATTCATTAAATAGGAATTTTACATTATCTGAGTTTATGTAAAACTACCATTATGTATAGGAAATCTTTACATAGTTGTCCCAGAAAAATGGGAGAGGGAGATAACAAATGGAGACATTTGCATAAAACTAAGGGTTAAAGGAAAAGATTGCATTAAAAATTAAACCACTTTCAAATCTTTGTGTGAATTATTGGTCCGAAGCAGTTATTATGACACTGGATCAACAAAAAAAATCTGGTTACTGGTTTAATTTTTTAAGTTGTATAATGGATCCACATTCAAGACTTCATGGTAATTACTTTGAATTCCAAGCATATCTTTCCTCTTAAAATTTAAATAAGGACCTAAATATAAACTTGTAAATGATCAAGAAATGGTTGTTGGCACTATTGATATTTTGAAGTTACAAAGCTTTTTCAAAATAATAAACACAATTTTGTAATATTTTATATTAGTTCTTATTACTCTCTTATCATTATTACACAACTGACTGGTCCAATAATAATGGCCTAATAAAATATGTTCTTATCATTATTACACATCTGACTGGTCCAGTAATAATGGCCTAATAAAATATGTTCTTATCATTATTACACAACTGACTGGTCCAGTAATAATGGCCTAATAAAATATGTTCTTATCATTATTACACATCTGACTGGTCCAGTAATAATGGCCTAATAAAATATGTTCTTATCATTATTACACAACTGACTGGTCCAGTAATAATGGCCTAATAAAATATGTTCTTATCATTATTACACAATTGACTGGTCCAGTAATAATGGCCCAGTAAAATATGTTCTTATCATTATTGCACAACTGACTGGTCCAGTAATAATGGCCTAATAAAATATGTTCTTATCATTATTACACAACTGACTGGTCCAGTAATAATGGCCCAGTAAAATATGTTCTTATCATTATTACACAACTGACTGGTCCAGTAATTATGGCCCAGTAAAATATGTTCTTATCATTATTACACAACTGACTGGTCCAGTAATAATGGCCTAATAAAATATATTCTTATCATTATTACACAACTGACTGGTCCAGTAATAATGGCCCAGTAAAATATGTTCTTATCATTATTACACAACTGACTGGTCCAGTAATAATGGCCTAATAAAATATGTTCTTATCATTATTACACAACTGACTGGTCCAGTAATTATGGCCCAGTAAAATATGTTATTATCATTATTACACAACTAACTGACTGGTCCAGTAATTATGGCCCAGTAAGATATGTTCTTGTCATTATTACACAACTGACTGGTCCAGTAATTATGGCCCAGTAAAATATGTTCTTATCATTATTACACAACTGACTGGTCCAGTAATTATGGCCCAGTAAAATATACCCAAGAACAGGACTAGATATATACAGGACCAGTAGTGGCTTGTCAAAGTTACTAGACATGAAAGCCAGCATGGGTGTTTGGTCAGTTTCACACACTGTTACAAATGAAACTTGTTTTTATTGAATTGGAGTGTGTTACTTATAGTATAATTTGCTTTATTACAACACTGATTACAAGGGCTGACATGAAAATGTGACACAAATGAGGAGAAACAGCTATTGTTGCTGTTTGTCCTTTAAATTCAAAGATGACCATGACATCACTAATGGTCTGGTTTCTGTGAATTTGTGCTTTTAACTGCCTGTGGCCCACCAGACAGGAGATGCAACTTGGGGTTGCTTTATCAATGGAGGATGTGCTGCAATTCTGAGATTTATGCTGTTCTGCACTGCCATTGATATTCTCCTCAATTCAAAGTATATAACTCCAGTATGGATGAGACTGCACCAGGTGGAGTGATTCTGAGCAAGATCTTCCCAAAACTTTTGGTCAATGTTGAAATGTTTCAGTGATGACTTGTGGGAATCTTAGAAGCTTTTTTTCTGACCACCTCCTTTAGCTCACCATGGAAAATCTTTGTAACAGAAAGCTCTTCTGACAATGTGGCCTACTCATCTCATTTGTGATTTCATCAGTGGAATAAGGATACTTATGGTGCCAGCCCATTTGAGAACCTCTGAGTCTGTGACTCTCTCCATCTTATCCTCGTCAGTTTCCTCAAATGGCTCTAGTAAATGGGGTTCAGATTCTTGTGAAGGCATCTGTAAACCAGCAGGATCAACAACATACTGGCTTTGCAGATCTTCAGTTTTGTTTGCAGACTGATGTCTTTACAGTCTCAAACATTTGTGCATACTCTGTCAAAGGCCACAATCTCTTTAGCATTTGAGACATTGGTTTCGTCATCAGGCATTGGTTGACCACATCATCAATGTGAAAGGAATGATAGTGTACTGCTGAGATAAGTGAATCTGTCCACTGCCATGATGGTTTAGTCATTTACTGTGATGGTAGGCTCCATGTAAGGCTTTCCTGGTGCAGGTTGGTGCATTATCCATCTTCTTGATGCAGTACTATCTATAACACTGAAATTATCACACATTGAAAAGAAATGATCCATGGTCTGTTGCATGTCAAACTCAGATTTGGCATTCATGGAACAAGTTATTCATACATCCTACTCAATATTCCAATGTCCAAATCAGCATATCAAACTCAGATTTGGCATTCAGGGAATAAGTCATTCATATATCCTACTCAACACTCCTATGTCAAACTCATATTTGGCATTCATGGAACAAGTCATTCATACATCCTACTCAACACTCCAATGTGAAACTCAGATTTGTCATTCAGGGAACAAGTCATTCATAGATCCTACTCCACACTCCAATGTCCAAATCAGATTTGGCATTTGGGGAACAAGTCATTAATACATTCTACTCAACACTCCAATGTGAAACTCAGATTTGGCATTCAGGGAACAAGTCATTCATATATCCTACTCCACACTCCAATGTTCAAATCAGATTTGGCATTCAGGGAATAAGTCATTCATACATCTACTCCACACTCCAATGTCCAAATCAGCATGTCAAACTCAGATTTGGCATTCAGGGAACAAGTCATTCATACATCTACTCCACACTCCAATGTCCAAATCAGCATGTCAAACTCAGATTTGGCATTCAGGGAACAAGTCATTCATACATCTACTCAACACTCCAATGTCCAAATCAGCATGTCAAACTCAGATTTGGCATTCAGGGAACAAGTCATTCATACATCTACTCAACACTCCAATGTCCAAATCAGCATGTCAAACTCAGATTTGGCATTCAGAGAACAAGTCATTCATATATCCTACTCAACACTCCAATGTCCAAATCAGATTTGGCATTCAGGGAACAACTCATTTATATATCCTACTCTGCATTCCAATGTCCAAATCAGCATCCTTTTGGACATCATTTTACTTTACTCATGTATTAAACTTATTAGAGATATGACCTATTTGTTGGCAGAATACACATTATCTTTCGATCATTATGCTAAACCTTAACAATGCATATGCATATTTTATATAAAGAATTACAAAGCAATTACTTATTATACTGAAACCTTTCTATATGTATTTATGTGTTCCAGAGATATTTCTAAATTTCATGAAACATTATAACAAATCTTCTGTTCAGAGGAAGATCTGTCTGATGCTTTCTGTTACAGTGATACTGAAACATTATAACAAAAGCCCCCGTATCAAAGATACATCTATAAACAAGTTGTCTAGATGCTAAAACGTATAAGTCATTTTGGAGCTTATATCTATATAGGCATTTAGTCAACTGAATCTATTTGCCATTATCTGTTGAAAAGTTATGCAGATACATGTATCCCTTTCCTGGGTTCTTTCCTTTCTTTCAATGAGGTTGGATGTTGTACCATAGATGGTGAGATGACCACATTTTGCTACACTGGGGAAAAGATCTAAATAGTCATGTAATTTGCTCTTTTTCACCTGGAGGTGTATCATTGTCTGCTAGATATTTGAGCCTGTTGACCTTGTTTTGTTCTTGGACAAAAAGGCAAATGTTCTCATAATGATCACTGGTTGTTTTCTTTTTGGACAGTAATGCAACCACTGGTTGTTTTCTTTTTGGACAGTAAGGCATATGTTCTCATAATTATTATTGATCAAATTAAGACCATGGCAGACAATTCTGCCATGATTGCTCTGGTATTGATGCCAAACATGTCAAGTATCCCATCGTTTAAGTAGTGATACATCTGATGCCCTCCAAGTGCCAGGACATATGCAATATGACAGGCTGTGCTTGTCTTTTTGGATACTATGTCTAAGAGACAGCTGTATTTCTTTTTCTTTTCTTTCATCATCACCCTCCCAGATGATGGTTGGTTCCAGAATCTATGGCTCTTTTTTGTGTGGGATCACTAGGTCTGGCTCATAAAACTGATTACTTGTATGCTAATGTGGCTCTTTATATGACATAAAACCGTTTTTTCTGAGACGATCACTGAGAAAGTTGCATACTTGGTTGTGTCTTTTGACTCTGAGACTAAGTAACCAGAGGCAGGCATCCAGTGTCACAAGGTGCTTTATAGTATCTGCAACTTTAGGTTTTCTTATTTCTCATGTCACCTCTACTGGCAATTACATTTCCTGGGAACGTCCTTGTTCTGATGATTACAGCCTCTATGTACTTCATCTCAGAAAGTTTATGTGCCTGGTCAGCCTATATATTAGATGTGGGGACCTTCATTATGTCATTTTTTAGTTGTGGCTGTCATATAGGCATATTTGCCACTGACTTGTGCTAATGGCCATGCCTTCTGTTCCTCATTTGTTTTATCATATGAAGTGCAGTTGAGAGTTCTCTCTGAATTTGCTTAAGTGCTCATATACTCCAGCAGCATTGTCTATTGCTCAGATGTTTGATTCACTCAAGAAAATTTTATTCCTCTGCTTTTAGGTATTATCTCTTCTACACTTGGAATATTGAGCTCTTAGTCAAATATGGTTGTTTACTGGAGCAATTTCTTGGAACCAAATTTGTATTCACCCATCTATTTTTTAAGTGTGCTTTTTGACAGTGTTTCTAAGTTCAATGAATAAAGACAGGTACTAATTTCTTCTTTAAAATCACCAAATTCTGTCTCAGTTTGATGGCTGTTTTGGTTATTTTATAGTTATTGGTCTAGTTGCTCACCTGGTTGGCAATGAAGAAGTCTTGTCCAAGGGGTCAAAACATCCTCCTAAGTATCATGTACTCTCACCTGGCTGAACACATGGAAACAGTATATTATCTACTGTACTTGGTATATTTCTTCTTTCCCACCAGGGAGACTGTGAATGCACAGGACTTGGATGAATTCAGTATATGTCCTGTGTCATTACTGAATTGCATGTGGTAGTCAAATTCTTTGCTGTGCTCATTTAGGATACCTGTGTCATCTTCATAGGCCAATGAGCTTCCATTTCATCTTGAAATCAGCAACATGCTTCTAAACAAATTTTGGCTAGCTGACTTTTCAGAATATTATGAGAACATGTATTTCCACCATTTAATTATTTGCAAAATAGTATGGACAGATCAGCCTCCTGTAATAATTACATCAGCTGAGAGACACTAATGGTGGCTGCTACATTTCCAGGTTGTTAATCATCAGAGATGATTGCATTTTTTCCCTATCAATCTTATCATTATATCATAATAATTATCACTTAGTCACCTTAAAATCAGTGGGATGCATCAAAACAAGCTGAATATTCACCATTGGCAATATTAGCACTTTAGATCACAAACTTCCCATGGCTAGGTTGGGACTTGAAAGTTAGTGATTAACTAAGAAACATATTAACTTAACTGAGAAACTGCACAACTGACCTGGCCATTGATTATACAAGGGATATGACAGACTGATAGTATATTGTGTCAAGATAAATGAAACATCATTTAACTATGTAATTAAAGAATGCTGTACATATTAGCACAAAGGTGCTGATATATTTACTGTGGGGAGATCACAGAGTAAAATCTTGAAGAAAACGAAGCAATACACATCATGAACACATCATGACATTGCAACTTTTTGGACTTGCCTGCAGGCAAGCACCTTGCAAACATGAACTAGTTGCCCTGAGCTAAATCTAAGCTTGTCCCTGGCAGTGGGAAAGTGAATTTGTAAAGCCCTGAGATTACTTTCAATTATCTTTTGATTAGCCAATGTGATCATGAGCCACCTTTGTTTGCAAAGTTGTTCTTGAAAATTTCATCACCTATCTCACCTGAGCTGTGAGAGAAGTTTTGATGTGACTTCAAAACAATTTTGATTAAATGGTCAGAGGTAAAAGAAATGACAATGGCAGCAAGATTGGGTAGCAAATTCCCTTGACCAAGAAAGAAAGAAAACAATGTCAGACTCATGGTGAGTGGACTGCAAAATGACAAACTCTTTCCTTAGTAGAACAACTAATCTGCTGAGTTCAGCATTTACCACACACTAGATGAGTCTAGATCATGTATATACTGTTGGAGGATAGATTGCTCTGGAGAAAATGGTACTGAATAATGTTTGAAACAAGTTTATTAGGAGGCTAATACAGCTGACCATGCCAAGGTATTACAGTCATGTAAAAGTTAAACTTTGAACCAGGCTTCAACATGAGACTGTCATCAAAATAGTTTAGACAATGGAGAAGGGAAATGAAATGAAACAGTCTGACCCAAAGCCAAAAGTTACAAAGGTCATAAAAATTATATTGCTGGTGTGTTTCATAAATAATGAATTATACCAATGGGGAAATCCTTGCACAACAGTAATAACTTTTTCTCTATATGTTGTATCACTGAAGAGATTTCTTGAATTTCTGCTGTGCAGCGGTTTTAACAAAAGATGGTAGCTGGTGATTTTTGTGCCATATGGAATACCAACCAATGTTCCAAAACTGATAAAAAGTTCATTTTAAAAGTTGTGCAATTCATCTCCATTTTCAGATGACGGCCATTCATCCAATTAGCATTATCCTCAATTCAATATAGACCTGTCAAAACCTAGAAAATACTTTTGCCAATTCAGCATCAATGAAAGCAAGTTTGTCAGACACTTATACATCAAATAAAACCCTAAATCATGAGTCTCTTTCCTTTCATGCCCAATTGACTGCAATCAAAGTGGTTACCACTTATAAATTATGAAACAAGGAAAGCATATAATTGCTTTGTGGCTCATCAAAACTCAGTATCATTATGTTACAAATTATCACACAGCTCTATAAATTACACAGTATGGAGTGGTTGGCATGAAACAAAGACATGGTATGAAACAAAGACATGGTAAGATAGGCCAGCAGTTGCTACCTTATTCAAGATATCCAACAAGCCTAGAATTTATCTAAAATTTCTTTGTAGTTGTGGACACATGGACTACCACTAATTTCAAGACATGACTTATAATAAACATTATGATAAAAAATTTGCTTAAAGTTAGATCCATGTAAGACAAATAAAAGTACATGATAGAAATAAAATATATATGAATACAACAGCATTTAGGTGTTGTGCAATATATACTGGATGTCAGCAAGGCAAAGTGGACAACATTAGTCCTTCAAACCGCATATCATAATGATCATTCCCATTCAACAGTAGTACTGTAGGGACAAGATTTTTAAGACAGTTATCACAGCAGCTATACTGGCTGTATGACTGGAACCATTTTCATTTGCGAGCAACTACATGTATGTATCATAAGAAGTCTCTTTGAGAAAAACCTACTAATATGACTGTCTATTCAAATAGAGTTGTGACAAGATTTTTAAGATCACTGCAGTGGTGACCATACTGAATGTTAGATTGGCATCATTTTTGCAAAGGACCAGGATCTTTTAGTGAAAAAAAAAAACCTTGCTTATGTGACCATTCGTTCAGGGAAAGTATCATATAATAAGACTTCTAAGGTGGCTGTCATGGAGGCCATATTGGACATCAAATTTGTGCCATTTTTATTTAGCACCAACCAGCTTAAGGCAAAATTTCTGGGAGTAAAGGTGGAATGCACATGCATGAATTTTAGGTCAAATATGAAATTCACCTTTCAAAACCCGGGAGTAAAGGTCAAAGGGAAACTCTGGCCATTTAATATTTTGGTTAGTCCTGGAATTTTCTTTCCAACCAGGTTATTTTTTGGGGGGTTTATATAAATATATAATTATTTTCAACTAAAATGATCGATACATTTTTTTGCTACAATTCAGATAAAATGAAAATTATTTTTAATACATTTGGGGGGCAAGAAATGATTTCTACTAAAATATTAAAGCTCACCATCACTCCCCCCGAGTCATGCAATAAAATGGTTACATCATTAGTGTATGTTGTTAGTAACATGCCACACATTTGTATTCAACTTTTATCTTCTGAGAACCATATTAAATATTAGCATCTGCTAAACCATATTAAATATTAAATATTAGCATCTACTAAACCATATTAAATATTAAATATTAGCATATTAGTATAACCCTCATTATTGTCCCACTACAATCCTAAACTCGTAGTTCTCAAGAAATGATCTCTCAGTGATATCATTACCAAAGCATTTGTTTTCACTAATCAACAATGATTCATATATAGACATGATTTTTACCAAACAAATCCTGTAAACTGAAACAAAGCTACATACTGTACTGTAAAAACAGCTAGATACTGTGAAAACAAACTCCATTTCACAATTTTCACAAATTCTCTTTTTCCAATCAGTAAGACCTAATAAAATCCTTTCCATTCTGATGCAAAACAAAAAAAAAATAAATAAAAATATGCATTTATTACTAGACTTCTTTTAAATTTAGGGTAAATAGTCATCTTTTTTTTAAACATGCATTTCAAGTACTGGGCTAAACTGGCTCAATTAGATGCACATATCAGTTTAGTGATTTTAAAAAATTTTGTTTTTTCTATAAACGTTCATATTAAATAATTAGTGAATAATGTGCTACGTGCTTCAAATACTAAGCTATACCAGATGCACACACACACACACACACACACACATATATATATATATATATATATATATATATATATATATATATATATATATATATATATATATATATATATATATATATATATATATATATATATTAGGAATGCTAAATTGAATTCCATTATGTCATTTTTATCTATAAACTTATTTGCTCTGTCCTATTGATGTTGCCCTGCAATATTACTTTTTAATGGACCATAAGTACAATGGTGTCATAGGAAGAAAGCTCGTGGTGAGTATTGCCAGAAAAAAGGTATTATATTTCAATACCTCATATTTATACTGCTGCTGTATATGTATTAATTAATACATACTAGTCACTGACAACATTTATAATTTTAACATTCTTTTTGTTGATTTTGTACTGTAATAATGAGTAAAATCCTTGCATGAAATAAATCTGAACAAGAAAGTAAAATCATGTTGCCTTCTATTTCATCAAAACACACATTAAATGTAATGTTTAAATCAATGATTTAAAAAAAAATACATCAAAAAAAGTGAAACTGTCTACCAGCAGGAAATCAAAATTTGCAGAAGATTTGTGAATTATTTTGCCTGATTAGAAAAGTATATTGGTCAATGAATGAAAATGACAAAAAAGTTAATATACTGCTGTACAATTATGACAGGGGCCCCAAGTGGCCAATTAGTCAGAGGCAATAAGACACTTCATCCATTAAATCAAACACCAACCTTAAATATGTATTATTATAAATTGGCAGTTATCATCAGTACTATCACAGATTTTGGGGCCAATTGATCTGACTACAAAACATCATAAAAATGTAAATCATTTGATTATCTTTTATTTACTGTGCATAAAAGTTTTAACAGGAACAGTAGAGATAAATGGTACATAAAAATGTAAATAGTTTATCTTTTATTTACTGTGCATTGAACAAGAACAGTAGATATTAATAGTTGAGAAGAGAAGTATTTTACAAAGTTTTTATAAATATACCATATGATGGTTAATTTGTAGAAGATCAGGCAAACTTTGCAAGTCATTGTGGGTAATTTCCCACATCTGGTTATTCCATACCCAAGTAATTTTGTACCCAAATGAGTCATTTCATACTCAAAGCAATGGTTGTTTTGTACCCAAGGTGCTGGTCATTTCATACCAAATGTTATGGTCATTTTGTACATAAACTTCAAATATAATCACCAATATCATATAAAAGATTACCCAAGGTGCTGGTCACTACATACCCAATGCTATAGTCGTTTTGTACCTGATGTACAAATACAACCACCAATATCATATAAAAAAGATATTTCATAATATTTCAAACTGTTTAAAGCTGTTCATTGCTGCTTTCTTTCCTTTGTGATAGAGAATCTACATGTTAGTGAAGTAACAGCTATATATATAAATGTATAATAATAATAATAATAATAATAATAATAATAATAATAATAATAATAATAATAATCATGATAATAATAATAATTATAATAATAGGAACATAATTAAGGTATAATATTATATAAATCCCACATGACCTAGTACACTTTAGTGGAAAGCATAACTGAAATGTGAAGTTATCAAATGTTAAAATCCATGGATATCTCAAGTAAGCTGAAGCTTTCAAGCTTAGTTCAGTTTCATGAGTTTGATTATTTATTTGTTTTACTTTGAAATAATTACACAAGGTCTCCATTATTCAGCAGTCTTTAGATTCAGAGAAATCTTACTAAATTCTGTGTTAAGAATTATTTGACATTGACTGAAGCGGCAATGCAAACAGTCTGTACAGGGTGAAAATTCTTGATGTTATTTTTTATTATCAGTAGTATTGTTGTTGCTCTTGAATTTAGGAGTGAAAAACATCTTTACAATTTATAATCTTTTGTCAATTTCTGGTGTCTTTTTAGTGCATAGACAGCCTAAACACCATTTTAAACATGCAAGTCTTGAAGTTTGAAGACACGTTGCCTTTGTGGGTTAGAGATATGGAACAAAAAGGGATGAGCCACGTAACAGCCATTTCATACAACAAAGAAGAATTATAATTAATTGAAAGTATATTTTCTCCTGTACTATGTTGAAGTCGTATGGCCAAAATATGTACTGTAATGACAAATGGGGGTATACATGTCTTAAGTTACAATGTTATCTGAAATCGAAAACATGTGACGGACTAAATTTCAAAACGAATTTACGTTACAGTTCAATGAATGTGACAATAAATGCATTGCGATAGCGGAAAGACAAAAGCTCCAATATTTTTTGTCGTATGCAATGTTCGTATGTATACCAAAGGCAATACACAACCTTGTTTATAATTTCCTTCAACTCTTACCTGTCGATAAAAAATTAGAGTTAGAGAAAGTTTTCCAATGTTTAACAGGGTAAAAGCTATTTACTAGCACCGGTCAGATATAAAACCGAAGCAGAAGTGTTTCCTAAGGTAGCTAGAGAGTGCCACGAAATATATATATATATATATATATATATATATATATATATATATATATATATATATATATATATATATATATATATATATATATATATATATATATATATACAATTATATACCTTGCCTTAAGAAAATATATATATTTCATATAACTGAGATATATTATATAATACACATAATATATATATATATATATATATATATATATATATATATATATATATATATATATATATATATATATATATATATATATATATATATATATATATATATATATTGTTTAAGCGGAATTACAATACTTTGCCTTAGGAAAATATGTATAATTCATATAACTGATAACTTAAGTTTTGGGAGTCTATGTCAAAAATTAAAGGGCAGTTGACCATTTTTCGCTTTGTTGTTTCTTTCAATCGCTTTTGGCATTGCCCCGCCGGGGGTACTTTGTAACTTTACCGTTTAGAAAACCACTTAACACTTATGTTTACAAATAAAGCATGGAACTACACAATATAAAACTAATAAAGTAATTTCAGATTCTTTGTTATTTTCAAGAGAAAAAGATTAATAATTTAACATTTATTAATCTGGTTGTGAATCACACACCAAAGCAAATCTTCTCCTGGACAAATACAATGGGCGTGCCATCTTTAGTTCGAAATAAAAAATCACAAGAAAACCTATATTTGCGATTTAAAAAGAAAGGACAAAGTACGGTGCGATAAGTTATGCAAATAAAAATAATTATCAATTTTAGTTTACTTTTATAACAAAGATTTATACATAAGGCATACAGAGAGTTCAAATGCAGATCATTCATACAACCATTCATTTTTATCTTACTCACTCTCATGTATATTTGGAATTGACAGCTTGGATAAACTATACAGTAAAAAAAAAATTTAAAAATTACATTACATGCAAGCATTACCAATACACACGACACGTAGAAGATGGTATATGCAGCACTACAAGCTACAAGTGAATTATCTGGTTTAGACGAATTAAATGATACACATGTTATCTGTGTCATTTTACATACATATGGACATATGCAGACATTCAAATTTACCTGATATAAAATAATCTATTGTAATAAAATTTAGGAGATATACATTTGGTTAAAGCCCCGTTTAAGCAATTCTTATGTTTGTGTAATTACGTGTTTGATTGTTGGAATTCGGTGTAATGGGAAATATTCCTTAGCCTGAAACAATTAGCCAATTATTAGGAGCAAACGTCACGGAGAGAAAGTGTTAGTGAGTTTTCATGATGACATGGTCAATGAGTAGTGAATACAGATTCGAACCGCATGACCGTCCCTGATATAATGAAGTCCTTAATAAAATCTAGTGGCGTACATTGGTGTTGTGACTGCAGTGGCAGTATTTACGGTAGGAAACCAGTAAATTACACTATGAAATAAACAAGAAGGGACTCGGCAGATACCGTTTAAGTCGCCATAATGGCAAATGTGAGGCAGTTGTATTGGCGTGAGGCGCCTTGAAACCATAGATTGACTGGCCTAAGGTGGCGTAGTTAATATAGTTCCATGTGTTAGGGTATAGTTGTAGAGATTCTACGACGTGAACTGCTGACGGTACGGAAAGATAATGAAGAGAAATTATGCAGATGTGCGGTTGATAAGATATTTGGCAAGTTGTAAATAATGTGGTCTTGCATTGATTAGAGTAAAGTTTATGTACAGAATTGACACGTCGGTCTTTCTAACTTACAACTAAAGTTCTATAGAAGTCTTTGAAAATGTGGGGTAAACTTATAGCTTCTAGCGAAAATCGCGCTTGGGTTTTGACACCGCTCGGTCAAGCAAGGACCCCTGGCATGTAACGTTATCATATATCATATAGTTAACAGTAATATACATGCTGATTTTTCTTTTCTTCATATAATCACTTACGCATTGGAAAATAATAGCTAGTGTAGCATGCACCGTTTTCAAGACCTGACCATGGATTCCCCAGTGAAAATTTACACTTAAGTTCCTGTCACCCCACCCCGTCATATTTTCCCTCACTAATGCACATACCACAATCAGTTTTCAATCTTATATCATTTTCCCCGTTTCGTGTTCTGTTGCCATTAGACTAACACTGGTCTCACGTGATCCCTATCAATTAACACGTTAGTTTTACGAACAAATTACAATTTTAACAAAAATACTTTACTACACCACAAACTAACCTAACGTATAGTTTGCAATATAAGCCGTGTTGTTGATGGTACCACTATGTCAAGGTTTCAGACGATGAAATTCTTATTCAGTGAATTTAAAATGACAGTTTAATATTGTTTCAAGTCTACTCCAGTTTATCTGTTGTTTTCACGTGACGTCAAACACTCCACCCACCTACCCCAGAAAACGTGTGCACTCCTATGTCCGCTATTTTGATTCCTAACCACTCAAACCAACACCTAACATTGTTCTTCCTACATAATTATGAAGACACGTTTCGTTTTGTGCGTAAGGTTAACCTAATACATCACATTCTGTTATTCATTTAACCGCACGAGACTCTCCCACCTTTTTGTTGAAATAAAACATTAAAATTGCAACCATCTTTGCTATTCTTTCATAATAAAAAAAAAATCATCAATAAGCAGACACATAAGCAAATGGATACAAAGCAAGGAGAAACATATAATGATTTACGATTTTCATGGGTTGAAATCAATCATTTGGTTATCGTTCAAGTTAAAAATCCAATCTTGAATATATATTTTCATACTTCTAAAAGCATTTCAAGAATAATCGGTTGTGACATTCAAAACAAAGTTATATTCCATTAGGAAAATGTTTTACTTTAACATACTGGAGACGAAACGTCTTTAAACAATTCTTGCTTTCATTCAATAATTCAATATCATCATCTATCCTAGACCAACAAGTAGGTCTCTGCTTTTTTTATATCTGCTGCTGTCAGATATATAAAAAAAACAGAGATCTACTTGTTGGTCTACATCTGTCCATCATCTTCACCACAAATGCAGCATTTGACGGTACTAGTTAAAATTGGTTTGCGTGTCAGCTCTCTTTGTCACAAGTACTCGTTTTCGTGAAAAGTATTTGTACATAAAAGTTCGGGCAAAATACACAGGCTAGAAAATTGTAATTCCGTAACTGATATTTTGCCCCGAGATCATTGTCCGGAAATAAATATTCTTTTAAAATAAGAATCTTGGGGACATCATACAAAATATATTTTTAAAAACTCACTAAAGTGTTTGCATGTAACAAAAAAAAAATTAAAAAAATGCATTTCTATTTGATGGCAATATGCACGATTGCGGTTCAACTCTATTATTCCGTCTTTCAAAATAAATCATGTAACTTATATGTTTATTTGTTCTTTCGTCTTATAGGGGCACTTATTTGAAAGAATAATCTACGCATTACTTCGACGAAGTTAATATCCTTATCGACAATTATATCAGATTTTTTTTTTCTTGAACATACGTGATAACTGTGACAAAGGTTGCATTGTTGACATTTGTGTACACAATCGTGACGCCTGAGAAAACCCATATACTAACAAATGAGTTTAAAATTATTCATGGTAACAATCTCGTACATGGGGAATGCATAATTGGTTGAATATACTAAAATAATAGTTTGCAATACCATTTTCGAAAACAATTGTTAAAAATTAAAATGCAATCTTGCTTCAGTCATTATCTACGAGACATTCATTACCTTTATTGTATTTCAAATTTGAATAGTCCAACTTTATATTTTCTGCTTTTTTCAGTCCTTGTGTTGTGGCATTTATTATAATGTTAGTACGTTACATACATGGTCGCCATCTTATCACGTTTATCACGTGTTCCATTTTATAGCTTAACTCTGATGTTCTACTCTATTCTTTGTTTTTCCTTCTAGTTTTGTGATCAATTCAAATTTACATGACATCCATTAAAAAAATCACAATTTTTATGATCCATTAAGACGCTATTTATGTATTATGCTTAATCCATCTTGTCGAGTGAAGAGATGTCGACAAACCATTTATTTTAACGCAATACTTTTTCTACTGGTTACTCCTATTGAACGATTTATCCAGTGCCGGATTACCAAATAGGCAGAGTAGGCACCGGCCCATGGGCCCCACGCTTTTTAGGGGCCCCGCTACAACGGGTCAAAATAATATTGAACTGAGTTGATCTTAACATATAAGGAGAAAATTTGAGAGGGGTGGGGTGGCGATATTTCGATTGCCTAGAGGCCTCCACATGGTCTAATCCGGTATTGGATTTATCAGATCTATTCCATTTGACCAGTACAAACATTTCATCGATAGCCCTTGTTTGTAACAGTCTCCGAATACAGTGAAGGTCTCCAGTTTTTAATCAACCGGATCACCATTGTTATGATAAGTCAAATTGCGAATTTTTGTCATGTGACTTTCTGTCCTATGCGTGTTTGTTAATATTTTTTTCTTGTAACTTTCGATCCCTTTACCCATTTTATCACCAAAGTTATATTGTGTGGCAGTGGCGTTATCCTACCACGGGAGGTAACCCATTGCGAGCTGTAAGGTTATCAATGCAGACAGTTTTAGCATAAAATTTCCTTTGAAGACGGACGGGGGGGGGAATGTTCTAAAGATGTCGACGTAATGTTAAATTCCCATTGACTCCAGAGGGCTCTTTTTTGTTTAAAGTCTAAAATATGTAACTGCTACATATTGCAAATCTGGCATGTATTCGTTTTGTTTCAAAATTTAGTAGTGGCAAACCAATTAATAAAAAATACCATAAAATACCTTGCAAAATATTGCGATAGATTAGAAACCTCAAAAACTACTAGAGTTCATAAAGAACATAATGAAGGTAAATAGAGGTTAAATGCCTGATATTAGCAGATATCTTTTGGAAAAATTAAATTATAAGCTGTGTGATCGTATGAACAAGTAATTTCTCAACAATTGTTGGGTAGATGAATATGCAAGAGAAACCAAAAAGTTAGTGGCTCATTCTAATTCCGAAATTTAAAGAAGATTTGAAAACAATTAAAGACTGTATCAGACAGAATAAAACCTCTACCAACCTACATAGAAAACAACCAAGAGCTGAAATAGCTAGAAAATAATGATTATGCTTTCACAATATGTATTACTTACTATGTCAACAAAGGCTAGTAGTTTTTGTTGGTTTCCAATCGAACGATACATGTATATTTTTAAAGTTTCGATTGCATCATTTATTTTGATTCTTCTAAACTACAATAAAAAAAACCCACAATTGATGTAACTATAAAATAGGTGTATGCCTAACTGTTTGACAAATCACTCTTTAATTAAAGAAAAATAAAAATAGGAATTTTGCAGATTTGTTAAAAACCCATTGCATGTCTGCATCAAAGTAGTTATGGTTGAAAGCTGTGCTTGCGATATTAAAAAAGTCAGTAGTTTCTGCAACTATCTAGACCTATTTCTTCATATTCTGTAGTGATCTTTTGGTAGCTAGAAGTAAGGCTATACACGAGATCATCAGAATAGTTAGAACTGCGTACTGTAGGGTCACGTAGATACTGGATCTGTTTCTTTCCCGTACTCTCGTGTTTAATTCGCCCGAGTGAAGTCCAAGTTCATCGATGGCTTCCGCTGACGGAAGACTGGGAAACATGCAGGACTATTTGACTAACATTGTCCTACCCTTTGGACTTTCCTCTGTTGCGTTTGGAGTCTTCTTCTTTCTGAAGAAGTTCGGAATACTGTATCAATTATTTCACAAGGTCAACATGATTCATAACCCATTTAGTTCATTTCGCGTTGCTGGATTAGGTTAAAGTCCAACCCGTGCTACAGTACAGCAGGGTAAAGTGAAAGCACAGGAGTAGGCAGTTTTATGAATAAAGCACGACGAAATTTCTGACATGAAATCACCTTAACTGTGTTATAAATCAATTTATAATTTCTGACATCATGAAATCACCCTAACGGTGTTATAAATTAATTTATGATACCGTTTAAGGTTATTTGATGTCAGAAATTTCGTCGTGCTTTATTGATAAAACAGCGGACTCCTGTGGTGAAAGTCACATTTACATGACTTATTAGAAAAAAAAAAGATGCAACATTTTTTTTAAAACAAATATCAATGTGAATGTAAAAGTAGGAGTAAAATCCTTATCAATTGTTGCCAGCATGAAAGGGAACGTATGCTTTGAATATATACAAGTAAGAAAGACTAAGAATCCAATACAAAACTAGGCCTACCATGTATGACGTATTCGACGCCCAAAACACAAATATCAAGGACGAGGTCTTAACACTGTAGGACTAATACAAAATGAGATGGTGGTATTTCGTAGAGCAACAAGTAGATTTCCTTTTTCCCCTGACATTCGTTAAAATGTTAATGGTACCATGCAATGAAATATATCCAGTATTAACGTAGGAAAAGAAAATATCTTCACATATTAAAGTGTAGTGTAAAGCACCAAAAACAAAAATCATGAAACCCTCAAAATCTGTAAATGTATGGGGTATACTGTACTAACACTGTTGTTATCTCTTTAAAGAAATAGATTCCTTGTTAATTTTAAAAACAAATTTAATGGTGAACACAGACATGGCAATACTAAGCTAAAGAACAACCAATCAAATAAGAATCTTTAAAAAAAGATTGAATAAAAACATGCCAACTCTGATTTCCTTTCCATCAGTCTGTGAGTGAAAAGTCATCTTGTTTACCCAATTGTTATGTTACACTGCATCAGTGGGCCCAGGCAAAGCTGTTAACCTTGAATGCTGACTTGTAAATTTATGCAGTTTTTTATAGATAGTGTATGAAGTAATGTTCACCATGATGTTGAGTTCTATTCGGGACTTTCAGGGACCTGAGCTTCCAGGTTAAATATGTGTGAGGTTCACCAAGGATTTGTTGTTTCTTCCTGTAACATGTCCCCTTGACACACCTCATTATCCCATGACACACCCCATTTTGTACTCTGTCTGCTGTGGCCAGTAGAGAAGCTAAAGGTTAGACTTAGATAAACAGGCATGAAGCCAGTGTGACTAATTAACAATTTATCATTGCAACTATCTTGTGAAAAAAAAACTGCCTTTCTGTAGACTACTCTGACTTCAAAGAAACCATGTTTTATTAGTGTGTATACATTCACCAGCAATTGGTTAGTAAATAAAGGATGTTATTAGTTTTTATTGTGTTTAAATTGAATTTGTGACAATGCAAATGCAAATCATAAAAGTATGATAAACGCTTTCTCGAGCTTGATTTAGACAATATGGTCTAACCACTTATATGCAATAATAATAATAATAATAATAATAATAATAATAATAATAATTGCTGAATTTACGTATGTGTAAGTTCTGCAGAACACTACAGTATTAGTAGAGACTTTTTAAAATAGTGGAAAAGTATGTTGTTTCATAAAATTTAGATGGCAAAATCTCTTTTCATTATTGTGGAAATGGACTTTTGATGAATATGACACTAATGCCAACAAAAAGAAAAAAAGAAATAATAGGCATAACTTCCATTCGACTTAATGATGTTTAAGAACCAGTATCTAAAGCTTTTGTGACTGTATTTTGAATAGTTTAATATGCAGTTTCAAGCTTAACTTAATATGTTTACCAAACATGTTCCAAGATTAATTAATCTTTTGTATAGAGCACATGACCCACATTTATTCTTTATGCCCAACTCTTAAGGCATAGAACACTGTTTACTTATTAATGTATTTATTTTTAATTAGATTTTTGTACATATACTCCATGGTATATTTTCGTTCCTTCTTTGTTTCATTTAATGATGGTAATTTTTGTTTTTATATATGCATGCTGTTTTAATTGCTGAGAAAAATATACAGCCCTCTAATTGATCATTTTTGGGATTTACACTAATTGTTGACAATTTTTTTGCCGTGGTTTATTGTTTGTTTATAGTATTGTTGTAGAGGTAAAAGAAATTATAAATTTACATAAGTAATGTTTAAACTTAATTATTATATTTACTGAAAAATATTTTCTTTAATTTGTGATATTTTACATGGCTAAGAAATCAAACATGATATTAAAACATTTTTCATTTTCCTTTCAATACTTTTGAAAGTGAGAGACACTAGAGTTCTTGCCAGCTCATTGCATAATGAGCTGGCAGACCAAGGTTTGTTGTTTGTTCTACTTATAACTCCTAAGAATTTGCGGAGACACAGATCTTCTGGCATGTAATACAATACCATATCTGGGTCTATGCAGTTTGCATTTTGACGTATAAGCAAGTCTAGGCAGTAATGAAAACACTTGTATAGTTTCTGTTATATACAGTGAGGCCATGTTCTAATGTGCTTGAGTATACATATAATATGAATTTGTGTACAGCACTGTTATGTTGTGGCTTCCAAAATTTTTGCAGTACTTTCCTCAGTTCCTTGAGGTACTACAGACCTTTAGTGCAGAATCTCAAGTTTGATATAATGATTTGGCATGATGTTTCATATTCTTGAAGAAAAAAATATCACTTGTTTACCACCTTTACCTGCTTATAAATAAGAGTCAAATACAGGCAACAAAGATCTTGATCTGCCTTAGTATAATGTACCTGCAGATAAGGGTCTGTATTGTTTGTTCTATTGATTACTCTCTGACAAACTGCATAGACTGAGATCTGCCAGTGCATCATGCATTAGCAGATCTGGGTTTGTGCAGTTTGCAGTTGGACTCCTGTTATAAACAAGAATATACAGTATTTCTGAGTTATGGTAGCTTCTTAAAAACTGACTTTTGTTTAGCTAATTATTATTGAACAATCAATAAAAAAGCCCTTTTTCGTTTATGTTCAATCCATTTTCTTGTTTATGGTTGTTGTTCGATAAACAATAGCTTGTTGAATCACCAAGGTTACACATGCAATGACCAAGGAGTGGCATCAAGAAGATCCACACCTGAATTGCCATTTAATTCACCAGCACTCCATCTTCATCTTAATCCTTTTTATTTTCTAGTCTGAAATGAAGACAGATACTACTTCCTGTTTTTACTCTGCAGTAGTGCAAAGTCACAGTTGTAAACAACAGTCATTTCATTTTGTATTGCAAACACAGAGACGGAACCATTTAAGTTGTAGGAGTGAAGCATACTACTCTTGTTGCAGTAGTGCAAAGTCATGGTTATAAACAACAGTTTTAAAGAATATTGAGTTATTTTTCCCTCTCTCATTTAGTGAATAAATACTTTTTTATGAAGATCATTCTTACCAATGGAACTGAATTGTGTACTCCCACAAAACTGGGTTCAGGCAGTTCTATAAATCTTTTCATTTGTTCATCTCAAGTACATTATGAGGTCAGTACCCTTGCATACCTGCTGTATTTTCAGATCAGGACCTTAAATTAGAATTAAAGTTAGAGGGTAAGTTGCCAAACTAGGTGAGGAGGAGGTAATGAGGACTTCCCCCATTGGGGATACATTTTGTTTTTAAGTAGCTGGGTGTAAAGAAAAAATAGCTGCTAAGGAAAGCCATACCAGATAGTGGCATTTTTTTTTTTTTTTGCAGCTCAAAAAATCTGGGTCTAAGGAGGGTCAATATATGTGACCTGCAAAAAGTGACATCATCAAAATGAGATTAAGTAATCTTTTCAAGCCTTTTGCAAATAATATGCAATTCAAATTTGAATAAAAGAAAATATTGTTTTTTGTTTAAACATTTAATACACTTACAAATTGGTATACTTATTGTCAGATATCGTCATGAAGCTACACTGATGTGTAGATAAGCACGACCTGTTTTTAAAATCCATTTGGATGGTGAAATAAAAGTCCATATTATATTCAGTCTTTGATGCTATCTGTATTTCAGTACTGGGTTTGAAAGTAAAGCAGGTGTTTTTATGTTCATCTTTGCACTCATTACAGACTAGAGGTGCTGTTGTTCAAAATTTCCTCAAATTTCTTGTTGAATTATTTCTCAGGGTAGAAAGTAACATTTTGTATCTGCATTGCTGTGAAGGAATGTCAAGCCTGCAATGGCTACCATAGTTCGATTACCCATTTTTTTTCTTTCCTGAAAGATGATGAAAATTTCCCATTTCAAACTGGTGTATGTTATTTAATTGTCAGATGGTGGTTTGCTTATGAAGTGGAGTGAGGCATATAGTCTTCAGTCAGTTCCAACAGACAAGCTAGTTTGTCTTTGTGAAGTACCTCAAATCTTATAGCCAGATCTGCAACTGCTATTTCCTTATATTGGTCTGAAAAATATTGCTAATGGAAAACACAGATTGTGCTCAGTAATGAAATTGCAGAAAAGTACAGACTATTTAAATAAGCTAGTTACTGTTTGGATTGAGTTCTGTGTTTGTGCATTGTCATGATGTTTTACATACTATCAACATGTTATGGGCATATATTATGGTGGTCAAGAAATATACATCTGTTTTTAAAAAACTTTTTTGTTGTTGCTAAGATTACTGAAAATCATGTTTGTTTTTTTAAAGAACATTACCATGTTGGTGGGTTTGTGATTTTCATTTTTATGTGACACATCAGATTATGGCAAATATACATGTGACTTTATCTATGGAAAAGTAGTTTTCAGACCTAATTAGATTTCTTTTTTTAAGAAATTCCCAATTGCTTATTTATGTATTTTATTGTCAGTGAAATATCAGACACTTTGGACATGTCCAGTAAATGTGAATGTTTCTGAAACCTCTTTTGTTTTACAAGTTTGCATGAGCATACTGACAAGAAATTAATTGTTTGGATTCATAAAAAATTGGGCAGAACAATTATAGAATTAATTTCTTTGTGCACATTTTGTATGGTATTACTATTATGGATACAATGCAATTAACAGGTGAGTATGCATACTCTATTTATGCTTCAGTCGCCCAGTAATAACTGTATTAAATATTTCTCTTTTAATAAACATTGAGTTGGTAACTGTATCACTCAAGTTCATAAGATTTGCACCATCCCAAGACCCATCTCTGCCCTGTCTATCTAAGAAGATGCATACTATAAATGCAAATTACACTGACTCATCGGAATCACATAATGTGCAGGCAGATCTGGGTCTGTATGGTTTGTTTGGAGCAATAAGTAGAAGAAACAATATAGACCCTGATTTTCAGGCACATTATGATATGGTAGATCAGGATCTATGTTGTTGAATACAATGTCATTGCTATAATACCATATTTTACATATATCATTTGTTCTTGGCATTCATAATTTAGACTATGCATATTGTTTCGCTTCAGGCTGACAGGACATCAACTAGACATGGAGGAGAGCTTGTGGCTGAAGTTCTAAAGGTACTTTAAGCAGAAAGACTTAATAAAAATAGCTCATCATATCTTTAAATATTGAATTTACAGAACTGACTTATTTTGAATCACAATATTTTAGTTTTGTTAACTCGCTAGGATCATTGAAATGACTATATGGTATTACGAGAATAAAATTTAAGTACATTACTGATTTACAAAAATATAAATTTGTAGTGGTCATAGTTTTGTCTGTTTTATGATTGCTTAATTTCAACACCTGATGATTTTCAAAACTGAATTGCTTCTTACACGAAAGAGTTGTTATGATAGTGTTTCATCAGATTTTGAATCATATACAGTCGAACCCACGTATCTCGACCTCAGTTACCTCACCAACACTATTAAGTCAACGTTTTTGAAGTGGAACTGCCAAATTCTCTCTTTGTTTTAGCATTTTCTCATCGGTTATGTTGATTATTTTAGGTCGCCGAACCCTATGATCTCGAGCACAAAAGAGGGCCAAATTTGCAAATTAACGTTGGTTATCTCGATCCCCATGACCAATCGCTGGCAATTTTTTCCCCTTATTGGTGACAAATTCCTTATCAGTTAAGATGTTGTTTATTCAAGTCTTTTCAACATAAAATTGTTTTATTCGCATCTTTTCTACCTAAAATTGTTCGACAAGCTCCCCCCTTGTCGTAGACTAAAATAACTAACTTTTTCTAAAATAATCGTCTTCATTTACGTGATAACATGTTAATGATTCGTAATGATTTATTCGGATGTTAACTGTATGCTATTTAATTATGCAGACAAAACATTTGTTGAGCTGATGAAATGCCTTCGTAAGGAAGCAACAAGTGTGTTGTCACATGATTTTTCAGTCTTTGTCTGGTATCCTGCCTTGTTCTATTTTTAGCCAATGCTGACCTTGTGATCTTTACATTTTCGTCCGGTTATAATCATCATTGTTGCAACTACAAGACTGATAAAACATTTTTCTGTATTTAAACAAGATGCCATGTGTATTTAAAGGCAGCGATCGCATGATTCATGAATCATAGTCTGGTACCCTAATGTTTTTACATTTATTGACACTAAGTGAGAAGATACGTACGCAGATTTGACCTGAACAATAGCAACTCGCAGCCATTAGGATTTGTAAACTTGACAATTATTGTTAATAGTAATAGTCACTAATTATGGAAGTGAACAAGCTCAATGTCTTACAAAGGGAAGCCATAAAGACTATCAAACCATTTTCCCGCTGACTTCTGTATTGTACATCAATACTTCCACTTTTCAAATGTTACTAGAATTAATAAGTGTAATCTTAACGATTATCAGCGGCTAAACCAGACATAATAAAACGCAGTAAGGATAATCGGATTACGCATACTTACCTTTTTGTATGGATTAAAATTTGAGTCTTTTTCGACTTTATGGAATAAATGTGCTTTCTAGTGAGGTGTAAATGATCTAATATTAACCTTAGTGGCACATGTACTTTAGTCAACACTTCTTTCAAGAACAAAAATCTGACATGGGGAAACAGAAATCAGATTACTTAACACACTTTTTGAATAAAATTGGTTCTGGATACATATTACAAAATAAAATGTGGCCACTTGTGAGGGGTAAATGACTCGTGAATTTAATTTTGACACTGGTTAGCTTTTTGTAAAGATGAACTACACCCTACATGTTTTTTGTGATTTTGTGAGAGATCTTTGTGTTTGCAATGTTGGAGAATATGATGAAGGTTTGTATTGTATATTGGTAAATCTCTGGTGTTAGTTGGTGCACATATGCCTTTTGTTGTAATCAAACATGTATATATATTTTATAGCATGCCGATCGCTGCAACGCTTTTGTGTAAAAAAAATCTGAAAATACGTGCATGTACATTCTCATTTATTAATACACATCATGTACATAATGAAATTTCAAGCACATGTTATTATATTGATGCCATATTGGTTTTCGTTTATCTCGCTCATCAGTTATCTTGATGCTTTTTGGCAAACCTCTAGGCTGGCAACATAACCGGGTTCGACTGTAATATGAAAATAAGCAAAACCTGAGGTTTAAAGTTAATAGATTAACCTGTTGTCCATTGGAATATCTAACAAAAATTGACTGATAGCCAGATTTTGGACATTTGTTAATTTTTATCAATGAGATTCATGCATGAATTTATGATTTCAATCTTCATATTAGGTTGCTGATGTTGACAAGTAGTTGTCAATTTTAACCCTGAAAAATACTATCATATTAAAGTATTTAGTGTAACAGAAAAGAACTGCTCTAAAGTAATTTTATGTTCTTGATCTGGCTTCTAGATAACTTTAGACATTAGCCATATTTAACTTTCATAATTCACTTTTTTTCACAGAATTTTTAGTTTTTTTTGACTAACCAAAGTTAATGTATTGATAAATTATGGATTTCTTCTTGATTCACTGTTAAGAAAGATACTCTCTTAAATCATTTATGCCACAAGGAAGATATGATAAACTAGCAGACATAAGCAATTTTAAGGCAAAAGTTGGCACAAGACTAGACATATTCCCAAATTTTCAATCTAAAAAATGTATTTTTTATGTTCTACAGTTTAAATAAATCCATCAAGAAAGAAAATTAATTTTTCAGCAAATGCAGAATAGGATTTGAATATTGAAATTTTATTTGTTTTAAAGTTCTTCCACAATTTCATTATATAAATATTATTTTCAATGTACAATAAGTAAAGCATAGTTTTAATCGGAATGTTTTTGACCATCTTAGTGTGGACATAAAGAGCATGATGTCATCATAGCGAGCAGAGTCTTCCAGTAGTGGCATCACTGGCATCAGTTCTATGATAAAGTTAATTTGAAAGCCCATAACTCGGAAATTTACTCTATACAAGACCTGCATTCTTCAGAAGCTTTGTTAAGGTTGCTGTCTTTTTAACTCCAAGAATTTTTGTTTTCTGAAAATAATATAATTCTTATGCCTTTAGAAGAAAAATGAATCATTTGTAGACCTGTAACCATTGCCTTTGAGGCAATACAGTAAGACAAGGAGATATGGATGCAATGAAACTTGATTATATTTAGTTACAGATGATATGAATTTAGTTACAGAATTCTATGCAGAATTATAACCCATTCATTTTGGGCAGTACAGTAAGATGTGATTGCTAAAAAGGTAGAGCTATATTGGGTTACAGATGATAGCAGTAGTGATAACCAATGCCTTTGCAGTAATGACTTAAGAAAGAACTGCTTATAAGCTGCTTTATTTGTTCTTGATTAGATTTTAAAGTATGCCATAGGAATGATATTAGGACCCAGAAAAAATACCCAGGTTCTAATCTGCAGATGATAGACTTGTTTAAAAGACTTTGGCTCAAAACATCATCATATCAGTGATATAATCTGAAACCATACAAGTTGTTAGGACCATGTCTTCCAGTCTTCTTTGCCTCAAAGATTGCATTATGACAACATTGAGCCATCAAGAGTATGTTATTTTGTATGTTAGAAATTTTTGTATAAATAATGCAAAATGACAGAATTTAAATTCTTTGTAAGGTTTTTCAGTGAATATTTAATTCATTAGGTATTTATTTATACTTCCAGCTTCTTTTGTTAGTACATTCAAACATCTGTACATTCATTCTTCCATATTTTAGTCTTAAGAAGTTCATCAGCATGAGTCAATTAAAGCTGCTTGATGCAAACAATTAAAACTTGCCTTGCTTGTTTGCCAATGTTGATGACCTGATTGGATTTCCATAACTTGTTTCCATTTTTAAAAAAAAATTAAATGTTGAACTTTTATGACTTATTTTTGCCTGCAGCAGGAGAATACACGTTTTATAAACTTCAGATCTATTCATTATATCAGATGTCTTCTTTTCTTGTCTTATCTTCAGGCCCATGGAGTGAAACATATATTTGTCCTGAGTGGTGGCCATATCTCCCCAATCTTAGTGGGGTGTGAGAAGACTGGCATACGAGTGGTGGATACAAGACATGAGGTGAGTTTCTTACTTTGGGATAACAGTTTAAAATTTATTTTATGTTATAGTGATTGATACGATCACAAATTCTCCAACATTTATTTAGGAATTCATAGATGCCATTTTTATTTTCAAATCCTGTATTGTATGAATTGAAGCTTTTTTAAAGAGCAGTCAAAATGAAAAAACCAGTTAGGTTGACATTAATGTTATGTCATCCAGTTTTTTCATGTAAATTCTTCCTCATAAATTGTTTCATTGAAATAGCTTAGTGTGCAGACTCATAAGTTTGATCCAACTGCAAAGAATGTCGACCCTAATCTGCCAGACATAATGCACTAGCACATCGTGGTCTTTGTTGTTTATTCTACAGATAAGTTCTAAAATGCAGCATTGACCTAGATCTGCCAGTGCATTATTTAATGGAAGATCTAAGTATGTTAGGTTTGCAGTTGGATATGATATACACATAGGTATATATGGTGAATTAAAAATGCAGATTTTTGTTGTTTGCAGTTTGACTTGACTTGTGAACAATTACTGTGTGAGCCTGCTATAACATGATAATTGAGAGACATAGAACCTGAGTGTTATAAACCAATCTGTTATAAGCAACCAGGTCAGTTAGAAGAAAATGATGCATATACCCCCAAAAAATGTGTGGGGGTGTGTGGGGTAGGTAATAAATGCAGACGCAAAAATACATGCTTCATTGGCATAGTTACCATCTTAAATCGATTCATATTAAATGAGAAATACACCTGTAGTGAAAACAGAAGACATATATAATATTTTACTTTATTCAGAGAACCACGCATTGGTACATACATATGTGTAAACTATTTATGTACACATGTCTAATGCATAGCAATGGATAAAGTATCAACACCATGTACTCAACCACAAATCACGTCATATACATTGAATCCACAGTACAAGTAATTCCATCAAAAATATGCACACACACACAGACTTAAAATATTCAATAATTTTGTCACAGGTCATAGGTCTGAATTGAGTGGGGACAAAAATTAGCACAATCAACTAACCAATGATGAAGCACATTTACTTTTCAGTATGTCCAAAGTCTGTAAAAGATTGTTTTAAGTGGGGTTGGTAGAGTTCATAAGCATAAACTTTTTTCCTTTAAAAAGGAAACTTTAACAACACCGTAAAAACATTCGAGTCACGTAGGAAAATGGAACAATTAGATTCCATTGCTTTCAGTAATGACTTCCTCTGAAGAAAGTTTCTTTGTTTTTATTGTGGTGGCAAAATTGTATTGCATGATTAAGACTGATCTGTTTTCCCATTTGCTTAGTATGTTTTCATAACAATCGGTGCTTAAGGTTAATGTTTTCTTTGAAATTTTAGTTACAATTTTATCTGGGTACATTTAAAAAATAATGAATTGGCCGTTGTATGGTCAATTGTAGTTACTGTTCCTCCCTGCCTATTGAATAGACAAGTGAGTGCTAGTTTTCGGTTTTGTTTTGGGTTTTTTTGACATTTATGGTAGTGAAGTGATGCTGCCTTCCCTGCATGCATCTGAAATTTAAAGAAAGGGTCAATCGATAGAGACGCAGGTGTTCTGGTCTGATGACAGGGATTACTACAGAAATGTGAATATTCTGAAAGATTTAATTCTGAGTGAAAAGAAGAGGAATTTTGCTTACCATCCACATATGTCAGTCTGTGTAATTATATTAATTGATAGTGAGTGGCCAAAAATCCGCCGAAAGATTTAGATAATGCATCGTTCTGTTGATCTCCACTACCAGAAATGTAAATTTGAAAAAAGTGGATATTAGGAAACATCCAATACTCATGGCTAGATGTCAACATAAAGCCTATTATGATATAACAATGCACTGTTAAGATGGATTGTCAATATGAACAAAGAATTTGTTCATGTTACAATAGATAAATTTCAGTGCATTTTATATCAACGTTTTAAGGCTTCCTTTCATGGGGTCTCTGAATTTCTCCAAACCTATGGCTGTTTATACAAGTTTAAACAGTCAACAATATTGCCAATAAAAAAGTTGAAAGATGGTATATTTTGCCTCCAATAAGGAAAAAAAGTCGCAAATTGCGACATTTGTGAAGCTCTACATAATTCCTGAATAAATTTTTACACATTTTTTATACTTTTAAGAAGGAAATGTTATTTTTTCTTGAATAAGAACATTGCATATAAAATTTCACTAGCTATGCCATGAAGGTCTTGTATTATTCATATGCGATCTCTTCCTAAAATGATGATACACTTTTTTTTGGTTTCATACTTTTAAGAAGAATTTTTTTTGTGTATGAAAAAATACATGTATATGAAATTTTTGGAGCCACACCACAACTGTGTTTTATCTAAATTCGTGTTATAACGAGTGTGCTTTAGCAGGGTCACACTGTATATATATGGTAAGCAATTACTTGGTATATGCATTTTGTATCATTTACCTTCAAAATGAATCTCTTAAACCTAAAAAAACTTGTGCTGAATAACCTAAGGTCACAAAAGTATGATATATTAAAATCAGATCTAACCTGACAAATAATGGAAGAATATACTGTCACTTTTAATCAAAATTTTTTTCTCTAGGACTAAAGATAAACAAGGGTTGTGTATCTTGATTTTATTTAATCATTTGTCCAAAATTACTTTTTATGTATAGGTTAATGCAGTATTTGCAGCTGATGCTGTAGCCAGGCTGTCAGGAACAGTTGGAGTGGCTGTTGTGACAGCTGGACCTGGTAAGTACAGTAGTGTTCCTTCCCTTTGACAATTAGCAATTATTGGATACAAAATTATTTTGGTCAAATTTCTTTAATACCAAATTCCTTTAGCTATATATTATGCTGTTATTTCATTGTAAAAATGCATATCAGTCACTTTGTATTTCTTTAGAATTTATATTGTAAACATGCATATATGAAAATTTGTAAAAAAAACATGGAAAAAGTCTTGTTTTTATTTATTTTTGTACTTTTTATTACTCTATTTTTCACACACACACACACACACACACACACACACACACACACACACACACACACACACACACACACACACACACACACACACACACACATTAAATCCTGCCAGGTGATCATTCATATTATTTTTACATTATAATGTGTGTAATAAAGGGCCTCAGTTTTTGTTGTATGTTAGCAGGGATTCCATTATTTCTTTTTTTGGAAGTCACATCATACACAGAAAACATTCCAATTTGCAAAAAGTTTAGTCATGTCTAAGTGAATATATAAATACACAATGATAGATAATTGAATAGATTGTAGGATTCAGTAAGGTAAAGTTAAAATTATCCTGACAATAATAAAAACAAAAAAATTAAAATTTAAATTTTTAAAAGTTAATGGATTTGTTTTATTGTGCACGGTATTTTAGCAGTATATTGAAAGCTTTAAAAAAAATGTTATCCTTAAAAGGACCCCAAACCAAAATTGTCAAAGTACAGCATTTACAAATTGTACCATTTTAAAATCTAATTAAGATCTGTTTTGAATAAAACTTTATTCATAAACATTGATTGAATATAAAATGGAGATAATCTACTTTATTGAGACTTAAGGAGTTATACAAACCATCAACATCACCATCATTGTCGTTGAACCACAGTTGACATAACAACCAATTCCATTGCACCAAAGTTGACTTAACCAATTCAATCGTACCACAGTTGACTTAACAACCAATTCCATCGCTCCACAGTTGCCTTAACAACTAATTCCATCACACCACACTTGACATACCACCCTATTATATTCCACCACAGTTGACTTAACACCCAATTCCATCGCACCACAGTTGACTTAACAACCAATTCCATCTCACCTCAGTTGACTTTTAACAACCAATTTCATCACACCACAGTTGAATTTTAACATGCAATACCATTGCACAACACTTGAATTAACAACAAATTCCATCACACCACTATCAACATTTAACAACCAATTCCATCGCACAACAGTCAACTTATAAAAACCAATTGAATTGCACCACAGTTGACTTATAACAACCAATTCCATCGCACCTCAGTTGACTTTTAACAACCAATTCCATCGCACCACAGTTGACTTTTAACAACCAATTCCATTGCACCAGAGTTGACTTTTAACAAAGTCCATCGCACCAGTTGACTTTTAACAATGGATTCCTTCGCACCACAGTTGACTTTTAACAAATTCAATAGCACCAGTTGACTTTTAACAATGAATTCCATTGCACCATAGTTGACTTTTAATAACAAATTCCATCACACTGCAGTTGAATTTTAACAACCAATTCCATCGCACCACAGTTGACTTTTAATAACGAATTCCATTGCACCACAGTTGAATTTTAAGAACCAATTCCATCGCACCACAGTTGACTTTTAAAAACGAATTCCATTGCACAACAGTTGACTTTTAACAACCAATTCCATCGCACCACAGTTGACTATTAACAATCAGTTCCATCGCATCACAGTTGACTTTTAAAAACCAATTACATTGTACAACAGTTGAGTTTTAGCAACAAATTCCATCGCACCACAGTTGACTTTTAATAACCATATCCATCGCACTACAGTTTACTTTTAACAACCAATTCCATCGCACCACAGTAGACTTTTAACAACCAATTCCATTGTACCATAGTTGACTTTTAACAACCAATTTCTTAACACCACAGTTGAGTTTCAGCAACAAATTCCATCGCACCACAGTTAACTTTTAACAACCAATTCTTTTGCACAACAGTTGACTTTTAATAACCAAATCCCTCACACCACAGTTGACTTTAACAACCAATTTCATTGGACCATAGTTGACCTTTAACAACCAATTCCATCACAACACAGTTGACTTTTAACAATGAATTTCATTGCACCAGAGTTGACTTTTAACAGCTAATTCCATTGTACCACAGTTGACTTTTAGCAACCTCTTTCATCGCACCATAGTTGACTTTTAACTACCAATTTGATTGCACCTCAGTTGACTCTTAGCAACACATTCGATCGTTTCACAGTTGACTTTTAAGATTGAATTCCATTGTTACACAGTTTACTTTTAACAAACAATTCAGTTTACTTTTATAACATATTCCATCACACTACAGTTGACTTTTAACAACCAATTCCAATGCACCACAGTTGACATTTAGCAGCCAATTCAATCGCACCACAGTTGAGTTTTAGTAACCAATTCCATTGCATGAAAGTTGACTTTTAACAACCAATTCCATCACACCACAGTTGACTAAAGAACCAATTCCATCGCAGAAGTTGAATTTTAACAGCGAATTATATCACCACAGTTGATTTTTAACAACCAATTCTATCATACCATAGCTGACTTTTAGCAACCATTTCCATATCACCACAGTTGTGTTTTAGCAACCCATTCCATCACACCACAGTTGACTTTTCGCAATTAATTCCATCGCACCACAGTTGAATTTTTACATTTGTCCAAAGTTGACTTTTAACAAAAAATTCCAATACACAATAGTTGAATTTTCACAATGAATTCCATAGCATGACAGTTGATTTCTAGCAACCAATTCCTTTGCACCAGAGTTGACTTTTAACAAATTCCATTTCACTAGTTGACTTTTAACAACGAATTTCATCGCACAACAGTTCATTTTAAGAACAAATTCCATCGCACCATAGTTCACTTTTAAGAATGAATTCCATCGCACTGCAGTTGACTTTTAACAACCAATTTCATTGCACTATAGTTGAGTTTTAGCAAACAATTTCATCAAATCACAGTTGACTTTTAACAACCAATTTCATCACACCACAGTTGACTTTTAACTACCAATTCCATTGCACTACAGTTGCGTTTTAGCAGCCAGTTCCATCGCACTACTGTTGAGTTTTAACAACCATTTCCATCGCATTACAGTTGACTTTTAACAACTAATTTCATTGCACCACTGTTGATTTTTAACAACCATTTCTATCACACCACAGTTGACTTTTAACAACCAATTTCAGCACACCACAGTTGACTTTTAACAAGTTTTTCCATCACACCATGGTTGATTTTTAACAACCAATTCCATCGCACCACAGTTGACTTTTAACAACCAATAATATAGCACCAGATTTGACTTTCAACTGCTAATTCCATTGCACCACAGTTGAATTTTAACAACCAATAATATAGCACCAGATTTGACTTTTAACTGCTAATTCCATTGCACCACAGTTGACTTTTAACAACCAATTCCATTGCACCATAGTTGACTTTTAGCAACCAATTCCATCGCACCACAGTTGACTATTAACAAATTCCATCGCACCAGTTGATTTTTAACAACGAATTCCATCACACCACAGTTGACTTCTAACAATGAATTTCATTGCACCATAGTTGACTTTTAACAACCAATTCCATCGCACCATAGTTGACTTTTAATAAGGAATACCGTAGCACCACAGTTGAGTTTTATCAACCAATTCCATCACACCACAGTTGACTTTTCGCAATTAATTCCATCGCACCACAGTTGAATTTTTACATTTGTCCAAAGTTGACTTTTAACACAAAATTCCAATACACAATAGTTGAATTTTCACAATGAATTCCATAGCATGACAGTTGATTTCTAGCAACCAATTCCTTTGCACCAGAGTTGACTTTTAACAAATTCCATTTTACTAGTTGACTTTTAACAACGAATTTCATCGCACAACAGTTCATTTTAAGAACAAATTCAATCGCACCATAGTTCACTTTTAAGAATGGATTCCATTGCACTGCAGTTGACTTTTAACAACCAATTTCATTGCACTATAGTTGAGTTTTAGCAAACAATTTCATCAAATCACAGTTGACTTTTAACAACCAATTTCATCACACCACAGTTGACTTTTAACAACCAATTCCATTGCACTACAGTTGCGTTTTAGCAGCCAGTTCCATCGCACTACTGTTGAGTTTTAACAACCATTTCCATCGCACTACAGTTGACTTTTAACAACTAATTTCATTGCACCACTGTTGATTTTTAACAACCATTTATATCACACCACAGTTGACTTTTAACAACCAATTTCAGCACACCACAGTTGACTTTTCACAAGTTTTTCCATCACACCACTGTTGATTTTTAACAACCAATTCCATCGCACCACAGTTGACTTTTAACAACCAATAATATAGCACCAGATTTGACTTTCAACTGCTAATTCCATTGCACCACATTTGAATTTTAACAACCAATAATATAGCACCAGATTTGACTTTTAACTGCTAATTCCATTGCACCACAGTTGACTTTTAACAACCAATTCCATTGCACCATAGTTGACTTTTAGCAACCAATTCCATCGCACCACAGTTGACTATTAACAAATTCCATCGCACCAGTTGAATTTTAACAACGAATTCCATCACACCACAGTTGACTTCTAACAATGAATTTCATTGCACCATAGTTGACTTTTAACAACCAATTCCATCGCACCATAGTTGACTTTTAATAAGGAATACCGTCGCACCACAGTTGAGTTTTATCAACCAATTCCATCACACCACAGTTGACTTTTAACAAATTCAAAAGCACCATTTGACTTTTAACAACGAATTCCATTGCACCATAGTTGACTTTTAATAACTAATTCCATCACACTGCAGTTGAATTTTAACAACCAATTCCATCGCACCACAGTTGACTTTTAACAACCAATTCCATCGCACCACAGTTGACTTTTAATAACGAATTCCATTGCACTGCAGTTGAATTTTAAGAACCAATTCCATTGCACCTCAGTTGACTTTTAATAACGAATTTCATTGCACCACAGTTGACTTTTAACAACCAATTCCATCGCACCACAGTTGACTTTTAACAATCAATTCCATCGCACCACAGTTGACTTTTAACAACCAATTCCATCGCGCTACAGTTTTCTTTTAACAACCAATTCCATTGTACAACAGTTGAGTTTTAGTAACAAATTCCATCGCACCACAGTTGACTTTTAACAACCATATCTATCGCAGTACAGTTGACTTTTAACAACCAATTCCATCGCACCACAGTAGACTTTTAACAACCAATTCCATTGTACCATAGTTGACTTGTAACAACCAATTTCATAACACCACAGTTGAGTTTTAGCAACAATTTCCATCGCACCACAGTTGACTTTTAACAACCAATTCTATCGCACCACAGTTGACTTTTAATAACCAATTCCCTTACACCACAATTGACTTTAACAACCAATTTCATTGGACCATAGTTGACCTTTAACAACCAATTCCATCACAACACAGTTGACTTTTAGCAATGAATTTCATTGCACCAGAGTTGACTTTTAACAGCTAATTCCATTGCACCACAGTTGATTTTTAGCAACCTCTTTCATCGCACCATAGTTGACTTTTAACTACCAATTTGATTGCAACTCAGTTGACTTAGCAACAAATTCGATCGTATCATAGTTGACTTTTCACATTGAATTCCATTGTTACACAGTTAACTTTTAACAACCAATTCCATTGCACCACAGTTGACTTTTAGCAGCCAATTCAATCGCACCACAGTTAAGTTTTAGTAACCAATTCCATTGCACGAAAGTGGACTTTTAACAACCAATTCCATCACACCACAGTTGACTAAAGAACCAATTCCATCGCAGAAGTTGAATTTTAACAGCGAATTATATCACCACAGTTGATTTTTAACAACCAATTCTATCATACCATAGTTGACTTTTAGCAACCATTTCCATATCACCACAGTTGTGTTTTAGCAACCCATTCCATCACACCACAGTTTACTTTTCGTAATAAATTCTATCGCACCACAGTTGACTTTTTACATTTGTCCAAAGTTGACTTTTAACACAAAATTCCAATACACAACAGTTGAATTTTCACAATGAATTCCATAGCAGGACAGTTGACTTCTAGCAACCAATTCCTTCGCACCAGAGTTGACTTTTAACAAATTCCATCTCACTAGTTGACTTTTAACAACGAATTTCATCGCACAACAGTTTTATTTTAAGAACAAATTCCATCGCACCATAGTTCACTTTTAAGAATGAATTCCATCGCACTGCAGTTGACTTTTAACAACCAATTCCATTGCACTACAGTTGAGATTTAGCAACTAATTCCATCAAATCACAGTTGACTTTTAACAACCAATTCCATCACATCACAGTTGACTTTTAACAACCAATTCTATTGCACTACAGTTGCGTTTTAGCAGCAAGTTCCATCGCACTACTGTTGAGTTTTAACAACCATTTCAGGGTGGCCGAGTAGTCTAAAGCGCTGTCCGTTACGGATCTCTGCCATCTCACCTCTGTCTGCGTGTGTTCGAGTCTAGGATTCGGCTAATGTAGTTATGTGAGAAAGCTTGCCATTAGCTTCTCGTGGGTCGGTGGTTCATTCCGGTGATTTCCCGGTTTCTTCCTCCACCATTAATACTGGCTGCCATGAATAGCCTATCTTGTGCTGAAAAATGGCGTTAAGCCCAACAACAACAACAACAACAACCATTTCCATTGCACTGCAGTTGACTTTTAACAACTAATTTCATCGCACCACTGTTGATTTTTAACAACCATTTATATCACACCACAGTTGACTTTTAACAACCGATTTAAGCACACCACAGTTGACTTTTAACAAGTATTTCCATCACACCACTGTTGATTTTGAACAACCAATTTCATCGCACCACAGTTGAATTTTAACAACCAATAATATAGCACCAGATTTGACTTTTTACTGCTAACCATTGCACCACAGTTGAGTTTTAGCAACCAATTCCATCGCACCACAGTTGACTATTAACAAATTCCATCGCACTAGTTGATTTTTAACAATGAATTCCATCACCCCACAGTTGACTTTTAACAATGAATTGCATTGCACCATAGTTGTCTTTTAACAACCAATTCCATCGCACCATAGTTGACTTTGAAAAAAGAATTCCATCGCACCACAGTTGAGTTTTATCAACCAATTCCATCGCACCACAGTTGACTTTTAACAACCAATTCCATCGCACCACAGTAGACTTTTAATGACCAATTCCATCACACCACATTTGACTTTTAATAACCAATTCCATCACACCACAGTTGATTTTAATGACCAATTCCCTCGCACCACAGTTGATTTTTAGCAACCAATTCCATTGCACCAAAGTTGACTTTAAACATCCACTCATCACACCACAGTTGACTTTTAACAACCAATTCCATCACACCACAGTTGACTTTTAACAACCAATTCCATCACACCATAGTTGACTTTTAACAACCAATTCCATCACAGCACAGTTGAGTTTTAGCAACCAATTCCATCACACCACAATTGACTTTTAACAATGAATTCCATTGACCATAGTTGACTTTTAGCAACAATTCCAATACAAAACAGTTGACTTTTAACAACGAATTCCATCGCACCACAGTTGACTTTTAATAACGAATTCCATTGCACCAAAGTTGACTTTTAACAACCAATTCCATCGCACCACAGTTGACTTTTAACAACCAATTCCATATCACTGCAGTTTTCTTTTAACAACCAATTCCATTGTACAACAGTTTAGTTTTATCAACATATTCCATCGCACCACAGTTGACTTTTAACAACCATATCCATCGCACTACAGTTGACTTTAAACAACCAATTCCATCGCACCACAGTTGATTTTTAACAACCAATTCCATTGTACCATAGTTGACTTTTAACAACCAATTTCATAACACCACAGTTGAGTTTTAGCAACAAATTCCATCGCACCACAGTTGACTTTTAACAACCAATTCTATCGCACCACAGTTGACTTTTAATAACCAATTCCCTTACACCACAATTGACTTTAACAACCAATTTCATTGGACCATAGTTGACCTTTAACAACCAATTCCATCACAACACAGTTGACTTTTAACAATGAATTTCATTGCACCAGAGTTGACTTTTAACAGCTAATTCCATTGCACCACAGTTGACTTTTAGCAACCTTTTTCATCGCACCATAGTTGACTTTTAACTACCAATTTGATTGCACCTCAGTTGACTCTTAGCAACAGATTCGATCGTATCACAGTTGACTTTTAAGATTGAATTCCATTGTTTCACAGTTTACTTTTAACAACCAATTCAGTTGACTTTTATAACCAATTCCATCACGCTACAGTTGACTTTTAACAAACAATTCCATCGCACCACAGTTAACTTTTACCAACCAATTCCATTGCACCACAGTTGACTTTTAGCAGCCAATTCAATCGCACCACAGTTGAGTTTTAGTAACCAATTCCATTGCATGAAAGTTGACTTTTAACAACCAATTCCATCACACCACAGTTGACTAAAGAACCAATTCCCTCGCAGAAGTTGAATTTTAACAGCGAATTATATCACCACAGTTGATTTTTAACAACCAATTCTATCATACCATAGTTGAGTTTTAGCAACCATTTCCATATCACCACAGTTGTGTTTTAGCAACCCATTCCATCACACCACAGTTGACTTTTCGCAATCAATTCTATCGCACCACAGTTAACTTTTTACATTTGTCCAAAGTTGACTTTTAACAAAAAATTCCAATACACAACAGTTGAATTTTCACAACGAATTCCATAGCATGACAGTTGACTTCTAGCAACCAATTTCTTCGCACAAGAGTTGACTTTTAACTAATTCCATCTCACTAGTTGACTTTTAACAACGAATTTCATCGCACAACAGTTCACTTTTATGAACAAATTCCATCGCACCATAGTTCACTTTTAAGAATGAATTCCATCGCACTGCAGTTGACTTTTAAGAACCAATTTCATTGCACTACAGTTGAGTTTTAGCAACCAATTCTATCAAATCACAGTTGACTTTTAACAACCAATTCCATCATATCACAGTTGACTTTTAACAACCAATTCCATTGCACTACAGTTGCGTTTTAGCAGCCAGTTCCATCGCACTACTGTTGAGTTTTAACAACCATTTCCATTGCACTGCATTTGACTTTTAACAACTAATTTCTTCGCACCACTGTTGATTTTTAACAACCATTTATATCACACCACAGTTGACTTTTATCAACCAATTTCAGCACACCACAGTTGACTTTTAACAAATATTTCCATCACACCACTGTTGATTTTTAACAACCAATTTCATCGCACCACAGTTGAATTTTAACAACCAATAATATAGCACCAGATTTGACTTTTTACTGCTAATTCCATTGCACCACAGTTGACTTTTAACAACTAATTCCATCGCACCATAGTTAACTTTTAGCAGCCAATTCCATCGCACCACAGTTGACTATTAACAAATTCCATCGCACCAGTTGATTTTTAACAACGAATTCCATCACACCACAGTTGACTTTTAACAATGAATTGCATTGCACCATAGTTGTCTTTTAACAACCAATTCCATCGCACCAGAGTTGACTTTTAATAAAGAATTCCATCGCACCACAGTTGAGTTTTATCAACCAATTCCATCGCACCACAGTTGACTTTTAACAACCAATTCCATTGCACTACAGTTGTGTTTTAGCAGCCAGTTCCATCGCACTACTGTTGAGTTTTAACAACCATTTCCATCGCACCACAGTTAACTTTTAACAACTAATTTCATTGCACCACTGTTGATTTTAAACAACCATTTATATCACACCACAGTTAACTTTAACAACCAATTTCAGCACACCACAGTTGACTTTTAACAAGTTTTTCCATCTCACCACTGTTGATTTTTAACAACCAATTCCATCACACCACAGTTGAATTTTAACAACCAATAATATAGCACCAGATTTGACTTTTAACTGCTAATTCCATTGCACCACAGTTGACTTTTAACAACCAATTCCATCGCACCATAGTTGACTTTTAGCAACCAATTCCATCACACCACAGTTGACTTTTAACAAATTCAAAAGCACCAGTTGACTTTTAACAATGAATTCCATTGCACCATAGTTGACTTTTAATAACTAATTCCATCACACTGCAGTTGAATTTTAAAAACCAATTCCATCGCACCACAGTTGACTTTTAACAACCAATTCCATCGCACCACAGTTGACTTTTAATAACGAATTCCATTGCACCGCAGTTGAATTTTAAGAACCAATTCCATCACACAACAGTTGACTTTTAATAACGAATTTCATTGCACCACAGTTGACTTTTAACAACCAATTCCATCACACCACAGTTGACTTTTAACAATCAATTCCATCGCACCACAGTTGACTTTTAACAACCAATTCCATCGCACTACAGTTTTCTTTTAACAACCAATTCCATTGTACAACAGTTGAATTTTAGCAACAAATTCTATCGCACCACTGTTGACTTTCAACAACCATATCCATCGCACTACAGTTGACTTTTAACAACCAATTCCATCGCACCACAGTTGATTTTTAACAACCAATTCCATTGTACCATAGTTGACTTTTAACAACCAATTTCATAACACCACAGTTGAGTTTTAGCAACAAATTCCATCGCACCACAGTTGACTTTTAACAACCAATTCTATCGCACCACAGTTGACTTTTATTAACCAATTCCCTTACACCACAATTGACTTTAACAACCAATTTCATTGGACCATAGTTGACCTTTAGCAACCATTTCCATCACAACACAGTTGACTTTTAACAATGAATTTCATTGCACCAGAGTTGACTTTTAACAGCTAATTCCATTGCTCCACAGTTGACTTTTAGCAACCTCTTTCATCGCGCCATAGTTGACTTTTAACTACCAATTTGATTGCACCTAAGTTGACTCTTAGAAACAAATTTGATCGTATCACAGTTGACTTTTAAGATTGAATTCCATTGTTTCACAGTTTACTTTTAAAAACCAATTCAGTTGACTTTTATTACCAATTCCATCACACTACAGTTGACTTTTAGCAACCAATTCAATCGCACCACAGTTGAGTTTTGGTAACCAATTCCATTGCACGAAAGTGGACTTTTAACAACCTATTCCATCACACCACAGCTGACTAAAGAACCAATTCCATCGCAGAAGTTGAATTTTAACAGCGAATTATATCACCACAGTTGATTTTTAACAACCAATTCTATCATACCATAGTTGACTTTTAGCAACCATTTCCATATCACCACAGTTGTGTTTTAGCAACCCATTCCATCACACCACAGTTTACTTTTCGCAATCAATTCTATCGCACCACAGTCGACTTTTTACATTTGTCCAAAGTTGACTTTTAACAAAAAATTCCAATACACAACAGTTGAATTTTCACAACGAATTCCATAGCAGGACAGTTGATTTCTAGCAACCAATTCCTTCGCAACAGAGTTCACTTTTAACAAATTCCATCTCACTAGTTGACTTTTAACAACGAATTTCATCGCACAACAGTTCTGTTTTAAGAACAAATTCCATCGCACCATAGTTCACTTTTAAGAATGAATTCCATCGCACTGCAGTTGACTTTTAACAACCAATTCCATTGCACTACAGTTGAGTTTTAGCAACCAATTCCATCAAATCACAGTTGACTTTTAACAACCAATTTCATCACACCACAGTTGACTTTAACAACCAATTCCATTGCACTACAGTTGTGTTTTAGCAGCCAGTTCCATCGCACTACAGTTGAGTTTTAACAACCATTTCCATCGCACCACAGTTGACTTTTAACAACTAATTTCATCGCACCACTGTTGATTTTTAACAACCATTTCTATCACACCATAGTTGACTTTTAACAACCAATTTCAGCACACCACAGTTGACTTTTAACAATCAATTCCATCGCACCACAGTTGACTTTTAGCAACCAATTCCATCGCACCACATTTGACTATTAACAAATTCCATCTCACCAGTTATTTTTTAACAACGAATTCCATCACACCACAGTTGACTTTTAACAATGAATTGCATTGCACCATAGATGTTTTTGAACAACCAATTCCATCTCACCATAGTTGAATTTTAATAAGGAATTCCATCGCACCACAGTTGAGTTTTATCAACCAATTCCATCACACCACAGTTGACTTTTAACAAATCCAATAGCACCAGTTGACTTTTAACAACGAATTCCATTGCACCATAGTTGTGTTTTAATAACTAATTCCATCACACTGCAGTTGAATTTTAACAAACAATTCCATTGAACCACAGTTGACTTTTAACAACCAATTCCATCGCACCACAGTTGACTTTTAATAACGAATTCCATTGCATTCCATCGCACAATAGTTGACTTTTAATAACGAATTTCATTACACCACAGTTGACTTTTAACAACCAATTCCATCGCACCACAGTTGACTTTTAACAACCAATTCCATAGCACTGCAGTTTTCTTTTAACAACCAATTCCATTGTACAACAGTTGAGTTTTAGCAACAAATTCCATCGCACCACAGTTGACTTTTAACAACCATATCCATCGCACTACAGTTGACTTTTAACAACCAATTCCATCGCACCACAATTGACTTTTAATAACGAATTCCATTGCACCGCAGTTGAATTTTAAGAACCAATTCCATCGCACCACAGTTGACTTTTAATAACGAATTTCATTGCACCACAATTGACTTTTAACAACCAATTCCATCGCACCACAGTTAACTTTTAACAACCAATTCCATAGCACTGCAGTTTTCTTTTAACAACCAATTCCATTGTACAACAGTTGAGTTTTACCAACAAATTCCATCGCACCACAGTTGACTTTTAACAACCATATCCATCGCACTACAGTTGACTTTTAACAACCAATTCAATCGCACCACAGTTGACTTTTAACAACCAATTCCATTGTACCATAGTTGACTTTTTACAACCAATTTCATAACACCACAGTTGAGTTTTAGCAACAAATTCCATCGCACCACAGTTGACTTTAAACCAATTCTTTCGCACCACAGTTGACTTTTAATAACCAATTCCCTCATACCACAGTTGACTTTAACAACCAATTTCATTGGACCATAGTTGACCTTTAACAACCAATTCCATCACAACACAGTTGACTTTTAACAATGAATTTCATTGCACCAGAATTGACTTTTAACAGCTAATTCTATTGCACCACAGTTGACTTTTAGCAACCTCTTTCATCGCACTATAGTTGACTTTGAACTACCAATTTGATTGCACCTCAGTTGACTCTTAGCAACAAATTCGATCGTATCACAGTTGACTTTTTAGATTGAATTCCATTGTTTCACAGTTTACTTTTAACAACCAATTCAGTTGACTTTTATAACCAATTCCATCACACTACAGTTGACTTTTAACAACCAATTCCATCGCACCACAGATAACTTTTACCAACCAATTCCATTGCACCACAGTTGACTTTTAGCAGCCAATTCTATCGCACCACAGTTGAGTTTTAGTAACCAATTTTATTGCATGAAAGTTGACTTTTAACAACCAAATCCATCACACCACAGTTGACTAAAGAACCAATTCCATCGCAGAAGTTGAATTTGAACAGCGAAATATATCACCACAGTTGATTTTTAACAACCAAATCTATCATACCATAGTTGACTTTTAGCAACCATTTCCATATCACCACAGTTGTGTTTTAGCAACCCATTCCATCACACCACAGTTGACTTTTCGCAATCAATTCTATCGCACCACAGTTGACTTTTTACATTTGTCCAAAGTTGACTTTTAACAAAAAATTCCAATACACAACAGTTGAATTTTCACAATGAATTCCATAGCATGACAGTTGACTAATAGCAACCAATTCCTTCGCACCAGAGTTGACTTTTAACAAATTCCATCTCACTAATTGACTTTTAACAACGAATATCATCGCACAACAGTTCACTTTTAAGAACAAATTCCATCGCACCATAGTTCACTTTTAAGAATGAATTCCATCGCACTGCAGTTGACTTTTAAGAACCAATTTCATTGCACTACAGTTGAGTTTTAGCAACCAATTCCATCAAATCACAGTTGACTTTTAAAAACCAATTCCATTGCACTACAGTTGCGTTTTAGCAGCCAGTTCCATTCCACTACTGTTGAGTTTTAACAACCATTTCCATTGTACTGCAGTTAACTTTTAACAACTAATTTCATTGCACCACTGTTGATTTTTAACAACCATTTATATCACACCACAGTTGACTTTTAACAACCAATTTCAGCACACCACAGTTGAATTTTAACAACCAATAATATAGCACCAGATTTGACTTTTTACTGCTAATTCCATTGCACCACAGTTGACTTTTAACAACTAATTCCATCGCACAATAGTTGACTTTTAACAACCAATTCCATCGCATCACAGTTGACTATTAACAAATTCCATCGCACCAGTTGATTTTTAACAACGAATTCCATCACACCACAGTTGACTTTTAACAATGAATTGCATTGCACCATAGTTGTCTTTTAACAACCAATTCCATCGCACCATAGTTGACTTTTAAAAAAGAATTCCATCGCACCACAGTTGAGTTTTATCAACCAATTCCATCGCACCACAGTTGACTTTTAACAACCAATTCCATCGCACCACAGTAGACTTTTAATGACCAATTCCATCACACCACATTTGACTTTTAATAACCAATTCCATCACATCACAATTGATTTTAATGACCAATTCCCTCGCACCACAGTTGATTTTAAGCAACCAATTCCATTGCACCACAGTTGACTTTTAACATCCAATCATCACACCACAGTTGACTTTTAACAACCAATTCCATCACACCACAGTTGACTTTTAACAACCAATTCCATCACACCATAGTTGATTTTTAACAACCAATTCCATCACAGCACAGTTGAGTTTTAGCAACCAATTCCATCACACCACAGTTGACTTTTAACAATGAATTCCATTGACCATAGTTGACTTTTAGCAACAATTCCAATACACAACAGTTGACTTTTAACAACCAATTCCATCACACCACAATTGACTTTTAATAACGAATTCCATTGCACCGCAGTTGAATTTTAAGAACCAATTCCATCGCACCACAGTTGACTTTTAATAACGAATTTCATTGCACCACAGTTGACTTTTAACAACCAATTCCATCGCACCACAGTTAACTTTTAACAACCAATTCCATAGCACTGCAGTTTCCTTTTAACAACCAATTCCATTGTACAACAGTTGAGTTTTAGCAACAAATTCCATCGTACCACAGTTGACTATTAACAACCATATCCATCGCACTACAGTTGACTTTTAACAACCAATTCAATCGCACCACAGTTGACTTTTAACAACCAATTCCATTGTACCATAGTTGACTTTTAACAACCAATTTCATAACACCACAGTTGTGTTTTAGCAACAAATTCCATCGCACCACAGTTGACTTTTAACAACCAATTCTTTCGCACCACAGTTGACTTTTAATAACCAATTCCCTCATACCACAGTTGACTTTAACAACCAATTTCATTGGACCATAGTTGACCTTTAACAACCAATTCCATCACAACACAGTTGACTTTTAACAATGAATTTCATTGCACCAGAGTTGACTTTTAACAGCTAATTCCATTGCACCACAGTTGACTTTTAGCAACCTCTTTCATCGCACCATAGTTGACTTTTAACTACCAATTTGATTGCACCTCAGTTGACTCTTAGCAACAAATTCGATCGTATCACAGTTGACTTTTAAGATTGAATTCCATTGTTTCACAGTTTACTTTTAACAACCAATTCAGTTGACTTTTATAACCAATTCCATCACACTACAGTTGACTTTTAACAACCAATTCCATCGCACCACAGTTAACTTTTACCAACCAATTCCATTGCACCACAGTTGACTTTTAGCAGCCAATTCAATCGCACCACAGTTGAGTTTTAGTAACCAATTCCATTGCATGAAAGTTGACTTTTAACAACCAATTCCATCACACCACAGTTGACTAAAGAACCAATTCCATCGCAGAAGTTGAATTTTAACAGCGAATTATATCACCACAGTTGATTTTTAACAACCAATTCTATCATACCATAGTTGAGTTTTAGCAACCATTTCCATATCACCACAGTTGTGTTTTAGCAACTCATTCCATCACACCACAGTTGACTTTTCGCAATCAATTCTATCGCACCACAGTTGACTTTTTACATTTGTCCAAAGTTGACTTTTAACAAAAAATTCCAATACACAACAGTTGAATTTTCACAAAGAATTCCATATCATGACAGTTGACTTCTAGCAACCGATTCCTTCGCACCAGAGTTGACTTTTAACAAATTCCATTTCACTAATTGACTTTTAACAACGAATTTCATCGCACAACAGTTCACTTTTAAGAACAAATTTCATCGCACCATAGTTCACTTTTAAGAATGAATTCCATCGCTCTGCAGTTGACTTTTAGGAACCAATTTCATTGCACTACAGTTGAGTTTTAGCAACCAATTCCATCAAATCATAGTTGACTTTTAACAACCAATTCCATCATATCACAGTTGACTTTTAACAACCAATTCCATTGCACTGCAGTTGCTTTTTAGCAGCCAGTTCCATTGTACTACTGTTGAGTTTTAACAACCATTTCCATTGCCCTGCAGTTGACTTTTAACAACTAATTTCATCGCACCACTGTTGATTTTTGACAACCATTTATATCACACCACAGTTGACTTTCTACAACCAATTTCAGCACACCACAGTTGACTTTTAGCAAGTATTTCCATCACACCACTGTTGATTTTTAACAACCAATTTCATTGCACCACAGTTGAATTTTAACAACCAATAATATAGCACCAGATTTGACTTTTTACTGCTAATTCCATTGCACCAAAGTTGACTTTTAACAACCAATTCCATCGCACCATAGTTGACTTTTAGCAACCAATTCCATCGCACCACAGTTGATTATTAACAAATTCCATCGCACCAGTTGATTTTTAACAACGAATTCCATCACACCACAGTTGACTTTTAACAATGAATTGCATTGCACCATAGTTGTCTTTTAACAACCAATTCCATCGCACCATAGTTGACTTTTAATGAAGAATTCCATCGCACCACAGTTGAGTTTTATCAACCAATTCCATCGCACCACAGTTGACTTTTAACAACCAATTCCATCGCACCACAGTAGACTTTTAATGACCAATTCCATCACACCACAGTTGATTTTAATGACCAATTCCCTCGCACCACATTTGATTTTAGGCAACCAATTCCATTGCACCACAGTTGACTTTTAACATCCAATCAACACACCACAGTTGACTTTTAACAACCAATTCCATCACACCACAGTTGACTTTTAACAACCATTTCCATCACACCATAGTTGACTTTTAACAACCAATTCCATCACAGCACAGTTGAGTTTTAGCAACCAATTCCATCACACCACAGTTGACTTTTAACAATGAATTCCATTGACCATAGTTGACTTTTAGCAACAATTCCAATACACAACAGTTGACTTTTAACAACGAATTCCATCACACCACAGTTGATTTCTAGTACGGTTGTGAAATATACATCTTTAGTTGTCAGCATTCAATGTGAGTCATGTTCTGAGGTTTAATAAATATGTAATTTTAGCAAGACACTGATAGCGATCTTTTTGAATGATAGTGGCAGTAGAAAGGATGACTGTAAAAACAATGTCTACATTGGTACTTAAATTTGTGAATTTGGAGAAGAGGTTCTATTGTTTTCATAGAGAGATCACTTAGTTTCTTTCATGGCTTCTAGCATCTGGAAATTCCACAAGAACTTGCAAATGTACTCCATTAAAAATAGTGAATTTATATTATTGTACAGACACAATGAAGTTAAGTTGGATCTCATTGTAAGGGCACAGTTGTAAAGATATGAAACAAATGTTCTTACCCAAAGTTTGTGTTAGTGAATATACATGACCAGATTTTTAGCTTGTGAAATCTTGAAAGTTAACCTTCAAAAAAAATATTGTTTTCCAGTACTTTTTTTATTTAGTTAATTACCCCCCTCCCATCCCAATTCTGGCATTGCATTTTTTTTTAACAAATATAGTTTGTAACAAACTTTATGGCCTTTTATATCAATTTGATATGTTGAGGGAGGTTACTCTAATATATATATATATATAATCAGATGTACTAGTTATCTCCTTGGATATTCTTCCACCAGTGGTTCTATTTGAAACAATTTTAGACCTTAAATAGTAACATCTCTGCTGTAATATTATTCTATCTAATCTTATATAATATTAATATCACTTAAACACTTCTAGCCATTTTTATTTTCAGTACTTTGATTCCTTTTTTTTCCCCCTTCTTCAAGGATTGACCAACACAGTAACAGCTGTGAAAAATGCCCAGATGGCCGAATCCCCTGTAGTTGTAATGGGAGGAGCAGCTGCAACAATTCTTAAGGCAAGAACCTTGAGACAAAAGATCACTTTTTGTAAAACTAGTGTTTTAATGGGTATTCATGGAAATCTTACTGTATTTTATTTCAGTCAAGAATCATAATAAAAAATTTAAGAATGTCACAAATATGTGTTATACAATACTCCTTCATTGTGTCAGAGCCATAGAGTTTCCTGCCTTATAGTTAAAGCACCATATAATGAAGTACTTCCATGACCATGCCCTCCTACTTTATAACATGGTGTTACAATGAAGGGTCTTCCAGTGAGGTCGTGTTGTATATGGGATAAAATATACCATAAACAACTATAGACCATTTCACAGTTATTTGCCCTTGAAAACACCAGATGGCATCTCAATGCAATTCACTTCCAGATAGTTCAGTCAATAAAGATGGCAGATGTAGATCAAGAAAATGTGACAGACCTCTCACATTCCGCGAGCAAGATCTATATATCACTATCTTAAAAAGAAATTCTATCAATATTTGATAAATTGTTTTTTCATCCTTTATTTTTTCATTAACCTGCGCTGTTTCCAGCTTTCAAATAAATGTTTTCTGCCCATTTCAAAACTTCATTATGTTTCCATTACTACCTCATGCTCTAGTTTGTATTATTTAATTGTTCAAAAGTGTATTGCCGCTTAAAATGATTTTCACTGCAGTTTATCTAGCTTGAAGAACAATGAAAATATGTTTATTACAGCTTTTTTCATTGCAGTAAATGGAAGTTGAACGACAACTAGAAAAAATTCTAAATTCTTAAATAAGACCAGAAATAAAGATGTTCTTTTTATGTAATTTTCGACAAATTTTAATTCGACTAAAATGTTTATAAATAAATTACATATCATAGGCATGTAGTAATTATATTGCGCGTAAATTGCCAACAGTAATATAGTAAAAAAAAATTTATAAAAAATTGTCGCCAATTAGCTTAAATATCATGAATTGTCACTGTGAATACTGTGTAATTTTGTCTACAATCAAAATTGCATCTCTTTCCACCAAAGAAACTAGGCCAGTCAACACCTGACATAATTTCTCTACCGTATATGTAAAGTTTCATTACCATGATTAAATTAAAAAGAAGGAATAAAACAATAATAATATGCAATATATATATATATATATATATATATATATAAACTGCATAGTATTATTATTTTATTCCATCTTTTAATTTCTCTACCATATATGTAAAGTTTTGTTACCATGATTACATATTTATTATCAATTTAGACTGTTGCATTTCTATTAATGTGCATTATATTTTTTTATGAAATAACTTGAGTTATATCTAGGAAGGATATTTTTTTTTTAAATTCACAAGTGTCATCCATGCTTGAACAGACAGGCGCATGTATGAGTCTCCTTGATGATTACTTGAATTTTATTTCCGTGAGTGGTTTGAATTTTTAGAGTATACAATTTGAAGAAATATTGATATTAGACAAACTATGTATGTATATGACATTTTTGGCTCTCACCTATCTGCCTGTCTTTCTCTACGTCTGTCTGTCTCATTTCATTTGGTGCATGTGTATGTATATGTATGTATATGCTTGAATGAATGTTTTCACATACGAATATTACATAAACTTAATTCTAGTTAAAAGCAAGCATACAACGGTGCTAAGATAGAAAGTGTTACTGATAGATAAAGACAACAAATATGAATATTTGTGACTATCCATTTATTAGTAACTTGAAGAGCATGTTCTTACAAACAGTCTCTTTTTTAAATCATCCTGTCTGCAATTTTACATCCGGACACATGGATCAATATTGATTTAAAAGGCGAACCAAAGTAATAGATTGGAATCTGTGAAATAATTAGATCTTTTAAAATTAAGGTAATATTAGCAAAGTTTTCTCAACAAGTGGTGGAGAGAATCACTCAAGCAAGATGGCCCTTCACTTTGAAAGTGTGAAAGGGAAATGGAAAACTATTGTTTGTTTGTTTGTCAGAATAAAATTTAATAGGGAGAAATGATACTTGTTTTTTCTCACTCTTGCATATATTATTTTATATTTTAAGTTTTGGAACTAATAATAATTCAAATATCTTGCAGGGTCGTGGAGCATTGCAGGATATTGACCAGATGTCACTGTTCAAATCCATCTGTAAACATTGTGTTACAATCACCAAAGTGAGGGACATAGTGCCAAAATTATCCAAGGCTCTGCAAATTTCCCAGTCAGGCACACCAGGTATTACTATAAATTAATGTACTTGAATGTCATTACATTTCTACAAACATAATAAATATATTTTCAGCATAAAGTTTTGAGAATTAACAATTGACTAAACATATTTAACTTCCTGCATCGTAGTTTCTACTATGAAAAAATTCTTCTGCAATGAAAATAAAAGGTTAGTTTTCTTCATATTTTCACAAAATATTATTAGAATTTCTTAACAAAGTCAAGTGAACCATATTTTATTAAAAGGTCTTCAAAAATTGCTCTAGACGGTGAACATGGCAAGAGCAAGACTCATCCTGTAACCAAATTACCCTTTAATCCTGCAGAGGGTGCTATCAGAAAAGAAATTTTTTTTCAGTACTGAAGGTTTTCAATTTAAATACAGCTCAAGAAAGACAGTAGCCACACAGTGTTGTCAAGGCCTTATGATTATTCATTTTGTATTACATACAAAATATAATTTAAAAGAAATTGCATCATCCATTTAAAAATACAGAGAACATTGGCATGTGTAAAAGTAGTTGTTTTAAATAGTATATGAAAGTAGTGCATTGACTTTGATGTTTCATAATTGACTTTCAGTAATGGGTTTGAAAAGTCCACATTTAAACAGCCAAACAGTTCTACCATCAAAGTATTGCATTTCTTCTATCATCTTATATCAAAATACTACAGTTTTTAAACAAGATATTTGAAAGATTTTGAAGTAAAAGGTAAAGGAGATGCATATTGTATGTGTGCAGGGTCTATTCTAGAAATGAGAAATAACATATAAAAGTATGATGTGTGATATGGTGCAAGTTTTGGCAAATTAGCAATTATCCCAAAATATAATAGATTCTGCAGGTGAGTTAATGGAGAAGTCAGGGAAGTTGTATAAGAAGAGGGAGATTTGACTGGCATTATGTTTCATAACAAAAAGTCTGGATCAGCTTTTGCATTAATCATTACAATTCATCTGTATCACTTTTGTTTATGAGCTGTTTTATTGCAAATGATCATCCAGTTGGCACTGTATGTGGAATGTAACTAATAATATACCTGCCCATGGGTTAGATCGGTGGTTGGGGACCCATTGGGTCACATGTATGAGTCAAGCCCATGATTTGGAACACATGGAATTATGTCCTTGAATCAAGTCCTTGTTGGAGGCCCATGGGATTATGTCCTTTGGTAAGGTCCCTGGCTGGGTGCCCATGGAATTATGTCTTTTGGTAAGGTCTCTGGCTGGGTGCCCATGGGATTATGTCCTTTGGTAAGGTCCCTGACTGGGTGCCCATTGGATTATGTCCTTTGGTAAGGTCCCTGGCTGGGTGCCTGTCGGATTATGTCCTTTGGTAAGGTCCCTAACTGGGTGCCCATTGGATTATGTCCTTTGGTAAGGTCCCTGACTGGGTGCCCATTGGATTATGTCCTTTGGTAAGGTCCCTGGCTGGGTGCCCATGGGATTATGTCCATTGGTAAGGTCCCTGACTGGGTGCCCATTGGATTATGTCCTTTGGTAAGGTCCCTGACTGGGTGCCCATTGGATTATGTCCTTTGGTAAGGTCTCTGACTAGGTGCCCATGGGATTATGTCCTTTGGTAAGGTCCCTGGCTGGGTGCTCATGGGATTATGTCACCATGGATCATATACAGAAAAATGGTGTTAAACCCTATACAACAACAACATATATTGCTACAATAAATTTAATTAGTATTACTGGTCACCATGGATCATATACAGAAAAATGGTGTTTGTTTACATATGTCATACACTCCATAATGACTAATCTTAATACTGTGTTTGCAGTACCCACAAACAATAAAATGTCCCCTATTTGCTGCTGTGCATCATAAAGTTCAACTCAAGCAACCAGGAGTTTAGTTTGGTGGGAATTGCTGATGGTTCATCATTCACTGAAACAGCTATATTTTGACATTTTCATTCAAAAATGAACCACACTTTCACACTTTTCAAACTACCATAGTCCAACTTGAAAGAAACATTTCTGCTGATTATGATCTGCCCCTTAATGTTTAATAACTATCATTCAAAGAAATGAAGAGTAATGTTTATTTCTCAGACTTAATTTAAAATGAATTGAGTTGTTCCACAGTTGTGTAATTTAAATTTGCATAATGGGCTCTCCCACAAATAACACAACATAATCTTAGCTATTGTCAGTCAGTAATCTTTGCAAGAGTGGATGTTTATTTCAAACCTAATCATGGCTAATCATGTCCATGACAATCAATTAAACTGTCCCAAGGGGGCATTAAGCATCGTTCGGAAAGGCATAACTGCCCAAAAGATGAAATAAAAACAAAACAGATAATTTTCAAATAAACCAAGGAAAGCTAAAATAAAACATGCATGCTTGTAAAATAAAAATATTCAAATTCAGACAATAATATATCAGTACTCAAAAAAAGAAATGAAGTACAAACTAAATGGATGGATGAATGAAACAAGCAAATGCCAAATCAAGAAAAACTGTTAAACACAATAAAATTAATATTCAAATAAAACAAACAAGGCACAGATAAAACAGACAAATGTCAAACCAAATGAAAAAATAATATTTAAATTGACATGGTACTCATAAAAAATGAGGGGGGGAAGCAAAACAGATAAATGTCAAAATAAACAAAACACAAATGAAACTGTAAACATTATTTCTTTGATATGACCTGTATTCTATCCAATGTTGACTTTGTTATGAAACAAGTAAACCAGAAATGAAGTAAACGGTATTTTAATGAAACAAATAAAAAATATCAAGCTGGCTAAGAAAATGTAAAATAAAACAAAGCAACAATAGAATATGTAAAGAAACCCATGTGCATGCACCACCCCACCCCAATGTACCCCCACCCCACACAAATGAGATATCATAGTGTAAGATGCATGTTAATAGTGTATTAGTACAGGAATTATGGCTACTACAGATTGGTACAAATGCAAGCACACTGACATTAGTTCTTTCATACACAAAAGCTGAAGTGAATATGAACAATTTTTCCTATCCAAAGTCATTTAATGTATTCAGATAGGATTCTGATATCCATCAATATAAATAAAAGTATCAAATTTATAAACTTTTTCTTTTTCTGTTTTGTAATGTTATGAAACTCTCCATTAAGCTAAATTAAAAATACTGTGAGCTCAGTATCTTGTCTAATGAAATATCTGTTGAGCAGCCTAGTGTAACATTTTGATAATTTAGACTAAAAATTAAATAATAGTGCTATTTTATCTCTTTTTCTTCAAACCTGGTCAGATTCATAATGTTCCTCTACTGCTGAAGAAGGGCAGACTTGACTACCTGTTCACTTATATGCAGGGACTGTCTCAAAAATCTTTCCAGAAAATTATTTGTTCACAATGAAAATCATGTGGACCTGTGGCCATTTTAGTTTAATATTTGGATATACTGAACATCTATTTTACTGAACATCTTGTATGTAAGCTGTTATTATTGTATAATGAAACCTCTACTAGGGCCAGAAATTAGAAGACAAGATTGGGAGTAAACTATTTGGTTTTATGACTACAGAGTGATTCCAACAGACAGTTATTTTTAAAACACCATAGGAAAGAAAAATTTAGATAATCGGAACACAATATATATGTGACAATTTTTTTCACTAATGAACTTAAAAGACAGAGTAGCAAACCTTATTGCAGCAGCAAAGTCCTTGACCTCTACAACTTAAATGGATCTATTTCAAAGTCGTATGGTTTTGTTCCAAGGTCATATCGATTTGCTGTTATACATAAGTGATAAGAAAATAAAGGATATCATCATATTTTATGACTATTGGTGATTTCATGTGTTTAATGACTTCAGAACTTGAATAAAAGATTAAATGTTGAAATATACTGGAGTGAACTTTAACAAGCAATATGATTGGGGGTGGGGAGGTGATAATCCTATGCAGGATTAATTACAATGGTAATGTTCCTGGTGGAAGATTGTCTGACAACTATCACAGATTTTTTTCTGGATTCTTGTTGATTTTGATATGAAAATGCTTTGTTGGCATTGATATGACCTATATTCTCTCCCATATTGACTTTGATATTCTATCCAGTGTTGACTTTGATATGGCAACTATTCTATCACATATTGACTTTGATATGGCCCCTATTCTATCACATATTGACTTTCATATGACCTGTATTATATCCCATTTTGACTTTCATATGACCTGTATTCTATCCCATATTGACTTTCATATGACCTGTATTCTATCCCATATTGACTTTCATAAGACCTGTATTCTATCACATATTGACTTTGATATGGCCCCTATTCTATCACATATTGACTTTGATATGGCCCCTATTCTATCCCATATTGACTTTCATATGACCTGTATTCTATCCCATATTGACTTTCATATGACTTGTATTCTATTCCACGTTGGCTTTGATACGGCTCCTATTCTATCCCATATTGATTTTCATATGACCTGTTTTATATCCCATGTTGGCTTTGATATGGCCCCTATTCTATCTCATATTGACTTTCATATGAAGGGGTCCTGAGTGGCTGAGTGGTCTAAAGCGCTGTCTGTTATGGATCACTGTCATCTCACCTTTGTCTTCTAGTCCAGACTCGGCTAACGTGGGTAAGTGAGAAAGCCTACCAGTAGCTTCTCATGGTTCTTCCTGGGGTTTTCCAGGGTTCTTCCTCCACCATTAATATTGGCCTCCATGTATAGCCTATCTTGTGATGAAAAATGGCGTTAAACCCTATAACGACAATAACTTTCATATGACCTGTATTCTGTCCCATGTTGGCTTTGATAGGATCCCTATTTTATCCCTTATTGACTTTGATGTGACCCTATTCTATCCATATTCACTTGGATATGACCCCTATTTTATCCCATATTGACTTGATGACTCCTATTCTATACCATAATTACTTTGATATGACCTGTATTCTCTCCAATGTTGACTTTGTTATGATCTCATTCTATTTCATATTGACTTTGATATGACTTATATTCTATTCCATATTGACTTTGATATGAACCCTATTCTATCCCATATTTACTTTGATATGATCTGCATTCTTTCCAATGTCGACTTTGTTATGACCTCATTCTATTTCATATCGACTTTGATATGACTTATATTCTATTCCATCTTGACTTTGATATGACTTGTATCCTATTCCATATTGACTTTGATATGACCCCTATTTTCTTCCATTTTCATCTACTTGCTATTTTGTACATTATATATTTTCAAGAGAGCTGCGGGAATGACAGTTTATATAAAGTTGATGTAGTGAGTAATGTGACTGCAGAATTTTGGCATTATGGACACCTTGTGATTCAGGGTTTGAATTCAATTTTTTTTTTACAATGTTTCTGATGTTGTTCCTCTGATAAAATTATTGTTGTTGCTTTTTCAAAATGCTGACTAGCTAAGAAAACTTTTCAAATGCTGACTTGCTAGGTAAACAAATAGGTATTCAAATACCAAATGTTTTTTTTTCTTCAGATATTTACCTAAAAGTTTTTTCTTTTGAATATTCACTTGTTTATCTCAGGTTTGACACTCATACATTGTACCAAGTTCTTCAAGCAAGGGTACAAAATTAAAGGTTAAGGTCATTCAAAATAGTAACATTCATAGAGATGGCTCTTTCTGGATGATCTTAGGATTTTTGTTATTCATATTCACTACTGATCACAGGATGGCCATACAGTATTTACCAGTTCTCTTCACCAATGGCAGTATGGTTCAGTTCTTTTTTAATTAAAAGTGTTCACTCCTCTATTTTCCAGACTTGAAAATGTTGACTGTCATATATAATAACATATAGGTTAGGCTCAATGACAAACAATATAGACCCTGATCTGTCATAGCATAATGGGCAGAAAGTAAGGGTCTGTGTTTGTTCAAATTATTAATATTACCAGACTTGATAAACCTAGATTATGTCATGACAGATCTAGATCTATAGTTTTTAACTTGGATTGGACTTCCTGCTAAGTATATGTGGTATTCTTTACATTTCATGACTTCACTATGAAAGTATTTATATAAGTAACCACCTTTACATTTTTAATATTTTTTAAAAAAGTCATTATTTAAAATTAATTTGTATAATAGAGAAGTGTTTTCAAATTTTTTTGTGTATATACAATGACTATAGGCACCAAATAATTAGTGTTGTGCTTACCACATAGCCCTGTGTTAGGGTTAATTTTATTTGTAAAGCCAAGCATTTAGGCTAATTGTATTGTAAAACCTAGTGTTTGGGGTAATTTTATTGTAAAGCCCTTTTTCAGGCTAATTTTGTAATAAAGCTATGTGTTCAGGCTAAATTTATTGTAAAGCCTGTGTTAAGGCTAATTTTATTGTAAATCCCTGTATTCAAGCTAATTTTGTTGTAAAACCCAGTGTTCAGGTTATTTTATTGTAAAGCTCACATTGGTAGGATGCAAAATGTTGCAATCATTTTTATTTTAATGTCAGTGTCTCTGTGAACACGGGTAGAAGATTTGCTCTAATTGAATGAGACAAATTAACAATTAGATATTTTAAATTTTTGTTGCTTTTCATAGCATATAATATCATTAATTTTCTAATTTTTAAAAAGGTTTACTTTTGTATAAGACATAAGGAATTTTCTTTTTAAAATGATATCAGGTCCAGTTTTTGTGGAGTTCCCAATAGATACCCTCTACCCATATCATCTTGTGAACCGTGAGGTGGGGGCAAAATCAAAGGGAAAAGGCCTTATGCAGAAGGTGGTAAACTGGTGAGTTTTTAAAAAATGTAAATCTTTATCACGTGTGTGTGCATGCATGCATGCATGTGTGTCTGCATGCACAAGTGCATGCATATGTCTGTCCCAAGAAGTTAGGAGTTTGTTATCTTCATTTTATTGTTAGCAAGAAAGACACAAATTTTAAATCAGTTTCTTGCAAAATAAATTAGTCATTAAGGTCTTCAAGATCAAACACATGTGCTCTTTGACTACCTTAGAGATGTATGGCAAACCATTGGTGCAGTAACACAGAAAACATCCCTATTGGGAAGGTTAGTTACACAAACACATGAGAGCCAAGAAGATACTTTAAAGTCACATAATTTCTTTAATGCTTGAAACAGAGCTCTCCATTACATGCAGTCAGGTTTTCCATCATGTGAAATCTAAAGTCCATTTGGCATAATCCATCAAACTGGTAACTCTGTAAGGCTTTACTATAAAAGCATTTCCTGAAGCTTGAATGTACTTGAAGTTTGAATGTTCATATTTGAAGCTCTGCTGTAACTGCATGTACTTGTAGCTTTATTGTTCATATTTGAAGCTCTGCTGTAACTGCATGTACTTGTAGCTTTATTGTGCATATTTGAAGCTCTGCTGTAACTGCATGTACTTGTAGCTTTATTGTTCATATTTGAAGCTCTGCTGTAACTGCATGTACTTGTAGCTTTATTGTTCATATTTGAAGCTCTGCTGTAACTGCATGTACTTGTAGCTTTATTGTTCATATTTGAAGCTCTGCTGTAACTGCATGTACTTGTAGCTTTATTGTTCATATTTGAAGCTCTGCTGTAACTGCATGTACTTGTAGCATTATTGTTCATATTTGAAGCTCTGCTGTAACTGCATGTACTTGTAGCTTTATTGTTCATATTTGAAGCTCTGCTGTAACTGCATGTACTTGTAGCTTTATTGTGCATATTTGAAGCTCTGCTGTAACTGCATGTACTTGTAGCTTTATTATGCATATTTGAAGCTCTGCTGTAACTGCATGTACTTGTAGCTTTATTGTGCATATTTGAAGCTCTGCTGTAACTGCATGTACTTGTAGCTTTATTGTGTATATTTGAAGCTCTGCTGTAACTGCCTCTGTTGTAACTGCATGTACTTGTAGCTTTATTGTGCATATTTGAAGATCTGCTGTAACTGCATGTAGTTGTAGCTTTATTGTGCATATTTGAAGCTGTACTACTTATATTTTAAGCTGAATGTGCATATTTTAAGCTCCACTGCATATATTTTGAACTTGAATGTGAATATTTGAAGTTCTACTGCATTTATTTGTAGCTTGAATGTGCATATTTGAAACTCTGTTGCATTCATTTGTATCTTGAATGTGCATATTTGAAACTGTTGCATTAATTTGTAGCTTGAATGTGCATATTTGAAACTATTGCATTTATTTGTAGCTTGAATGTGCATATTTGAAACTATTGCATTTATTTGTAGCTTGAATGTGCATATTTGAAACTCTATTGCATTTATTTGTAGCTTGAATGTGCATATTTGAAACTCTATTGCATATACTTGGAGCTTGAATGTGCATATTTGAAACTATTGCATTTATTTGTAGCTTGAATGTGCATATTTGAAACTCTACTGCATATACTTGGAGCTTGAATGTGAATTTTGATAGCTCTACTGCATGTATTGTAAGCTTGAATTTGAATATTTGAAGCTCATACAGCCCATATTTCTGACCATATTTGGTGTGTAAACCTGTATCATCAAAATCACAGATGATTTTTTATTATGACTGAGATGCACAATGATCCTGGCTCATCATATGGTGGGAATCAAACCTGCATCTATCTGGACTTGAGTCCAATGCCTTAGCCACTGAACCACTATAGCTTCCTTGGGTGAAGATCTCAGTAGTTTCCATGTTATGACTCCATGTGACGGGTCTCATGTGAGTAAGAACAGACCCGTAATCCATAATGACTGCAAGATTAAATCTGTTTATAATGCCAGGAGCTTGTGTGCACTTTAAAAATGTAGGGATATGAGCAGTTTCCAAGTTATAGTGTCTAGTCAATAAGGGTCAGGAAAGATCTAGGAAAAAATGCTGGTTGTATAAGAGACTTGTCTTTTTTATGTAAAGAAAGAGATCTTTATGTGGAAGAAAGATAAAAGGCACCAACATTAAAATAGACGATGTAGCAACATCTTATTCCAATCTCTTCTTTCCCATCAGTAGGTTCAAGAAGTGTGAGAGTTTGCTGTAATGCTGTTGTGGGGAATTGGCGGCGTTCAAAACACACCATCCTCTTTCACTACGGTTCGTTGCTAGGGAATGACCTCCGCGGTGTAATTTACCCAGTGTGGATAGATAAAAAGAAGAATGCAGATCACTGAACAAGTATATTGAAGAAATAACAAAACGAGTCCCCTTTCAATGAACAAATATAAAATTTAATCAGTTTATCTCAACCAAATTTAAAATGAAAAGAAATCAATGACTTAGTTACAAAAGAAGGAAAATGGTACTAACATGTACTCAAATAAAAAGACCATACAAATTTCTTTAAATGTAAAATTACTTTCAACGTTAAATTACTATATTCATTGCCAATGAGATGTGACCTTTGAGTGCAACGATGAGAGACTTCATCACCTATTTTATGCGGACATCAAGACTTCCGTTCGTCCCTGCTCCGTCGATCTTTGTCTAGCTTTTTCGTCTTAGACTCTTGTCCGTTGAACTCTTACTTAACAATCGTCTCTGGACTTAGATTTCTGCGTAGAACTTGTTCTGGTCCTGTGATTGTTCAGGGATTTCTCATGTGAATCCAGGGAAGCTGTTTCCTTCAATAAATAAAATGTCTCGAAATAGACAATAGGTCACATTCCCAGGTATACTTATATTTTTACATTAATTCGGCTCAGAAAACAAAAGGCATAAATTCTGCCGCATGAACATTACCTAACTCTCTGTTTACATAGTCAGTCAATGCTTGTCCTGACCTTAATTCGGGTCATGCTAGGGATGGTCAATTAAATTCAACTCAGCCGTATGAACCCCCATATGTAACCACCACTCGACTTCTTACTCTACCAATCTAGCAGTGTTAAGTTACATATGGCTTAGACCCTCATATCTAACTATTCTAAAATAGTTTACTCAACCAATTAAATATTACAAACTAGCATATAGATATACACTTAAGTGATCAATTAAATATTACAAACTAGTATATGGTATACATGTAATGTTACGTCATACTCATTCTAAACAGAATTAATCCATTAACTATGAAACATTACCCATCATTCCTTAAGCTTAATTCATTTAAATTCCTAATCACTCCTATGTATTCAAGATTCAATTATATGCAATCTTTTCAACTAATGAAATTTTAATTACATTCAATCTTGCCAATTCTCCAAATGAATTGATAATTAGAAAATCAAAGAATAAAATGTCATGACTAGCATTTCACTAAAATCCTGCAAAATGAAATCATACATACATACATCATATCAAGAATACATTTGAAATAGATCAACAAATGAAATAACATATTAAAATCGGGAAACAGATTGTGTACCTTTTGCCGTTTTCTTTATTGGTTTCCACGAACCTCATGTATAGTCAGTCTCCTAAGACAACTATCTGGCCCCTTACTCAATAACAAAAATGTACTTGTTATGAATTCAAATGAAGAGTTTGTCTACTTCGCTGAGAAAAAACTCCCGCTTTACTGCCAAATCACGAGATAACGTCTTACACGCTCTTCCCGGAGTCTCGACCACTCTTTTTCCAAGTAAGATTGAAGACTAAAGAATTTTCCTAAAGTAAAACCTTTAATTTCTTACAGAGTAACGCCCATAAATCCATATTAACCAATCGGAATAGACTGTTTCTAAACCTGTTCCGTAGAATTTTTGGATTGACAAGACAACTAAACAACTAATCATGCCGTAATTAACATTACTTTGAACAATCATCTATAGCCAGCTGCCGCCCTTTACCCTGTTGATTTTGGAAAAGGGTCTTATGTCATTCTCTTCTACCATAGCATCTGACTCGGTCATGTTACGTTGGCTAGAACGAATTCCCTTTTGACGTTCAGAGATGAAATGAAAATATACATCTATCTCTAGCCCTTTCTACTTTAATTAAGTTGACTTTGATACAATTCCTTTAACCAAAGCTTCTAAGAGTTTTCAAAATTCGACACATCACAGCTGTAAACTCCACAAATGAGTGATATTAGGCCCACTTTGTCCTCCTGTCATTTTTTTTAACCAGTGATGCCTTTCATGTCATTGCTTCACATCTTATATCAACATGATTCCTATAGCGTTTTGCTTAATTTCAGTCTTAACAAAAGAGATTACAGTAGTCCCCTTCTTGAATGGCCCCCTCACTAGCGGCTCCTTACGGCCAGAATCTGAAGGCACCAACGAATTTGTGTTAAAAATTACCCCTCACGAAAGGCCACCCAGCTAACGCGACCAGTGGCCAGCATATTTTTGCAAAAGCATAAAATTTACCCCTCACAAGCGGCCGCATTTTATTTTGTAATTTGTATCTAGAACAATTTTGTTTCTAATTGTGTTAAGTAATCGATTTCTGTTTCCCAATGTCAGGTTTTCATTCTTCAAAAAAGTGTTCTACATGTACCACTAAGGTTAATATTATATCCTTTACACTTTACAAGAAGCCACATTTATTCCATAAAGCCGAGAAAGACTCAGATTTTAATCCATACATAAGGGTAATCTGTATATCCTTACTGCGTGTTATCATAAGATGTCTGGTTTATCCACTGAAAGATTATACTTATTAATAGTAGTAACATTGGAGAAGTGGCAATATTGATGTACAATGCAAAAGTCTGCACGGAAAATGGTTTGATAGCCTTTATGGCTTCCCTTTGCAAGATGTTGAGCTTGTTAACTTACATAATTAGTGGCTATTACACAACAATTGTAAAGTTTATAAATCCTAACAGCAGTGATGTGCTATTGTTCAGATCAAATCTGAATACAGATCCAAGCCATTTTTCGAACTTAAGAGTAAAAAAAAAATATAAAAACAATAGGGTACCAGACTGTGACTAATGAATCACGTGACAACCGCTGTCTTTAAAATTATACGGCATCTTGTTTAAATGCAAAAAAAATTGTTTTATCAGTCTTGTAGTTGCAACATTGATGATTATAATTGGACGTAATGTCAAGATCACATGGTCAGCATTGGCTAAAAATAGAAACATGGTACTAGACAAAGACCGAAAAATCACTTGACAACACAACTTGACGCTTCTTAACGAAGAAAGCATTTCGTCCGCTCAACAAATGTGTCATCTGCATAATTAAATCACATACAGTTAGCAATATCGGAATAACTCATTATCAAACATTAACATGTCATCACATAAACGAAGATGGTTATTTCAGAAAACTTCGGTTATTATAGTCTACAATATCGGGTGAGGTGGGAAGGGACTGGTCAAACAAATTTAGGTAGAAAAGACTCGAATTAAACAATTTTATGTTGAAAAAACTCGAATAAATAACATCGTAACCGATAAGTTATTTAGCAGTAGTGGGAAAATGGAGCAAATGGAAAGAGAATTATGTGTGTACCAAGATTCAAATGACGTTTTTGAATGGTTTTGCAATGTGCATAACACCCACTCGCATATCACGCTTACACCAAGAATAAGAACTATTAATGCATATTCAGTTGAAATAAGTCAACTATTATAGCACAAGAACCGTTCAATATTTAATGTTGCTTTTAAATGAAAATATTAAATGCTTTGAAAAATGAAGCTTTCTTATTACGTACATATACTTCTCACAAAAAATTTAGTCCCCCTCTGGAAAGACCACCCGCCTTATAAGGCCACTTTCCCGGTGCAGAAGGGGTTGCCGTTTAAGATGGGGACTACTGTAATTAGATATATAATGTTTGAATGATTTGTGTGGTTATTTCCCCATTGATTTACTCATTTTTCAACAATACCTAATTTCTGTGCAAATTATTCTCACAGGTATCTGCAGAACTATGTAGATGACTTATTTGCAGGAGCATGGGAGAAAAGGGACACAACTCCACTTCAAGTCTATCAACCTTTAGCTACCCAAAATCAGAGTATGTGGAACTGAATTTCTCTTTCTTTGATGCACATAAAATGACCCCCATGATTACCTTTTTTGAGTAATAGCCTTTGATCTTATCTAGGATGCATGTCATTTCTACCTGTACATTATTATATCCTTATGTTTAATGTAAATACTTGTTTAACATCATCTGATTTAAAATCTTTTCAGTTCCTTTTCTTGGTTGTACCAGTTCATTGCAAATTATGCTAGCCATTCCAATTTTGTCAGAATTATTCTTTTTTTTTTTTTGCCTTAAATTATGCAATTTAGGATCAGATTCCAATTTTCCAATTTTATTGTATTCAAACCATAAATTAAACACTAGCAAATGTTGGTCAATAAAATGCTTGTAATGTCTTATTGAGATTCATTTGCTAAAATATAGTGTTGCAAAAGCAGTTGAATATTGACCAGTCAAATTTTCTGTTTGCCTTTACTAAACTTGTGAACAATCTAGAAGCCATATTTATAGTAACAATTTGTCATTAGGTCATTGAGATGATTATATGTATATTTAGAACCATACAAAATTTATCCAATTTTTCTTTTACATGTTCAATTGGTAAATTGGCTAACTTGCACATAGATTTAGTTACATAAAGCATGAATGACATCTCACCCATTTTCCATTGAGTCATCTTTGTTCCTTTTTATTTATGTAACAGTGCATGAAATAATTCTTTTTTATTACTTCAGTTCAGAAATGTATTGAGATTTTATCACGGGCCAAAAAGCCCCTCATACTGGTTGGCTCCCAGGCTACTCTTCCACCTGTTCCTGTAGACCAACTTCGCATAGCACTGGAGGTACAATTGCACATTCTTGGCTTTATTGCAATTATGGGTCAAGAAAAAACTAGTATAGGGCACATAAATAAAAATTAATGACTGATGAAAGTGCTGTTTGGGATTTACCAATGCAAGGAAAAAAAGGGTGATGATAAACCAAAATTGATATTCCTACAAATAGTTATGATACATTGGGAGTGTACCACTATTTTTAGTCAACTTAGGTGGCATTAGTCCCCGAGAAAGTCTGAGTATGGTTTTCAAGTATGTTATTATAGGCATATGAGGTTTCTATCAAATCCATCCCATACTACCACATCAACATCCAGAATCATTCACAATTGTCCAGCCAGTCCAGCTGTCTCAATCAGGCAGTCTTACTGAAAAATCTGTCCTCGTGAGGTCTGCATGTTTATCTTTCTAAAATGAATGCTGAGGTCTGCATGTTTATCTTTCTAAAATGAAAGCTATCTTAATGATTGATCTCTCCATCCTGACATGATTAAAACTACATACAGTTTCAGTTATAGACTCTTAATGATCAATCCATCTGTCTCACCAGGTCTGTGCTTCATCTTTCTACAATTACAGAGGTCTTAACGATTATTTGTTTATCCTAACATGCCTACAGATACATATAATAACAATTGGAAGGAGAGATCTTAATGATAGATCCATCTGTCTTGCTGGGCATAATGCCACACAAACATAACATAGCTTTAACAGTTTTACTTATATTGCTACGATGTCAGTAGTGTTGTAGTTTTTAGTGAGATCTAGCACTTGGGGGGCATTGTGCCACAGACATGTAGCAGCATGTCCCACCAGTCACCTGACCAGTTCTAACACTAACCTCTTAATACTGAATGCCAAGCAAGATAGTTGCTAGTAATATTTTCAGAAGTCTTTGGTATGACTTGGCCAGTGTTTAAACCATGACCTCCTGCATCAGAGGTGAATCAGTTGATTTAGATGGGTAAATATGTATTTATATATCTTCATACCTTGCAGATAGATAACTATGGCACTTGGTTATCTTCATGCCAAATTGATGGGTATATATTGTACTTATTTTTTTTGATGTCTTATAGATGAGTAACTATGGTACTTATGTATTTTGATGTTTTATAGATTGGTAAATATGGTACTTATTTATTTTCATAACTTGGAGAAGGGTAAATATGGTACTTGTACGTTTCCTGTCTTATAGATTGGCAAATATTCTGTATCTTCATAACTTATAGATGGGTAAATATGTATTTTTCTTATCATCATGACTTATAGATAGCTAAATATGGCCTTTGTTGATCTTTATGCCTTATATATTGCTAAATATGGTATTTTCTTATCTTCATGTCTTATAAATGGGTAAATATGGTATTTACATATCAATCTGCCTTACAGATGGGGTACTTATGTATCTTTATACTTATTCAATTAAATTTCAGAGCATGGGTATTCCATGTTTCCTTGGTGGAATGGCTCGAGGTTTGCTGGGTCAGTACAGTGATCTCCAGATCAGGCAGAGGAGAGGGGATGCTCTTAAAGAAGCTGATGTAGTAATCCTAGCAGGTTGGTGATGTTTATCTAATAAAATAGCATTGAAATTGTTCAAATTTAAGGAACATCAGCTGATTATTGGAGGATATGATGTTTTTCAGTTGTTAATAGAGTGTAAGGAAAATTAAATACCTGTGATGTTTAGTTGGTCCCAAATGAAACTGATTTTAATCAGATGTCCAATATGGGTGTCACAGTGGCCAATTTGAAAATCCTTTATCACTCAAGAATATCAGAAATAGTTTCAAACACTCCTTGTTTTTAGAAAGTTATCTTGGATTTCTTTGAAATTCTTTTCAGCCAGTAAAGTATCCACTGGCTTTTCATGTCCATTTTATATGTCAAGGGTGGCACCTCAAACATTTAAGTAAATTTATTAGACATAGTAGTTATTCCCTTTATTATTGTTCTACTGCTGGTAATGCTTGAAACAATATTACACAAAATTTTTTAATGGAAATCACAATTATTTCTTAAATAATGTTGAAAATATTCATCAGATTTCTTGTGACATGTAAAAAAAAGAAGAAAATTTAGATAATTATTGTAAATATTATTTAGAGTGTACAATGGTAAATGAGACCTTGAATAACAATATTATTGGGGCTGTGTTCTTCCAGCTTGTCTTATGGACCAATCATTTTATTGATACTATTTTACTGCCAGATTTCTCCTTTGAATGTGTTCCCCAATCATATTATGTTAGTGATATTAGCTTCCTACCTTGCAAATCCAGTCCCGCTAGAAGACCAAAATCATCTTTTTTGTAGTTCACTGGACAAAGGGCAATAACTCTTACCCTTTATTTCCCCTTGGCACCAAGTGTTGCAAGTTTTTAGCTTTGCTGCTGTACTGGATAACATCATCCAGTTTATCTTCTGACAATCCATGCCATTTTTATGATCTAATTGAGTTTTAGCAATGTCACATGTTCTTTCATTTGGTCTTGTGTAAATTTGTATCATTTCAACTCTTAAAGCCAAAGGCATTCTCAATATTTTAAATAGTGGATTGCTATGAATCTTATCACATATTATCCTAACCAGATGAAGATATTGAGCAATCATTTTATTCATACTATTTTCAGAGGATTTATGCATCTTGTTTTATTATTTGTGACCCATCTCCATCTTGGGGTAGGTTTGGTATGTGGTGGAGGAATGGATATATTTATGTGACTAAATTTCTCATCATTTCTCAGTTTTTTAATATCTTTTTCAAGGTGCTGTTTGTGACTTTCGGTTGTCCTATGGAAGAATTCTGAACAGAAAATCCAAGATTATTGCTGTAAACAGAAGTAAAGAACAACTATACAAGGTGTGCTGGTTTTGTATACTAAAAAGAAGCTGGCATGATAAAATGTATATAGTAAATAAAGAAACACTTAGCATATTATGTTAATGTGTATTGAGACAGAGAACTTAATCTGCCTTTTGGGGATAATATTTACATCAGTTGTTTTAATTTTGCAAAATTATGGCATATGCAGTTCTAGGGTCAATAATGGTATTTCTTGAAAACATTTTGACATTTATATACAGTTAAACCCCATTATAACAATGGATGGATACAAATATCAAGGCTAGAAAATTACAAATACAGATATATGTTACTTTCATAGCAACAAAATTTATCTGGCTAAAACATCTCCCCATACATAATGTTGTCATATATTATACCTTTTTCCATTATGATGCCCCTTTCTTTAATCAAATATGCCAGCTTTACATTTTAGAGTGCCTGTATATTAAATAAATGTGTCTTGTGCACCACTTTTGCATGATTCATGTTTAAGATGTTAAAAATAAGCCACAGGTGTTTAGTTGTAATAATGAGAGGACTATACATACATTACTTTGTCATTAATAGATGTACTAAATGTATTACTGATTACTAACCCCAGATTTGGGTTCATTGGTGGTGGTGTCATTGTTGTTATTGTTGTTGTCATTATTATTATTATTATTATTATTATTATTATTATTATTATTATTATTATTATTATTATTATTATTATTAATATTATTATTATTATTATTATTGTTATTATTATTATTATTATTATTATTATTATTATTATTATTATTATTATTATTATAGTTGCAGTTTATCCATCAACTAAGTAACTGCTCATTTTTATAATCCTAAAAGAGAACTTATTGGGAACATATTTGTTGGCATAATCACTTGAATATCTATTTCTTTACATATGTTACTCAATTGTAATTCCCTACATGAACTATTACTACTCACAAATCCATCCCTCTCAGATAACACTTTTAGCTAAAAGAAGTTAGAAGTAATCTACCCACCCAAGGTGGTGATTGGGAAGAGTTATCTCCCCTTGGTAAAGGGATCTGTGCCAAATCCCATGAATACTTTAGTTACTACTTATGTCAAGCAGCACACCCTCAACAAGAGGGGCTGTCACAAAGTCATCAAAGTTTAGGGAAGTTCTGCACTTACAAGTTGGAGGAGTCTTTATGTATACATGATCAGTTTTTCTAACTTTTTTTTTCTTATGATGACATTGTTCAGGCTTTACAGTTATCATTTTGCCATCACTTATAGTATTTGCCATCACTTAATGTCTGCATAGATTCACATCTTGTGTTCGGCTAAAATGGGTACATGAGAAAGCTTGCCAGTAGCCTCTCGTTTGTTGGTGGTTCTTCTTGGGTTCTCCAGGGTTCTTCCTCCACCAGTTATACTGGTTGCCATGTATAGCCTATCTTGTGCTGAAATGGCATTACACCTTACAACAACAACAGGTCTTCATTAGGCTATCTGATAGCACTAATTCAGTCATATACATGATCCTTTATTGATTTTACCAGTATAGAACATAATTGGGACTTTACCTACAGGTAAAATTGTTTCATAATGGTGTTTCAGCTCCATATTTATATGTAGGTGTTTGTTTGCAATGTTGAGAGCTTGTTTATCTCACATTTTAGCTTCTGCATTGGTTGGATAAGTAAAGGCAGTTTTCTATGCATGTTACTGTAAGTGATGCTTGGGTAATTTTTATCTGTATAGGCATCTAATCAATTGGTTTTCCTATGGGTAAGCTGTTACTAAAATTGATTATTTGCCTTCCAATTCTCTATCTGTACCAGTCAAGTGCACCACGCTACAGGTATTTTATCATACTGGGCAATCCTACATGGATTCTTACATTTCAAAAAGCAGGATGCTCACTGCACTAAATGTAAATAGGGTCTGCTCTATTTTGTCTTGCATATTAGATGAAGGATGAGATCCTCCTCTCAACATGTGTAGTTCTCTAGTTGTCATCCCCTGTTGGACATGCATATTATGGACTTGGAGGCAAATGCATCTACTTGCACACAAGGGTTTGAATGATATCTTTTCTGGATGGGAAGATGGAGAGCAACAAAAAGGATCAGTTACAGTTTTGCGTGTCAGAAATATGGGCTAGATACATAGATCAATATCCCATACATTTCCCAATGTGACAGACTGGGCAACTTCATGCCGGCCATGATGACCATGTTCCTTCATGACAGGACTTGCCATATGAATCTGATTGCAGTGGAACATGCCCATAATTGATCATCCCGTATCAGCCACAAGAAAATTAACTTGTCCAGTTTCATTAACTTGCATTGGATCCATCTCTAACCTTGTTATGCTGCTCGGCACTTCCTGTGGAAATGTAGATACACTCATGCTTCAATCTTACTTGCATAGTATCTACAAAACACTTCAGGCATACTGTGTCCATTTTGGGGTCTCAGTTTTCAAGAGATGTCTCTTTACTCACCCTAAAGATTCTGCAACCCACTGTTCTCAGTGACACGTTAGATTTAACAGGATCTGCTTATCAGTGCCTCATGTGGATTGGGCCACCATCATCAACTTTACATTCCTGACTGGTTTCCTGTCTGAAGTAAAACATGCCAAATTTGTTGAGCTGAAGTAAAGAAACTAGTCTTAAGTCTTATGATTGCACATCATCATTGCTTATGGAAGAAAGTATGTTTTAGATGATAACATTTTGTGTTCATTTTGATAGAAGGTTCATTAGTTTCAAAATATCTCAATGTTAGTAAAGATGATTCATTATTGTTTATATGTTTGGCAGAGTGTTTGGATACAGTAACTAAGCCATTGTTTGCTAATTTTTCTACCTGACAACTTATACAGTAATAGGAATAAAGATACTCATAGTCACATCAAAAGTTAATCATTGATGTGCAAGAACATTTTTTTATAATCTAAGCTCGTAGTTTCTAATAATATACTTTATTATATATGATCTCATTTTGTCAGAAGCTAAATATAACAATCACTGTTGTGTCCATGTACATGCCCTTGATTAAGTTTTTGATATGGTCAGTTTCTTAAGTAAAGATTAAGTTTTTGATGTGGTCAGTTACAGTTGGTCACAGTCATATTACTAGCCATACATTCTTATCAAAAGCTCATGAGCAAGCTGGACATACAGGTCAGAGCCAGCTTCTTGATTCTATCCATTGGTCAGTAATGTCAAATCTGGAGGCTGGGCTGACCATGCTCCATTGTAATTCGAGCAATAATGTTGTAGCATGGTTTTACCTATAGATACAGGTGTGTTATTTGACACAGGGTTCCAAAGAAGTTGAATTAATTTGGCTCTAGAATAATATATTTAATTTGAACTCCTTTAATTTTTATAGGTTTCATATTCACCCTGTTTCAGAATTCAGATATGTTTTGGAAGCCCACGATACCAATCAATGGAGATGTTGCCAGTTTCTTGGTAGAATTATCAAAGGGCCTAAAAGGGTACAAGTGTGACCCTGAATGGATAGATATGTTGAGGAAGAGAGACGAGGAGAAAGAAAATGCCAACAGGTATTTTTAATTAATATTCTTCCAACTCAACTCTTTGGGTGCCAAATTTAATGCGATGAATTTATCAAATATAAAAGTTAAATTTCTGCGAGAATTAACCAATAATTGCAACAAACATTTTTTTTTGCATAGTGATAAAGGGAGGCATGTCTTAATCATACAAATAACAGAAAAAAGTTGACTGAATGGAGATTAATGTTTTTTTTTTTTTATCAAAGGCAGATATATGTATTCCAAAGAAAAGAAGTGAGGGATACGTTCTTTGTCAAAGAAATAAATTTCAAAAAGTAATATTGAAAACTGGAAAAAAAATTGAGTTTTAAAAAAAAAAAGAAAATGTCATATGAATGAAATACTGATCACACTAATAATAACTGTACACATTGATGAAAGAAAATAAACTTCATTTAAAATATTGTGAAATATAGTTCTCAAATTTTAATACAGTATATTGTTACATATTGGCTCATTCAAAGTAACAAAAAAAATAGTGGAGGTAACAGCATTTGTAGGTTGTGACAAAGATAATTTTTTTTTCCTAGAAAACATGGTGAAAATGTGAAAATATAAAACAGGACTTATGGCTTGTGAATAAAAATCCAAACATTTATCCTAAAATTGTGAATATATATGAGTCCTGTTAATAAAAGTTCTGAGTCTTGTTTGAAACTCAAGATAGATGGATCAGATGATGTCTTTAAACAAATGTTCATAATTTCACATTGGACCACATTATGTACTGTACTGTTCCAATTTCAAATGAATTTCACTGAATGTTTTTATCCTAAACCACTTGTATAGTTCTCCAGGGAATAAGTTATTATTCAAAAGGTAGATGAACTCCTATTGCTGTTGTCTATAACAAGGCATGTCTCTAGCTTTATAGATTAATGAAAATTTAACTCTTTCCGGCACAGGAAAAATATACCATTCTTCTTCAAGGCATATTATGCTACTCACTCTAGTACAAGAAATATAATACCTTCTTCTCAAGGCATAATATACAATTGACTACGACACAGCTGAGAGATATTATTTGGCTATTTAAACTAAACTGAGACGTCATTACATGCTGCACGCGCATGGAATAAACCACCATGTATAGTCTATCTTGTGCTGAAAAATGGCATTAAACCTTATAACAACAACTAAAACAACACGGCTGAGAGATATTATTTGACTATATCACAGGGACCTACATCTATTTAAACTAAACTGAGATGTCATTGCATGCTGCACGTGCATTGATAAAGTGTGGTTATTTCATCATATGACAATTGTAATTACATGATATAAACACATACACTCAGAAAAGACCTTGGCCACAGCCAATCATTTGTCGTTTATTTATTAAATCTGGCTATCTAAATAACTCTTACGAAAGTCTAGAATCATTTTCTAAATAAACAAAACTCTTATGAAAGCCTAGAATTATATTTATGTTCTAAATAAACAAACTCTTAGAAAATATCAGTTCTTGTGAACAATGATCATCACCACAATAAAACTGATACAAAAATGAAATTCAAATTTTAACATGCAAGTAATTAAAATACATAGTTGTAAAAATATTCAAAACTTGACATTTTTAGGGGTTGGTGGTATCTTGTTATATTCATATCTAAAAAGCTTCTTAAAATCCTACTTTGTGAATTAGTACATCTTCAGTCATCTATCAAACTGTTGCATAAAATTAAATCTGTGCTTTTTAGATTCTATCATTTGCTAAGACTTTTTGAAAATATACAAATTTAAGAGTTAAATAGAGCATATATGGTAGGGCACATTTCTATGGACAATGAGAAATCTGACTAATGTTTTCAATGTTTAAATTAGATTTATTTGCAAGCTATTCTACATAATTTTTCAAAAATCTTATAGTGTAAAATAGAAGGTTTGCCTTGTGCTGAAAAATGGCATTAAACCCTATAACAACAACAACTAAAACAACACAGCTGAGAGATATTATTTGATTATTTCACAGGGACCTACGTCTATTTAAACTAAACTGAGATGTCATTGCATGCTGCACGCGCATGGATAAAGTGTGGTTATTTCATCATATGACAATTGTAATTACATGATATAAACACATACACTCAGAAAAGACCTTAGCCACAGCCAATCAACTCTTACGAAAGCCTTGAATCATATTTATGTTCTAAATAAACAAAACTCTTATGAAAGCCTAGAATCATATTTATGTTCTAAATAAACAAAACTCTTATGAAAGTCTAGAATCATATTTATGTTCTAAAAAAACAAACTCTTATGAAAGTCTAGAATCATATTTATGTTCTAAATAAACAAAACTCTTATGAAAGTCTAGAATCATATTTATGTTCTAAATAAACAAACTCTTATGAAAGTCTAGAATCATATTTATGTTCTAAATAAACAAAACTCTTATGAAAGTCTAGAATCATATTTATGTTCTAAATAAACAAAACTCTTATGAAAGCCTAGAATCATATTTATGTTCTAAAAAAACAAAACTCTTATGAAAGTCTAGAATCATATTTATGTTCTAAATAAACAAAACTCTTATGAAAGTCTAGAATCATATTTATGTTCTAAATAAACAAACTCTTATGAAAGTCTAGAATCATATTTATGTTCTAAATAAACAAAACTCTTATGAAAGTCTAGAATCATATTTATGTTCTAAATAAAAAAACTCTTATGAAAGTCTAGAATCATATTTATGTTCTAAATAAACAAACTCTTAGAAAATATCAGTTCTCGTGAACAGTGATCATCACCACAATAAAACAATGATACAAAAATGAAATAAAAGGAATTCAAATTTTAACACGTAAGTAATTAAAATACATGGTTGTAACAATATAACAATATTCAAAACTTGACATTTTTAGGGGTTGGTGGTATCTTGTTATATTCATATCTAACAAAGCTTCTTAAAACCCTACTTTTTAAATTAGTACATCTTCAGTCATCTATCAAACTGTTGCATAAAATTAAAAATGTGCTTTTCAGAATCTATCATTTGCTAAGACTTTTCGAAAATAGACAAATTTAAGAGTTAAATACAGCATATATGGTAGGGCACATTTCTATGGACAATGAGAAATTTGACTAATGTTTTTAATGTTTAAATTAGATTTATTTGCAAGCCATTCTACTTACTTTTTCAAAAAATCGGATAGTATAAAATAGAAGGTTTGCCTTCTGGTGAGATGATAAAAGCCCTTGAAAACTGGTCTAGTTTTCTTGTAATGAGCATTTAAACACAGGTAAGCTATGCAGTTTTGACAATTTGAAGTTTGATGTCATGGCATTGTTGAGATACAGATATGTTATTACAGTATAATAACAATGCAGTTTGAAAGAATTTCTGTTCTAGTTACAAAGGTGGCACTTGACATAAATATTTATTTTTGTAATTTTGACTTGGTACTTTTTAACAAATTAGTATTATGCATTCAAATGTGTCAATGTGTATAATTTTTACCTTTATCATGTTGAGGCCAAGAACTATCACATCTCTATCAGATAATACAATTTTACAGGTTTAATCAAACTACAGTAGTCCCCCTCTTGAACGTCCCCCTCACCAGTGGCCACTTGCTCTTTACGGTCATAATCCGAAGGCACCGTTGAATTTGTGTTAAAAATTACCCCTCACGAAAGGCCACCCAGCTAACGTGACCAGTGGCCAGCATATTTGTTAAAAAATATAAAATTTACCCCTCACAAGCGGCCGAATTTTATTTTGTAATATGTATCCAGAACCAATTTCATTCATAGTGTGTGTTAAGTAATCCCATTTCTGTTTCCTGATGTCAGGTTTTCATTCTTGAAAGATTTGTTGACTAAAGTACATGTGCCACTAAGGTTAATATTACATCATTTACACCTCACGAGAAGCCACATTTATTTCTTAAAGCCGAAAAAGCTAAAATTTTAATCCATACAAAAAGGTAAGTACACATATTCTGATTATCCTTACTGCATGTTGTCATAAGATGTCTGGTTTAACCACTGGTTATTGTAAAGATTACACTTATTAATAGTAGTAACAGCTGAGAAGTGGCAGTATTGATGTACAATACAGAAGTCAGTGGGAAATGGTTTGATAGCCTTTATGGCTTTCCTTTGTAAGATGTTGAGCTTGTTCACTTCCATGATTAATGACTATTACTATTGACAATAATTGTCAAGTTTACAAATCATAATGGCCGCAAGGTGCTATTGTTCAGGTCAAATCTGTGTACATATCTTCTCTCACGTAGTGTCAATAAATGTAAAAATAATAGGGTACCAGACTGCAATTAATGAATCATGTGACAATCACTGCCTTTAAAAACACATGGCACCTTGTTTAAATGCAAAAAAAATTGTTTTATTGGTCTTGTAGTTGCAACATTGATGATTATAACTGGATGTAATTGTCAAGATCACAGGGTCAGCTAAAAATAGAACAAAACAGGGTACCAGACAAAGACCGAAAAATCATGTGACAACACTTGTAGCTTCCTTTACGAAGGCATTTCGTCTGATCAACAAATGTTTTGTCTGCATAATTAAATCACATACAGTTAGCAACATCCAAATAAATCATTACCAAACATTAGCATGTTGTCACGTAAACAGAGATGATTATTTCAGAAAAAGTCGGTTATTATAGTCTACAACATCATGGGGGGGGCCTTATAAAAAAATTTAGGTAAAAAAGACTTGAATAAAACAATTTTATGTTGAAAACACTCAAATAAACAACATCATAAACCGATAAGGAAGTTCTTCAGCAGCAGTGGGAAAATTGAGCAAATGGAAAGAGAATTGCATATGTACCAAGATTTAAATGACGTTTTTGAATGGTTTTGCAATGTGCTTGACAACAACACCCGCTCGCATATCACACTTACGCCAAGAATAAGAAATATTAATGCAAATTCAGTTGAAATAAGTCAACTATGACAACAAGAACCGTTCATTAATTAATGTTGCTTTTAAACAAAGATATTAAAAGCTTTAAAAATTGAAGTTTTCTTACTACGTACATTACATAATCTTCTCACAAAAATTGTCCCCCTCTGGAAAGGCCACCTGCCTTATAAGGCACTTTCCTAGTGCAGAAAGGGGTGGCCATATAAGAGGGGGACTACTGTACTCAATTTGTGTAAAAAATGGAATTAAAGGTTTTGGTAGAAAACTAAAAGCCTTGGAGCCAATATGCCAAGATGATGAAGTCTTATTTCTACTAGCTGTCACACAGTAGCTGCTTTGCAGATTACTCAGTGTTATTTGATACAATGTTTGGTATGTAGGCTACAGGTCATGTACTTAGCTGGAGTAAATCCAACATAGAGCATGAAAGTGACAGGGCATATACATGTGTTTTCATTAGCTGGTAATAAGAATGGGAAAAAATATGCTTACATTTTTGCATCTTGAACTTCCTAAAATGTACTTTCTAGTTCTGTTAGTCCAAATTACATGGGCCATATCATGGATTCGAAAACTTTATACACAATGCAGAATGGTACTATACTTTCAGCTACATTTCAAACTGAAATTACATTCTCTTTACTACACTCAAAATGAAATGAATGTGGTATTCATAGTGTCTTTTGATAATTTCGATTAAAAGAATATTTTTCACACATTATGATTCCAAAACACTCGGTGAGGGAAGAGAGGCATGGTTGATTTAATGCCTGTCCAGATCACATGTAGTCAGCATTGACTCAGCCAATTAATCCATTCCGTCACAACAGAAAGGCAAAATTGAGTTGGATCAACATAAAAGCAAACTTGATCCATTCCAGAAAAACTGGGAAAGTTATTTCAATATGCAATCCTTCAAAGTATGGTTCTAAATTTAAATTTTAAGTAGACCAAAACAATAATTTTTTAAAGCTTGTTGAGCTGATGATGAAGTTCAAATGTCACTGATCAGTGTTACGTGTTTATTAATACTGTTACTGTATATTGATAAATCTATGGTTGTGTATTTATTTTCAAATACAGCATAAATTCAGTTACTTAGTTTCTTGTAGTGTATTATTTTATTAGTAAGCCTTAGGTGAAAAAAGAAAATGAGTATATAATAAATAGGTTTAATAAATAGATTACTGCATTTTTACGGAAAATATGAACTAGTTTTTTCCCCCAATACTGCACTCTGGAAGTTGTACAGTATTAATCAGAAAACTTGTTCATATTTTTCCTTGGCAGCCTAATTAAGAAGTTTACATTTGTTGTCTGAGGCAGCCCAAAATCTAGGCCAATTTAAGTACATGTAGTAGGTAAATACTGTAACAACTTAACAGCCATGTGCTGCATATCACAATTGTTTAGGGACATATATTGGTTGACAATGCATATCACTTAATTGTTTAGAGACATATATTGGTTGACAATGCATATCACTTAATTGTTTAGGGACATATATTGGTTGACAATGCATATCACTTAATTGTTTAGAGACATATATTGGTTGACAATGCATATCACTTAATTGTTTAGGGACATATATTAATTGACAATGCATATCACTTAATTGTTTAGAGACATATATTGGTTGACAATGCATATCACTTAATTGTTTAGGGACATATATTAATTGACAATGCATATCACTTAATTGTTTAGGGACATATATTGGTTGACAATGCATATCACTTAATTGTTTAGGGACATATATTGGTTGACAATGCATATCACACTTAATTGTTTAGGGACATATATTGGTTGACAATGCATATCACTTAATTGTTTAGGGACATATATTGGTTGACAATGCATATCACTTAATTGTTTAGGGACATATTGGTTGACAATGCATATCACTTAATTGTTTAGGGACATATATTGGTTGACAATGCATATCACTTAATTGTTTAGGGACATATATTGGTTGACAATGCATATCACTTAATTGTTTAGGGACATATATTGGTTGACAATGCATATCACTTAATTGTTTAGGGACATATATTGGTTGACAATGCATATCACACTTAATTGTTTAGGGACATATATTAATTGACAATGCATATCACTTAATTGTTTAGGGACATATATTGGTTGACAATGCATATCACTTAATTGTTTAGGGACATATATTGGTTGACAATGCATATCACTTAATTGTTTAGGGACATATATTGGTTGACAATGCATATCACTTAATTGTTTAGGGACATATATTGGTTGACAATGCATATCACTTAATTGTTTAGGGACATATATTAATTGACAATGCATATCACTTAATTGTTTTTGGGACATATTGGTTGACAATGCATACCACACTTAATTGTTTTTGGGACATATTGGTTGACAATGTATACGACTCTTAATTGTTTAGGGACATATATTGGTTGACAATACGTATCACACTTAATGGTTTTGGGACATATATTAGTTGACAATGCATACCACAATTAATTGTTTAGGGACATATTGGTTGACAATGCATATCATACTTCATTGTTTAAAGACATATTGGTTGACAATGGATATCATACTTAATTGTTTAGTGACATATATTGGTTGACAATGTATATCATACTTGTTTAGTGATATATACTGTTTAACAATGTTGTTGTTGTTGTTGTGGGGCTTAACGCCATTTTTCAGCACACGATAGGCTATACATGGCGGCCAGTATTAATGGTGGAGGAAGAAACTGAGAAATCCGAGGAAAGAACCACCGACCCATGAGAAGCTACTGGCAAGCTTTCTCACATATCCACATTCACTGAATCTTATACTCAAACCCACTGCAGATAGAGGTGAGATGGCAGTGATCCGTAACAGAGAGCGATTTAGACCACTCGGCCACTCAGGGCCACCTGTTTGACAATGCATATCACACTTAAGTGTTTAGGGACATATTGGTTGACAATGCATATCATACTTAATTGTTTAGGGACATATATTGGCTGACAATGGATACATAAAATAGATTATCATTTTTTATAGATGTGTTTATACACTGTTTTTTCAAATGGGATGTGACTAATACAGGAATTTTCTACATGTGAGCTATACCCAAATTCATGGATTTTTCATGTGCAAGTACTTTATGCATTATTGATTGTATAACACAAAGGTAACAAATTTAAGTTGCCAATATATAATTGTATTTCAAACTGGTTTTGTCTTTTGTCCTCATTTAATCAAAATTTCCATTGTTTTTTTTCTCAAATTTTAAATCCTATGCCCTGATGAAAATTTACACTGCACAGATGCATTTCACTTGTATGCTAAATTTTAACTTTTTCAGTGCCCTCACCAACATTTATTGTGACAGCTGCTTACATCAACAGAAGATGTTGAGATAAATGTTTAGTACTGTAATAGGTATTTCTCTTGTCTTGGAAATAGTGCTCAAAATGTACAAGTGTAAGCTTTTGATTTGTCAGAATATTTTTTAGTAGGGTTGGGAGTGAAGATTTATGACAGAAGTCTGGATTTGTCTCAGAAATGTTTAAACAGTTCAATGAATATTTTTTTAAAGTGCCTACAAGAGAAAGCATTTTGTCTTTCATCAGATATGTATGTATTTTTGTTGTTGGTCAATTTATTAATTTTCACTACAGGGAGAAAGCCAAAGAAATAACGGATAAACATCTGAACCCCCTGAAGGTTCTACACGTTGTAGAGGAGGTGATGCCAGAAGATACCATTATGGTAGCAGATGGGGGAGACTTTGTTGGGACTGCAGCTTACATACTTCGGTACCAAAGTGATGTAGCTTCTTTAATGTCAATATGTTTAAAAGCCTTTCGTATACCTTTAGACTCCATTGTTTCCTGTGATATTGTTACACAGTCTGGATCTGTGTAAAACATTACATGTATAGATGAATTTGTTTAGAAGGTTCCTTTAGAAAAAGAATGTGATACCAATCCTATGACTGTATGCTCTTACTTTATATACCATAGTCACTTGCTGTAATAAATTATTTAATTTTTAGTCATTATAAGTAGTGTTCATTATGAAGAGGGACTCTGTAAAGGTCACATAGTGAGCTTTTCACTTCATATGTACATCAGCACTAATTGCATATATTAACTTTGTTTAATGTTATTTGCCAGTGTTATTTACTGAGTAAATCCTTTTAGTGTATTCTGTTGCTGTTTTTCCATCTAAAATTTCTTCAGATATTTTTTCACTCTTTAATAGACCAAGGGGTCCACTGTGTTGGCTGGACCCAGGGGCATTCGGTACTTTGGGTGTTGGTGGTGGTTTTGCCCTGGGGGCCAAGCTAAGCCGACCTGAGAGCCAGGTTTGGATAATCTATGGTGATGGCTCGCTAGGATACAGTGTTGCAGAGTTCGACACCTTTACAAGGCACAAGGTAAACATAAAAAGAGATTAAACTGCATTTAATGTTATTTAGGGTCATTGAATTTTCATTTGAGTATGTTTTCTGATCAGTTAATGTTATTTAGGATCATTGAATTTTCATTTGACTATGTTTTCTGATCAGTTAATGTTATTTAGGGTCATTGAATTTCTCATTTGACTATGTTTTCTGATCAGTTAATGTTATTTAGGGTCATTGAATTTCTCATTTGACTATGTTTTCTGATCAGTTAATGTTATTTAGGGTCATTGAATTTTCATTTGAGTATGTTTTCTGATCAGTTAATGTTATTTAGGGTCATTGAATTTCTCATTTGACTATGTTTTCTGATCAGTTAATGTTATTTAGGGTCATTGAATTTCTCATTTGACTATGTTTTCTGATCATTTAATGTTATTTAGGGTCATTGAATTTCTCATTTGAGTATGTTTTCTGATCATTTAATGTTATTTAGGGTCATTGAATTTCTCATTTGACTATGTTTTCTGATCAGTAATGTTATTTAGGGTCATTGAATTTCTCATTTGACTATGTTTTCTGATCATTTAATGTTATTTAGGGTCATTGAATTTCTCATTTGAGTATGTTTTCTGATCAGTTAATGTTATTTAGGGTCATTGAATGTCTCATTTGACTATGTTTTCTGATCATTTAATGTTATTTAGGGTCATTGAATTTCTCATTTGACTATGTTTTCTGATCAGTTAATGTTATTTAGGGTCATTGAATTTCTCATTTGACTATGTTTTCTGATCAGTTAATGTTATTTAGGGTCATTGAATTTCTCATTTGAGTATGTTTTCTGATCAGTTAATGTTATTTAGGGTCATTGAATTTCTCATTTGACTATGTTTTCTGATCAGTTAATGTTATTTAGGATCATTGAATTTCTCATTTGACTATGTTTTCTGATCAGTTAATGTTATTTAGGGTCATTGAATTTCTCATTTGACTATGTTTTCTGATCAGTTAATGTTATTTAGGATCATTGAATTTCTCATTTGACTATGTTTTCTGATCAGTTAATGTTATTTAGGGTCATTGAATTTCTCATTTGACTATGTTTTCTGATCAGTTAATGTTATTTAGGGTCATTGAATTTCTCATTTGAGTATGTTTTCTGATCATTTAATGTTATTTAGGGTCATTGAATTTTCATTTGACTATGTTTTCTGATCAGTTAATGTTATTTAGGGTCATTGAATTTCTCATTTGACTATGTTTTCTGATCAGTTAATGTTATTTAGGGTCATTGAATTTCTCATTTGAGTATGTTTTCTGATCATTTAATGTTATTTAGGGTCATTGAATTTCTCATTTGAGTATGTTTTCTGATCATTTAATGTTATTTAGGGTCATTGAATTTCTCATTTGAGTATGTTTTCTGATCATTTAATGTTATTTAGGGTCATTGAATTTCTCATTTGAGTATGTTTTCTGATCATTTAATGTTAGGAAGAAGTATCTCTGCAATTTTGAAAAAAGACAATACATTTTTGACAGTTTTCCATTTTCTTTTTTCTGACCTTGTACTCCAACACAGCAGCATGGATGTCCATTGTTGGTTGTTTAGAAGGTTCTCTGTTTATATTTTTCTCATTTCTTAAGTGATATGCATTCATATTTGTATATGTGAACATTGTTAAGTTGTTATTTTCCAAATGTTTTGTCAGTCAGGAAAGTGATAGGTAATGGTGATTAAGTAGATTTAAAACCAGAGGGCATGAATGAGACATGCTTTGCATGTACAAAGTGTTCTTCAACTACAGCATGCAGTGTTTGGCTTTGTGGTAAGAAGGTATATCTGTTCCACCATACTTAGAAATGGTCTGAAGAGAGAGACATGACTAGTCCAGAATATTGAAATGTGATCATTGAGGTTTACATCCTACAATGTCATCACTGGCCAGCATAGTGGGGGATGCTATGGTGTTCTTCCCACATTAAAAGTGATCTAAACATTGCTGATTATGGTCATTACATTGTATCAGAGGTTAAGATGCCAATGGTTACTCTGCTGATAATAACCTGGGTAATAAAATGAACAACTGGGTACCCATAAAAATAGAAGTATTCCAAGTTCAGATAGATGCACAGAATAAAGATTACAGTTCGATGCTCGTGTCATGTGCACTTTTATTATCATCATGGGTATATCATCATAGGCTCGTATGGTTGCTTACAATTTACTAGCTGTACATGTACAATCTTATAATACAAGGGAGGACACTGCTGTCCTTTCTCGCACAGACTATTTAAGAATCAATGCTGATATTTAAAGCTAGACCGTCCTAACTTCATGCCTGTCCATGGTTCATGCATCATTTTTCTTGCAACTTAAACATACCTATTTTGAGATACTGATGTCATTAACTGGGTCAGTACCTTTCGTTGACAGCAACAGTAAGTACAGAATAAGGAATATTTAATGGAATAAAATTTAGATACATGCTACAATTCAAATAAAAGAAAGCACAATATAAATATCCGGTTTAAATAATGCCATTTTTGCCTAAAGTTAGTGACCCTGGAGTGAGTATTGGCTGTTAAAGTCAGGGCTGCTGTTTACATGTTTGTTTACTGGACCTTTGTTATTAGCTGGAAACTAAAGACACATATTTTTGTCCTGGCAATGGCAATGCAAATACTTGTTTTTCCCAACATGCACTTCTTGTACTGTGTTAAGAAATTATTAATTAAATGGACCACTATACAGAATGAAATTTTTCACTAAAGTATTTACATTTAAAGGAAATCTTTATTATTTCATAACACTAAAAAAATCTAATAAAAATTGACCACTCTTGTAAATAAACTGAAATAAATGGCACCAGATATCATTTAAAAAAAACAAAGTGGGGCTGTATTTATGTGACTGCTGCATGTTATGTGACTGAAAAATGTTAGAGGAGAGGGATTTTGTTAAACTTAAATAAATGCTGCACCAGACTGTCATTAAGGGATGAACCATGGCAGGTTGAGGATACAACAGTCATCATTTGTGGACTTTACCACTATTCGTGAAAGTTGCTATAGACATGTAGACTGGTTAAAGTGAGTGTTGAGCATCAATAATTTATTAGTTTCTTTTGTGTTTATACTCTTGTACTAACAACTAATCAACATAGATTTAGCTGATTGGTGACAAAAAATTTTACTGCAGATATAGGTAACTAGTAAAAAATAAACATATGTTAAATAAAATAAATATGTACGTTTTTCATACTATTTTCTGCAATTATAGCATGTAATACATAGATTACTCTTTTATGTTCAGATTATGTTTTTTTGCCACTTATATTAGTAAATAACTTATACCTCTCTTGGGAGATGGTATGTCTGAACCTAGGACAAAACAGTTCGGGTTCACATTTAACACAATTTTCCTTTGGTCAGGTACCTGTGTAATCAATTGTTAGGACTGACAGGTACCTGTTGGAAATTTCCCAAAATTTTGACGTCTCTAGTCACAGGCATTGATCGAGTTGCAGATGGAACTAGAGGTGGAAGAAGCAACTGCACAGTTTCTGGCATACTTGTAACCTGTCACAGTTCTCTAATATCTGCACCATTTTTGTTATCTGCTCTTGTTCAAGAGTACACTAATTCTAATCTTAGTACTCGACCTAGCATATGAATTCTGTCAGTAGTTGGCTGGTAATACATACCATATGAATTCTGTCTGTAGTTGGCTGGTAATACATACCATATGAATTCTGTCAGTAGTTGGCTGGTAATACATACCATATGAATTCTGTCTGTAGTTGGTTGGTAATACATACCATATGAATTCTGTCAGTAGTTGGCTGGTAATACATACCATATGAATTCTGTCAGTAGTTGGCTGGTAGTACATACCATATGAATTCTGTCAGTAGTTGGCTGGTTCTACATACCATATGAATTCTGTTAGTAGTTGGCTGGTAGTACATACCATATGAATTCTGTCAGTAGTTGGCTGGTAGTACATACCATATGAATTCTGTCAGTAGTTGGCTGGTAGTACATACCATATAAATTCTGTCAGTAGTTGGCTGGTAATACATACCATATGAATTCTGTCAGTAGTTGGCTGGTAGTACATACCATATGAATTCGGTCAGTAGTTGGCTGGTAATACATACCATATGAATTCTGTCAGTAGTTGGCTGGTAGTACATACCATATGAATTCTGTCCATAGTTGGCTGGTAGTACATACCATATGAATTCTGTCAGTAGTTGGCTGGTAGTACATACCATATGAATTCTGTCAGTAGTTGGCTGGTAGTACATACCATATGAATTCTGTCAGTAGTTGGCTGGTACTACATACTGTAAGTTTGCACATTGTCATTAGCTTCATCTTCACTGAAAGTTCACAAAATGCTTGACCAATTACATTGGCAAGTTCTGTGGTTTTATTCTTGACAGTTTTGATGTCAACATATATGCATGAGGTGCAATGTTTAAGCTGGCACAAGATAACCAGGCTATATGTCTGAAGTGTATGGGGTGCAGTTTGAGTCATACATGCTTTATTTGTTTACAATAGACTGGAATTGTATGGGCAATCATCTTGGCCAAAAAATTCACCTCTACCAGAAGATACAGCTCTTGTACTGTTCTTGCCACCAAGATTAAAAAGATGTCCTTATCAGTACCCATAATTCCAACTTGGTTTAGTAGCCTATCAGGACTATTTATGGAATTGGAGGTTGATTGGCTATGGTCAGTACTGACCCATTATGGCTGCAAGTGATGCATGTAGGGATGGGTAGAGCATCATGAAATTAGCACCAGCATGGAAGGGATTATAGACTCAGGTCATTAGGACTGGACTTTGCCATCAAAGCTGTATGGCTATGGTTTATACCACCTGTGACATGGCCCCAGCATCATAAAACATTCACCAGCATGGAGGATTATGGTCTTTGGTCATCAGGACTGGATTTTGCCGTAAAAGCTGTATGGCTATGGTTTATACTACCTGTAAGCCTCAAGTAATGCCAAAAGGAATTGGTTTGAGAGATAGTTTCCTAGCATTGAAAAGTGGATCCTATCTAGCCATTAGGCTGCCATGACTGACCTATGTCATTTAATTGCCATTACAAAGCCATTTTGGCCAGGTACCTTGATGGATCCATATTGGCCCAGTACATGACATATCTATGTTTATCAGGTGCCATTACAGACATGTTGTCTTAGTGCCATTTCAGACCCATATTAGTTTGTTGCCATCCTAGTACCATTACAAACCCATGTCATTTTGGTGTCATTACAGACACATGTTGTCCTGGTGACAATACAGACCCATATCTTTTGGTGCCACTACAAACCCATGTCAGTTTGATGCCATTACAGATCTATGTTGTTAGGGTGCTATTACATACCAATGTTGTCCTGGTACTATTGCAAACCAATGTCATTTTCATTCTATTACAGACCTATGTAGGTTTTATGCTATTACAGACCCATGTCATCATTTTGGTGCCTTTTATACCAGTGTCATTTTGGTACCATTACAGACCCATGTCAGTTTCCATTTAGTTTGGGACCATTATAGGCCTATGTCAGTTTGGTGCCATTACAGACCTATGTCAGTTTGGTGCCATTACTGATCCAAGTCAGCCCTGTGCAATTACAGATCCATTTCAGTCTGATGCCATTATGGATCTATATTTGCTCTTTGCCATTATGTATCTATCAGCCTGCTGCTATTAAGGAGCCCAGTATCATTAAGTATCTATGTTGGACAGATCCAGCTAGGCCTACCAATTTTGGTTCTGACAATGCTGACATCACAGTTCTAGATGTCCTGCACCAGCCATTGTCTTTTGATGATTCACTAAATGATCGTAGGTCTGGAGATCACGATAACTCAGAATAACTGGACTCCAGTCTAGTGTACCACTTGCTTTGCCATGCTTTATTTACCAGCTTTGTCACTTGCATTACAGGAGATGTCCATGTTGTTTCCCAATTTTACTGTGTTTGAGAACTAAAACTCACACTTGGTCACAACTGGCACAGTCTGTTACAGTCTTGGATGCCTGAATATCTGGAATTGGATTTTGTGAAAACTTTTCCTGGTGTTTGTTTGGTTTTAACAGACATAGCCAATGCAGTTCCAGCACTGGCTCTGTCTAGATGCCAAAATAAAAACTCATCCAGCATCAGAACTGGTAAGTCATTTCATGCCAACTCATTACCAGGCACATGGAAATAAGGTATATTACAGTTTCAGTGCTGTCTTGATCCATTTACAGAAATGGCTCCACCCCATTCCTTGATTCTCAGTACCAGCCCCAGGTCATTGGCGGTACACATGGTGAATGCCTGGACATGGCTGTGTCCAAACATGAACAGATTCTCAGCACATTTGCATTGTCTCACACAGCATGTTTGATAGTTCATCATAGTAGTCTGGTCAAGTTGCTGACATACTTGGAAGGCCACATAAAAAGCAGTCTTTTTCTTTTGCTCTGAAATTTTAACCCGGCACAGCTACATCTTTCACCCTGTAATCCTAGCTGTCATCAGACATTGTGTGCCTGTGGATCTGGGACTGTCAACCTTTATCTGTGACAATGGATTGGAAGTCCATCCACAACACTATTATGAAAAGTCATAGAGATAGTATCCAGATTTGACTTGGTTTTCTTAACATGACAAAACCCATTTCATGATGCATCTTCACCACATAACAATAGAGATGCATTTCTCCAGCCCAGAGCAATCATCACATCACTTTTATCAGATTGCCATAGACAACCTAAGATGCAAACTTCACAATTCCAGCAAAACAGGGCTGTGCTCTCATATTATTGGAGAAAGAAAAAAAGAAACAGGAGGGATATTCTTAGGCCTGCACAACTGAGGACACCCATTCTATGCCCATAAGATATAATGCCATGATTCTGCCCAATAACCCCTGAATATAGGTTGTTTTTGATGGATTTTACTCCAGTCTGTGTTTGTGGTAAAGGATTACTATATCCTTTTGTGGGTTATAGTTTAAAGATGTCTTTGTCTTTCCATTTGTGTACCATGGTTTAGAATGGTATACCAGGACTAATTCTCAGTGCTGTTCAGGAGGACAATTGTGCAGTCAGGGTATGGTATACCAATTCACGGCTCTTTTACTCTGAACATCAGTTTCTGGGTCTTTATGAGAATCATGATCGGTGTTGTCTTGCACTCAAGAGCTGCCTCCATGTGTTTGACTTCCGGCTTCCTGGACATGTACTCCATCCACTATATTCTTGATTAAAGCCTTAAATTCCTCATTTGCTTTTGCCTTGGACTTCTTGTCAAAACCATTATCATCCCATTCCAGCATTTTACCCATTTGGGTATGGCATTAAAAAAAAGCGTCTTAATGGTGCATACTAAAGAGAATCACAACTCAGTCCAGGAATTTCTGTACCTTGTCGGGTTTCTTTAATATGGCAGCAGATCTCATCATCTTATGCTGCCTGTTTATACCATTGTAGAATATTCAGTTCTCGCTTTTGCAACAGACATCCCAATTTCAGGAAAGAGGAGGTCCCAATGTAGCTGATGTGGCAGCTTCACACAGTTTGTGGTGGGTATTCACCTGCAGGTTCATCGGGAATAAAAATGTAGTGGGCTGGGTTCCAAAATCCTGATGTCATTTCATTGGTCTCTTTCAGATAAAGGTATTTAGTTGAATCTCTATCTGCTAGAGTAGACCATATGTAGATCATTATGTGACAAGATGCCTTTGTCACTCCAATCCCAGATCCAAAAGCCTGGGTAGTCAATGCTTTTTACAGGAACTGGAATGGTCTAAATGCATTTTTCCATTCAACCCTCTCTGATCCCTAAAGTCTTGCAGAAAATGTAGGAATTAGTGCTGTATGGTCCTTATTACTCCCCTCAAGTGGAAATAGAAGGATAAATTATCTATTGAACTTAGCAGAAATTCTCAGGAAAATCTTAGTCTTTCCTCACCTCAAGAGACCATAAATTTCTTCTAAATGCAGATTTGTTGAACTTGTATACCAGGCTTATATCAAGCTTGCACTCTGGGAAAAACAACTGCTCAGGCAGGAATGTCCAACATGAAAGGAAGAGAATTTTCTCTCCTTGCTATGTGTGGAATCAACCTATTTCTCCATTATATACCACCAATGGCTAACTGTCTCCTTTGCCTCATTAAAGACAGGAAGTTGGCCCTATCGTGATAAAACAAAACCTCCCTTACTGGCAAACTTTTCTTTTTCTTGACTGAAAGCTTTGGCCCAGTGCCCAAAATGGAATCTACTGTGGCTTCCAACATAGCTGAATAAAGCACATTTTGAACCACTGTCTAGAGCCTCATTGACTTCCCTCTTATATAAAGCCTCCTTCCTAGTTTATCAAGCTACAAAACCTCTGTCTTTGTTTGGATTCATCTTATGGGCATCTAAAGGACCCCATAAAGACATTAAATTGACACTTGAAGCAAACTGAGCCAATGAGAAGAGAGTGATGTCTGTAAGAAGGAATGGATGATAGATCAGGCTGGATATGATGAGCCATTCATACTGCATATAAAAATTAGCCCAATATCCATTATTTTTTTGTGCATATATTAGGTTACAAAAATTAGAGAAGTACCACTAGTGTAACTTTAAGCACAACTGTTCCTTAAATGACATTATCCAAGTTTTGGGATAGTGGGGTCAGAGACAATTTTCACTCAGATTTTTCATCCCAAAGAATTGTTGGACATGTTGAAACCTTTATAAGTCATTGTGGGTAATTTTCTGAAAGGTATTATGGGTATTACTGGCATTATGTTATTATTTGGAAAAATTTTCATTAAAATAAGGAATGAACAAGTGAAAGAAAAATATTTTAATTTGGTGACATCAGCATCACTTCTGGTGCTGATGAGACTGCAGATAGCTGTCGTCCTCCATCTTTAGTAAAAGTATGTAATCTCTGTACTTTTTTCCCATGATGCAATATAGTGCAGTTAAGTTTCCAAAGCTAGCTGTTACAGGACAGACATTATCGTTCTGTGAAGCATGTGACAGATGAACAAATCAGGAGATAACTAAATATCAGCCAATTATACTGGCTTACCATTTTAGGCTGGATATCAGTAAAATATTGTGCCCAGCTTTACCCACAATGCCTTGCAAAAAGAAAACACAATGACTTTCACAAATGACTGATAGACACAGGAATTTTCTCATTTGCCTTCATCTACTACAAAGTAATTTAGATTTAAAGTTAAAAATGTTAAGCTAACTGTATGACTGATGCTTGCAAAAGAAAGCACTCAACAAAAGAAAAAAATTATGACTGGCTTTTTACAATTATTTAGAAGTCTAAATATACTGATTCCAAAAATGTAATGCATCCCTCTTTTAAATCATAATTTTTAGTTCATACTTCATGGTTTTAAAAAAACATTTAATATCACAAGAAATGTATTCCCATTTGCAGATGATTTTGAAAGATACTAGACAGGTGATTTTCACTTGTAGAGTTAGTGAGTCATGCCAGGATAGATAATTCATTAAACTGTTTTGGTTCATGAAATAGTTTACCATTGAACAATCTACAGTCCTTATAACAGCATGAATGACAGCAATATTGTAAGCATAAGTTGTCATTTCTGTTAAAAACTTTGCCAAAGCAAACTTTATACATGTATCTATTCCATAACAAAGGTTTCTGATTTGGTTTTTCCAGATACCTGTCATAGCTTTGGTAGGGAATGATGCTGGCTGGACCCAGATATCCAGAGAACAGGTGCCCATGTTTGGTAGCAATGTGGGATGTGAATTAGCAGTAAGTATTCTTTGTAGTGAACCACTTCTACTAAAGCAGTGAAGAGCTGGAAAATATTGTGCATGCTCACATACAAGACTCTTGATAAGTCAGGACATTATGGGATGGAAGATCATGGCCCAATTAGTAGAATCTGACTTACCAGTGAGTATATAATTAATGGTATTCCTAGTTAAATAGCATTAATTTTCATTCTCAACTGCAAAAATGCATTTCAGTGTTATAATGACTTCAGTGATACTTTTCTGTTTCAGGAAAAGGTCTGTGGTGCATCAGTGTGGAAGATTTGTATGATGCCCTTTAGTCTGAATAATTTGCATGAGGCCCTTCAGTCCGGATGATTCTTATGAGTCTGGTTGGTTCATATGAGGCCCTTCAGTTTGATGATTATAATGGGGTTCTCTTTAATCTGGAATTTTGTATGGGGCCCTTCAGTCTGGAATTTTGTAAAGAGCCCATTAGTCTGGATGATTAGTATGTGGCCATTAAGTCTGGATGATTAGTTTGGGACCCTTCATTCTAGCAGATTAGTGTGAAGCCCTTTAGTCTGGATGATTAGTTTGGGACCTTTCACTCTAGCAGATTAGTATGGAACCATTAAGTCTACTTGATTAGTATGGGGCCCTTCATTATAGATTAGTATGGCACCATTAAGTCTAGATTATTAGTATAAAGCCCTTAAATCTGGATGATAAGTATGGGCCCTTCAGTCTGGATGATAAGTATGGAGTCCTTCAGCTTGATGATTAGTATAGAGTCCTTCAGTCTGGATGATTAGTATGGAGCCATTAAGTCTGGATGATTAGTATGGAGTCCTTCAGTCTGGATGATTAGTATGGAGCCATTAAGCCTGGATGATTAGTATGGAGTCCTTCACAGTCTGGATGATTAGTATGGAGCTCATTAGTCTGGATGATAAGTATGGAGCCCTTCAGCTTGATGATTAGTATAGAGTCCTTCAGTCTGGATGATTAGTATGGAGTCCTTCACATTCTGAATGATTAGTATGGAGCTCATCAGTCTGGATGATAAGTATGGAGCCCTTCAGCTTGATGATTAGTATGGAGTCCTTCAGTCTTAATGATTAGTATGGAGCCATTAAGCCTGGATGATTAAGATGGAGTTCTTCTGTCTGAAAAATTAATATGGAGCCATTCAGCTTGATGATTAGTATGGAGCCCTTCAGTCTGGATGATTAGTATGGAGCCATTCAGCTTGATGATTAGTATGGAATCCTTCAGTCTGGATGATTAGTATGGAGCCATTAAGCCTGGATGATTAGTTTGAAGTGCTTCAGTCAGGATGATTAGTATGGAGCCATTAAGCCTGGATGATTAGTATGAAGTCCTTCAGTTTGGATGATTAGTATGGAGCCATTAAGCCTGGATGATTAGTATGGAGCTTTTCAGTCTGGATGATAGGTATAGAGCCCTTCAGCTTGATGATTAGTATGGAGTCCTTCAGTCTGGATGATTAGTATGGAGTCCTTCAGTCTGGATGATTAGTATGAAGCCATTAAGCCTGGATGATTAGTATGGAGTCCTTCAGTCTGGAAGATTAGAATGGAGCCATTAAGCCTGGATTAGTATGGAGTCCTTCAGTCTGGATGATTAGTATGGAGCCATTAAGCCTGGATGATTAGTATGGAGTCCTTCAGTCTGGATGATTAGTATGGAGCCATTAAGCCTGGATGATTAGTATGGAGTCATTTAGTCTGGATGATTAGTATGGAGCCATTAAGCCTGGATGATTACTATGGAGTCCTTAACAGTCTGGATGATTAGTATGGAGCTCGTCAGTCTGGATGATTAGTATGGAGCCCTTCAGCTTGATGATTAGTATGGAGTCCTTTAGTCTGGATGATTAGTATGGAGCCATTAAGCCTGGATGATTAGTATGAAGTCCTTCTGTCTGGATAATTAGTATGGAGCCATTCAGCTTGATGATTAGTATGGAGCCCTTCAGTCTGGATGATTAGTATGGAGCCATTAAGCCTGGATGATTAGTATGGAGTCCTTCTGTCTGGATGATTAGTATGGAGCCATTTAGCTTGATGATTAGTATGGAGCCCTTCAGTCTGGATGATTAGTATGGAGCCATTAAGCCTGGATGATTAGTATGAAGTGCTTCAGTCAGGATGATTAGTATGGAGCCATTAAGCCTGGATGATTAGTATGGAGTCCTTCAGTTTAGATGATTAGTATGGAGCCATTAAGCCTGGATGATTAGTATGGAGTCCTTCAGTCTGGATGATTAGTATGGAGCCATTCAGCTTGATGATTAGTATGGAGTCCTTCAGTCTGGATGATTAGTATGGAGTCATTCAGTCTGGATGATTAGTATGGAGCCATTAAGCCTGGATGATTAGTATGGATTCCTTCAGTTTAGATGATTAGTATGGAGCCATTAAGCCTAGATGATTAGTATGGAGTCCTTCAGTCTGGATGATTAATATGGAGCCATTCAGCTTGATGATTAGTATGGAGTCCTTCAGTCTGGATGATTAGTATGGAGTCATTCAGTCTGGATGATTAGTATGGAGCCATTAAGCCTGGATGATTAGTATGGAGTCCTTCACAGTCTGGATGATTAGTATGGAGCTCATCAGTCTGGATGATTAGTATGGAGCCCTTCAGCTTGATGATTAGTATGGAGTCCTTTAGTCTGAATGATTAGTATAGAGCCATTTAGCCTGGATGATTAGTATGAAGTCCTTCTGTCTGGATAATTAGTATGGAGCCATTCAGCTTGATGATTAGTATGGAGCCCTTCAGTCTGGATAATTAGTATGGAGCCCTTCAGTTTGATGATTAGTATGGAGTCCTTCAGTCTGGATGATTAGTATGGAGCCATTAAGCCTGGATGATTAGTATGGAGTCCTTCAGTTTAGATTAGTATGGAGCCATTAAGCCTGGATGATTAGTATGGAGTCCTTCAGTCTGGATGATTAGTATGGAGTCATTCAGTCTGGATGATTAGTATGGAGTCATTAAGCCTGGATTATTAGTATGGAGTCCTTCACAGTCTGGATGATTAGTATGGAGCTCATCAGTCTGGATGATTAGTATGGAGCCCTTCAGCTTGATGATTAGTATGGAGTCCTTTAGTCTGGATGATTAGTATGGAGCCATTTAGCCTGGATGATTAGTATGAAGTCCTTGTCTGGATAATTAGTATGGAGCCATTCAGCTTGATGATTAGTATGGAGCCCTTCAGTCTGGATGATTAGTATGGAGCCCTTCAGTTTGATGATTAGTATGGAGTCCTTCAGTCTGGATGATTAGTATGGAGCCATTCATTAAGCCTGGATGATTAGTTTGAAGTGCTTCAGTCAGGATGATTAGTATGGAGCCATTAAGCCTGGATGAATAATATGGAGTCCTTCAGTTTGGATGATTAGTATGGAGCCATTAAGCCTGGATGATTAGTATGGAGCTCTTCAGTCCGGATGATAAGTATGGAGCCCTTCAGCTTGATGATTAGTATGGAGTCCTTCAGTCTTAATGATTAGTATGGAGTCCTTCAGTCTGGATGATTAGTATGGAGCCATTCAGCTTGATGATTAGTATGGAGTCCTTCAGTCCGGATGATTAGTATGGAGACCTTCAGCTTGACTATGATTAGTATGGAGTCCTTCAGTCTGGTTGATTAGTATGGAGTCATTAAATCTGGATGATTAGTATTGAGTCCTTCAGTCTGGATGATAAGTATTGGGCCCTTCAGCTTGATGATTAGTATGGAGTCCTTCAGTCTGGTTGATTAGTATGTAGCCATTAAGTCTGGATGATTAGTATGGAGTCCTTCAGTCTGGATGGTAAGTATGGAGCCATTTAGCTTGATGATTAGTATGGAGTTTTTCAGTCTGGATGATTAAGTATGGGGCCCTTCAGCTTGATGATTAGTATTGGTCCTTCATTTTGGATGATTAATATGGGACCCATCAGTTTGACGATTAGTATGGGCCATCATTTTTCCCCTGAGGTCAATGGATTCTGCACTCTATTATAATACTGTATTCAAAACTTGTACTGTAGGTCTTGCATTTGATTGATTTATCAAAGCTTTTCCAAAAAAAATGAACTGTTTTTTTATGAACTGAAGTAGCTTTAAGTAATGCTGATGTATTTCTGTTTCATTTCAGTTTTCTAGTTATGAAACTGTAGCCATTGGATATGGTGGGAAGGGTGTTCGACTTGACCGTGAAAATGAGGATAAAATCAAAGAGATAATAGAAGATGCAGTCAAAGCCAACAGAAATGGAGACAGTATTCTAATTAATGCTTTGATTGGCAAAACCAACTTCCGAGAAGGCAGCATCTCTGTATAAACTGTATACACAGACAGTAATTTTTAATTTTTTTATCAAATACTGCACTTTTTAAAGAGGGTGGGAAGCAAAACACCTAGCTCATGCTTTTTTTCTTATTAACTACAATACTGCATCAGAGGAAACCAAATTTTGTCCACAAATTAGGCTGGAAGCTATGCAGATACAAGCTTAGAGCTATCCTTAAATTAATTCTTGGACTGACTGAAACACAACATTACTCATGTTGAGAAAAAAAAAGTATGAAAATATTTGCCTGAAATCAAGATTGTCTTTAAATTTAAATGCAATTTTAAAATTTGTAGGTCATGTTCCTTCTATAATTTAGGCAAAAGAAAAGGAAGTATTACTTGTATATCAAACTTTTCACTTGTCATGGGCTGAGGTATACAGGGGTATTTTCACTAAATTAGTGTGAACAAATATTATGTAAAATCTGTTAGTTATTTGTCACTTGTTTATCGTCTTTCCTTAAATTCTAAGTGATTTTCCTATTATATTTGCAGTTGCATTAGTTGGTAAAGTAATGAAGATTTCCACTGCCAGAACAAAACCATGTGATCAGTTAGAACTGCATTTATTTTTATAAAATGTATGGAGAACTATATTATACCAACTTCTGTAAATAGTCATGTGAAAAGAACAAATGTGTAACCATTAAAAAAGAAGGCAGATGAAAAAAATTAGTATCTTTTATTTCTTCTGAAAATTGAATCAATTGACTGTGATAATCAAATAACAAATATATGTAATTGTTTTTCTCCTGCAAATAATCATTCTTTCTTTGGCTGTATTTGCTATAAACCTGGATAAAAAATATTACATGTCTGCAAGGTCACAGTCTGTTCTGTTGCCGGTATTCTTTTGTATCCAAAACGGTAGAATTCTTTAAATTTTAGGCATAAATGTTTTATACAGACACACTTAACACATTGACCCATCAATATCTGACATCTTTTGAAGTGGACGCTATTTCACAAGCCAAAGTATCAAGCATTTAAAATGAAACAGCTAAATTTTAGTAACTTGCAGGCTGAACAGCTGTATGACCACAAACTAAAATAATTTAAATCTCATAAAGATGAAGAATAACTAGAAACCAAAATGAATTAATTTTCTAGAAGAATGCAATTTCAGAGTTGGGAAACTAAACAAAGAAAAATATTGTGTCTACAGCATGGGAGCTTGTATAAATGAAATTAAAACTTGGTAAATGGATATTGGGAAGTGGGCAGGAAACCAAAGTTGGTCATTTATGATTCTGGACAATAATGAATCAGACAAATTATATTGACCCCATCCATCAAAGCATAAAATTTTATCCTTTGCTTTGAATATTGAGATTCTGCTCAGAAGTGACCATTGTTGGAATTGCTTGCTAGATGTTGACTTAGTATTGATTACATTGATGGAAAATCCCATTCTCTAAATAGCTGCTTACTAGAAACCATCAAAAAGTATTCCTATGCTGAAGTAAGGCTAAGACACGGGCAGATAATGGGTTGCAATTATAGTGGGTGTGGTCCCTCATTTATCAGTTAAAAAAATTAAAGTGTTAACAGTGAAAATTTTGACAAAAATTAGGAATCTTGTATCTCAGTGTGGTTTTTATGATATAAAAGTTTGAAATACACTGTTTCTGCATTTTAATGTGCAGTATTTTTGTAATTCTTTATAACATTTGTTTTTATCGTTTTTGTTTTCTTAATCCGTCTTTGATCATACAGATGATATGTTTAGTTGTTTATATTTAAATTCTTAATTGTCAACAGGATCACTGTTTAGTTTATAACCTGTTGTAAATTCCCCACACCATAATTTGTACATTTTGAGAAATCTTCATTTTGTGATGATATTTGTACATTACAGAGTTCATTGTTTTGTGATGTCACTTCTGTATACTTATCAGGGGCAGGTAATACTCTGTCACCTTTGTAAGCAGATTCTTTTAAATGCAGTTGTTTGTGAATGCATTAAAAGAAATTAGTATTAACAATAATCTGGGGTTTTCAGGAATGAAATTAGTTTAAAAAGAAATCTGAATATTTGACCTTTAATATTTCCCAAAATGTATTAAGTACCTATTTACTTGCTTATAGGTTGAGTCAAACTGCAAACAACAAAGATTCTGATCTGCTGTAGCATAAAGTTCCTGCAAATCAGGGTCTATATTCTACTGATTACTCCTAACAAACTGTGCAGACCCAAATCTGCCAGTGCATTATGCAACAGTGGAGTTGGGTATGTACATTTGAACTCGTATCTGCAGTAGTCTTTCCCCATAACAAATCCGAGTTCCACACAAATTTATATGCTATAAAAAGATGTTTGTTATAACAAAGTTTTTTGCATGTACTAAGGTCCAAAAGAATTGTCACTATATCCACAAATTTGTAACTGGTTTGTCAGGGCAAGGATTTACTATATCAGGTGAATAACCTGGATGTTTGGGCCTTTATCATTTCACAGCACAGCAATACTAGGAGGTTATTTAGTTGGAATTGAGTGCCTTGCCAAAGATTACACTAAAGTAGCCAAGAATTGAACCTGTGCTATTTCAGTTGCAACTACAGCATTTAACAACTGAGCCTGTATGGCTTCAGCCTCTATTATTTGCCTCTAATGGCACGCAGGTGGTCACATCAGGTCTGTTCTACATCCAATGACCCCCAGGGGTTGTAAATAAACTAGGACGCACATGGAAATGCATATGGTATAAATTCTTTACATTTGAAATGTATAAACCACACCAGCAAAGAAACTAATAGTGGTTCATACATTTTGAATACAAGGAGGTAGTCCGAGTTTCCTCTAACCCTTGACACCCCATTTTTGATATCGGCTTTTTTATGTTGGGGTGTAGAGTCAGAGTCTATTCCCTATCAAAAACTTGGAATTTGCCGACACCATTTGGTGTCGGCATAGGGTACTCGCCAACTATCAGGTCTAGCAAACTTAAATGACCTTACATTGACCCATAATTACATTAAATCTATAGGGAAATCATTTATCTTCTCAGAAATTACAAGTATAACACCGATTTTGTCTTTAATCCGTTGTCAGAGACGTAACTACAGCGTTGATGAATTTTGACCGCGTTCACACCATTTTAATTGCTAGTCACATGACTAAATAAATCTCGCAGCCGATGTGCATAAACGTCATAGGTCAAATAGTCCCGTGATAACAACAAAGTGCGTTGACATGTAGTTTCTGCGTGATCAGACAGCGACATGTTTCGGGCTGCTGTTATCCCAATTAATATGTTGAATAATACGTGTTTTTTCTTGTTATTGTATACATTGCGTGACTTTCATTCAATATTTTCGAGTTTATGTCTTCTTTCTGCAATACTAGAATGGAAGGTTTTGTGCATAAACCTTATATTGCAACATGGCAGGTATACACGGAAGCTCTTGCCAATGAGATACTTTAAGAAAAGGGATACTATTTTAATATAAAAGAACTACAGTATGATGTAATAAAATCAGTTATCAATGAAGATGACATATTTGCCGTCTTCCACAAGGGGTATGGGAAAACACGGCTTTTTTATTGTTATCACAAGACTATTTGACCTATGACGCTTATGCATATCGGCTGCGAGATTTAGTCATGTGACTAGCAATGAAAATGGTGCGAACGAGGTCAAAATTCATCAAACGATTTTCTATCGATTTAATGTAATTATGGGTCAATGTAAAGTCATTTAAGTTTGCTAGACCTGATAGTTGGCGAGTACCCTATGCCGACACCAAATGGTGTCGGCAAATTCCAAATTTTTGATAGGGAATAGACTCTGACCCTACACCCCAACATAAAAAACCAAATATCAAAAATGGGGTGTCAAGGGTCAGAGAAAACTCGGACTAACAAGGAGGTTGTACCATAATTTTGTCTTAAAAGTACACAAAAACAGACATTTACTTACATGACTCTGTACAAAGACACAGGCTCCTGTGCATACAAATCCATGTTACATATATTATGTCATTGGAATTTGTGTAGATTCCATTTTAATATCAGGGAGGGAGGAAAGGACACAATTATTTTATAATTCATCTTCCACTTGCAGTTTTATATTATTTCACAATTTATTTATTTAATACTAAATACATAAAGGAAGGCTGATGTCATATTATTTCAAAGATTTAGAAGCACAATACATCCCTAATCCCTGCATCATTTCAAAGATAGTATGATTTAGAAGCACAATACACCCCTAATCCCTGCATCATTTCAAAGATAGTATGATTTAGAAGCACAATACACCCCTAATCCCTGCATCATTTCAAAGATAGTATGATTTAGAAGCACAATACACCCCTAATCCCTGCATCAGGTCTTGCTTTTATCCACAAATTAATTGTTCAAGTAGTCCTGCTTCACTAGCATCATCAGTGCTATGGTAGCACATCTTGACTCAAACCATATCTGTATAAACTTACAAGTCAACCAGCATATACATTGTTTGTTAATAAATGCAGCTTCTGTAATTATGTGTTAAAAAAATGAAACACTTTCAAAATCAGTTGCTTCATTTTAGTGCCTTATTGTATCACTTTTATTTCACACTTTTTTGGTTTTCATTGAAATTATAACGGTACATAAATGGGAATATCTACAGATAGACATGTAAGTAACCATGAATTAAAATAACTGACACGAAATAACGTAAAGGTTTTTACCTTAAAGATGGATTTTTTAGCACATAACAGAAGGAAGGTGATGCCAGACCAGTAACTGTGTTGTGATAACAGGGAAAAAAATTGATGTCCAATATGGCCAGAATATTGGTTATCAAGAAAATCTTGTTATGGATACTCTACTTAACAGAATGGTTGTATCAACATAGGGTTATCACTAATACATTTCTTGGCTGAAATCTTATTATGGCTACTACTCTTTAACACATGGTTTGACTTTTCATTGACTTAAACATTATGTAGCAGGTCCTGAATGAAAATGGTGCCGATCCGACCTCCAGTATGGTGACCATACCTTGTTCATCTTAAAATCTTGTCGCTACTGCTGTGCGGAGAATGGTAGCATTGAGATGGGGTTTTCAGCTAAACACCTCTTGTTATAATGTATTGATTCTGATGAAAAATGATACAGATTTTACCACCAGCATGCCTGTCCTTTTGTGAACAAGTTTTAAAACCCACAATTCGACCTTGTAGTAAAGACAAACATCACAGCTGTTTTATTCTTTAGTGAACTTCTGAAAAGTGGCTTGCACATATACAAATGAATTTTGGCCAGATCTTGTATTTTGCTTTATTTCAGTCAACAAGTTGATAGCACTCTGAAATCAACTTCAAGGTCAAAGATCATGACTGGTTTTTATCTGTGATGACATGTGAGCATGAAAACACAAAGTATATCTGAATATATCTGAAGAATTCCCTGATTGGTTCAGTACAAGGGTATTTCTTGACAAGAAACACAAGTTCAAGGTCAGAGGCTATAACAAATTTTTTTAAAGCTTTTATCTACTGAACATGCTTATACATACAAAAAAATTTTTAAATCCAAATTTGGTATGTTATATTGTCTCAAGAATATCTTTGATGATTTAAATACTCAGCAATTAAAAATGATAAAAAGAGTGAAGACTGGACTTAACAGTAAATTACAAATTCTTCTAACCCTGTAGACATCAGTCTTTTTGACAAAATCTTTTTGAAAATAAATGGTTCCAAATTTTTAACCCGCTCATTTCTGCCTGATGCATGTAGTCTAATGTTAATTTAGTAGCAAAATCTGCCATGCAGATATATATGCGTTAAAATATATCCTTTTGTTTTATTTGGGGAGCAGTTTACAAATACATGTATCCTTATACTTTTTAAATAGTTTACTGATGTATAAAATTTATTTTCCCTGTCATGGTAGCTTAATTGTTGTCTGAATGATCACATTTTGAAATATACTGTGCAATAGCTGTTTATGTTGTAAATATACAAACTGTACTGGCAGGTTTTAAAGATGAATACTTGGCTTTCATTCCAATATTAGCACTTTCAGAAAGCTATGAGGGTTGATATTAATTCACAGAATACATCAGAGGTTTTACTAGTGTTGCAATCTTTTATTTGTCTCTTAAGTTTAAATGGCAGGAACAATTTTAATTCACCAGTCTGCTGCAAGTTTACAGTGTTGAATGGTGCTTTTGTACATGTCCTTGTGTTTTAAAAAAAAAATAGTGTCAAAATCACAGCCTTTTAGCAGTCTATCCAGCAAAATCTGTGATAGTTGTTTCTCGGTTAAAATGCAAATTATCACAAACCTAAGCATCAGTTTCATATATAGATTTATTATTTGATCACAGACCTACTGTAGGAAGGAAGTATAAGTGCAATATCACTAGCTTGAATGGAACAGTACCTTTTGACTTGACTAGTATATTGACATAAACTAAGAACATTATGTTTTCATGCAAATTATTCAAATGAACAATTCTTAATTTATAAACATTTCTCATGGGATAATCTGCTGAAGAACTTTGGTTTTTCCAAAATTACATGTACCCTTATTCACAATTTTTTCCTCATCATGTAAATTTACTAAAGTAGTCTGCAGACTTTTTTTTCTATGATATGAAACAAGAAAGTATGACTGATGCAACATCTGTGATGATTTTTTTTTTATATTCATGTTATGAAATAGGAATGTATAATTGATGTAACATCTGTGATGAATTTGTATTCCTATGTTATGAAACAGGAAGGCGTGAATGACTTTGTAATCTTATGGTATGAAACAGGAAGGTATGATTAATGTAGTATCTTTGTGTTTGATGTCTATACACATGTGAAAAATACAAATATTTCAGTGTTAAGTTTTGGTTCAAGTGTTTTATTTCAACATTATTTGAACAAAAAAAAAACATCCAGATAATTACAATAGACACATAAACCTACTAAAGAACAGATTTGAACAATGAACCAAACCAAAGACTATGGAGAAAAAAGTTATGTACCTTTCCACAATATTTACAGTATATACAAATGTTCATCTTTTGCATGTAATAAACATGTATTGCACATTATAGATTTTGTAGATACTACTACATAAAGCACTTACCATATTGGTTTTCATATTAGTTAAATCTGGTATGTCTCTTGCATGAGGTGTTTTCAACTGCATTAGACAAATTCCTCATCTTTTACAGTATTTATAAATGATCAGGTGTGTATTGGCTGTCTTGATGTGGTGCAAACTCTACTCAAAACCAGAAAATTTGACAGCAGTCAAATTATTGTGATATTGATAATTTGGCAAATTGGCAAAAGTAGATGAATGTGTGATTTTCTGGAATAGTTCTTGTTGGTCTTTTTTTTTTAATTGTATTCAGCAGGGGTATCAATAATGTAAAAATAACCATTGTATATGGTGTGGTTTCTGTAGGTATGACTTTAAAATATGTCTTCCTAAGTGTTCTTGAAATGTTTGCTCACAGCAAACTGAGTATAATCCCATGTGTGTATGTGTACAAGTCTGTGTGGTGGTCCAAATTAAAAACAACTAAATTAACATTAATATTAGACAATGGAAATAAGTATATAGGATGCACTATAAACTATGTGCAAGTACAAGCATATATCTATTTTTATTTGTCTTCTTAATAGATAATGGCAATATACAGGTCTATATATTCAAAAATAAAATCTTTAGTTACCTCCTATTTTGCTATAAATTGTTCACATAAATGTTGTCCAATAGGAACACATGTCCTAAATATGGAGCATCCACAGACATATTTAAGTGGTGATAAACAAAAATTGCAACTACTCACTCTAAATAAAGTCTAACCCAAGCACCAAGTACTCACTCTAAATAAAGTTCAACCCAAGCACCAAGTAATCACTCTAAATAAAGTCCAACCCAAGCACCAAGTACTCACTCTAAATAAAGTTCAACCCAAGCACCAAGTAATCACTCTAAATAAAGTCCAACCCAAGCACCAAGTACTCACTCTAAATAAAGTTCAACCCAAGCACCAAGTAATCACTCTAAATAAAGTCCAACCCAAGCACCAAGTACTCACTCTAAATAAAGTCAAACCCAAGCACCAAGTAATCACTCTAAATAAAGTCCAACCCAAGCACCAAGTAATCACTCTAAATAAAGTCCAACCCAAGCACCAAGTACTCAATCCTCACTCTAAATAAAGTCCAACCCAAGCACCAAGTACTCACTGAACAAAACTAAATATTAGTGTGACCATTTAAAAAATATACATTGTAAATTTAAATGAACTATTTAAATGGTGACAAAATTTTCAGTATACAGCTGTATGAAGCAGATGGAGTTAATTAAAAAATTTTAATTTGTATAGACAACTTTATACAATAGGGTTTCACCTCAGACCAAATGTGAGTCAGACACAAACACACACTCTTGAAGATTTGATTCCTTGAAGAACAACATGCATTATTCCCACGAGAAAAGCAATTTTTAAATGTGTTCAGCAGATTAATAAAAATCTTACAAAACTATAGAGTACTAATGGAAATAACAATTTTTTCCACAGCAGCAAATGATAAATATATCATTTATGGAAAAATCTTGTTAAAATCTTGAATCATCGAAAACAGTTGATAGTGAAGCAACAGAAAGTAGACACCACTTATTTACAATAATTAAATGTGAATGCAAAAAGTGGCTGGATTTTTTTTAGTCTAGCTGTTATTGTTGTTGTTGGGTTTAACACCTTTTTTCAGTACAAGATAGGCTATAATGTTGGAGGAAGAACCACTGACCCATGAGAAGCTTTCTCACATACCCACGTTAGCCGAGTCTGGACAGAGATGAGATGTTAACTTACCACTGATTCAGTTAAGTCATTCCATGAATTTTCTTGATCTTAAATAATTAAAAAAAAATTAACAAAAATAATATCTTGCTTAAACAGGACAAAAAAACCTGGTATTCTGAGCAGCTGAATTTTCAGATTTTAAAATATATTTTGCACCATATATTCTAATATTAGCACCTATCTCTCCCTTTTTTGAATGAAGTCTACAGCTGTTAAACTATGTCACAATAATTAGAAATGTTTATATTTTGGCCCTTTGCCAAATAAACTATTCCAATTTTTGAAACTTTATTGATCAAGTTCCTTCAGGTAACTTTGCACAAAATGAGTCAATCGATTGTCTTTGTTAGAACAAAATGCTCGAAAATCTGCTAACATGTTGTCCTGGAAAAATTCATCACCAGTATTTCCTGACCTCCACCGTTTTGACAACATAAAATTCCATGACCACAGAAAACCAATTTTTCCCTCCTGCTCATGACTGTACTGGTGTATAATCTGACTAGACTGTCGAGCGATGTAATCCTTTCGGAGTTCTGAAGAGGATTTTTTATTCAGACTGTTTGTGGTGTACTCACTAGCAGTAGGCTTGATAGGTATCTGACTGTCTTCAATCAAGACAAACATACCTCCTGAACAATGGACATACTGCTGCTGGTCTTCGTACTGTGTAAAGGAAGACTGAGATTTGTTTGGGATTCTCACACATGTAGGCATAAAGCCAAACCTGTCAAGACAAATTGTAAGGAAATGAAAATTTATAGGCAGTGAGGACTGTTAGCTACAATAACAGTTAATATTAAAATACATATTAAAAATTTTTTTCACAGATTGCTGGTTAAACATCTGAATATTTCAATATTTACAAAATTATATTTTTTCATTACTAAGAACATTCAAAGAAATATTGAATTGAATGGCATGCTCTTCATTTTATTGTCAATTTAGGCTCAGCAACACAGAAAAATAGGAATCATTGTTTGGAAGTTAACAGCGCTTTCAACACGTTATTGGCTATGTCATGCCAAGGCAATGGGAGATAAATATATTTCCTAATGGCACACCAAGGCAATATAACTAATAACCTGCCAACACAGATCCTTAAAATGATTCTTGAATTTTTTTTTCAGTTTGACACAAGTATTAAGATAAAATTAGTTCTCTGCAACAGAAAGCCTGTGTGACCAATTGATGACAGGTCAGCAATCAGTCAGTAATGTGTATGATGTCTGCAACTTACAAATTCATATTTTCAATTCAACTAGAGATGTTGTATATCAATGATACTGTTTTGCTTTTTAAAAATGATAGGGATACATCTAAAAACCAATGTATAAAATAATAACATTGTAAATAAGGAAAAGGTAATTCAATCCTTTTGTCATAGCACTGAACTGTAACCAGTACACACTTCTCTTGCTACATTGAATACAATGTAATATAAATAAAACTGCATACAGATTTACAGAGTCTCAATATAGCTGTTTGTTCTGATTACTCCAAACAAACTGCACAGGCCAAGAACTGCCAGTACATTATGTGATGGCAGATATGGGTCTCTGAATTTTGCATTTGGACTCGACTTATAACTTTTTTTTCATTAGTGTAGTCAATGATTTTCAACATGTCCAAATCTGATCAATTTTAAGCTATAATAATCATTTAATTAATGACAAGGTAGGGATCCAAGGTAGCAGAGTTGGCAGAGTGTCACACTCGTAATTAAAGGGTCACGGATTTGATACTTGTGTAGACCAGCCTGGGTTAAATGCCTTGGTGTGATATTATGAAAGGCACTTAGCTACAATTTCCTCTGGTAAAGCCAATGTGTTAAAAAGGTGTTAATCCAACAAAACAAAAAAAGTATTTATTTTCTATGTAATGTTCATACATGGTTCATAGAGACCAAGTAAGTTAATCTTGAATAACTTTTTAAGTAGTGTACCAGGATTTCCAAAAGTTTTGAAGTTTGTTATTAAAGAAACACGATTCATTACCGTACACAGCAGAAAAAAATAAATATAACTAATTAGTGCAACACTACATAATGCGATGCTATACCTTTTGGCAACTAAGCGTAGGGTTCCCCCACTTTTTGAAACAAAGATTTACAATCTTTTCCATATTTGTTCCTAGACTAAATTGATTTTGTTTTCAAGGTTCACTTACGACCCTTAATGAACTCGATCAAACAACAAAGATCCTGAGCTGCAGTAGCATAATGCTCCTGCAGATCAATGTCTATTTGTTTTACTTATTACTGCACAGACCCAGATCTGCTGATGCATTATGTGATGTGCAGTTGGATTTGTCTTCTAAATGAATACATACGGTATATAAATATGTTTAGGGAAATCACACAGATGATCCATAGAATAAATGTATCTCAATTGACTGAAGAGCTTTCTAAACCCAGACATTTTAACTCATTATTAGTTACGATGCAATTATGTATCTTTCAGTTTTCAAGTGGTGGCTGAGAATTCCTGATCTTTCTGTGGACTTGATCAACATTTGCAAAATTAAAGGTCTTTTTCCGATTCAAACAAACATTTTCTTTGTGCAGACTTTTCCCCCAATTTTCTGGTAGTGTGGGATCTACCTGAACCTATCTTGCATGCCATTTCACCCACCAAATTTTAGCTTATTTTATTTATTATTTATTTTTTATTTATTTTACTGTTAGAAAATACACAATTAGAAACCTCTTATTCAGTTTTAACATTTTAAATTTATTCAGATAAATTCAAGAAATTTGGGGGAAAATTCATACAGCTTTAAAGCAAATTTAAGGACCTTTCACGAATAAAATCAACATTTTAATAGTTTTTAATGCAACCCCATAAATTTAAGGTTAAACTTGGATATAGATTTTCAACTAAGAATGGTGCAAGAGAATGCACACCACATTTTTTGGTGAGTTTTAATTTCCTGGAGCATGGCTTATGCCAATAAAATCAGTTTTCAAAAAGTTAAATATTCCAACATTTCACAAGCATCCTTAAGCATAATTGAGCTCTTATAAAACAAAGGATGTTATGTCAGCTTTCATTTGGAATTGCATGGCAGCAGTCAGGATTTCTGAGAAATCTAGTTAACTTGTTTCCATAAAAAAGGTATGTCATCATAAATTACTCAGATTGAACCTAATTTCAAAATGGAAAATGTTCAGAATTATGAACCATATTCATCTATTTTATCCTTGACTGTTTCAACACAGGGCTGAGTAAATAAACAGTGATCCAGCCAAAATCGAGCTACTGCAAAGTGTTAAAGATGCATGTTCTTTTTATGCAGGAGAGAGATGGAAAAAATTCTGTTTAATTTGCCTGCAATTCATTGTTACAAACACCACAGGTGAATAGTGACTAGTTCACTTTCTTTTCACCCATGGTTGTCTGATATGATTTCCTCTGTTCTAGTGAACATGCACAAATATATCCTCTGCATAAGCTCTTATGTATCAATGGAAGAGACCATCACTGGATAAATGTATTTGGAAAGAAAATTTTACTGGATCACTCAATCAGCATTAAAGGTCATACTGGCTTAACATTCTGGGAAAAATTTACTCACCCTTACAATGATTGGTTGAACAGGTTTATGCATAATCAAGAGAAATGATTGTATCTTATCATATGCAGTCAACTCCAACTAGGACATTTGGACCAGTAACTCAAGTGTCAAAACTTATAGAAGAAAATTATGTAAGTGCAGCACAAGTCACAAAGAATCTTTAGGACATCAATATATCTTAATAAACTCCTACACTTTTGCTATGGGTCTCCATGCTTTTATTGCCCTTCTGGTGAAGCAGTCTAGATCTACAGATGATGGCCTGTACCAACAGGAGGTTACATTTTGTATTTAACTTCTTATTACTAAATTTTGTTATTTTGCTACTGCAAAAGCAGTCATCTTATAAATGTATCTGTTTTTGGGGGAGGGGTTGGTGATAGGTAGATGGAAATCCCATATCAATGTCTGCGTGCTATTTGGGGTTGGTGATGGGTGGGTGGAGATCCCATATGAATATGTGTGTCTATTTGGGGTTGGCGATAGGTGAGGAAGAAACCCATATGAATGTGTCTATTTGGGGTTGATGATGGGTCGGGGTAGATGCCATATGAGTCTGCAATACAGAACGACTCTAGATAATGTCAGAAATATACCAAAAATTGAGGTCTCCAATCATTTGTACTAACCTTTTAATGATAGTCTCTTGGAAATGAGTCATCTTCTTCTGCCTGTACTCAGCATCATACTCTGTAAATCGAAGGCAACTGATAAATTTAAACTCTGCTCGAGCCTGCTTATAGCTGTAAAACCTTTCTACAAGTCAATGAATAGAATAACATAGTAATTCTGCAGATGTCTTGTTGATATGAAGACATCATCTGGAATCTCTGTGCATGTATTGCTATTAACGACACATACACATAGATATGGGTTCAGAAACTCTGATAATGCATTCCCTCAGTATAGGGTCCTTCATTAGAACATGATTCCCTTTCTAAAGTAGGTGTAGTGTGGTCATGGAACCATTTAGTTATGCAATAGTAAAATGATATGTACAATTTACCTCATTATAAGGTGGTTTCACTAAAAGGAAACATATGCCATATTCCCATGGACATCATTATAATGATGGAGAGATTCCCTATAAGACATTATACTCCAATGCTCCATGGACAGCATTATAATGAGGTAGTGGTTCCCTATAAGGCAGTATACTCTAATGCTCCCATGAACAGCATTATAATGAGGGAGTGGTCTCCTATAAGGCAGTATACTCCAATGCTCCCATGAACAGTATTATAACGAGGGAGTGGTTCCCTATAAGTCTGTATAATCCAGTGCACCCATGGAGAGCATTATGAGGGAATGGTTTCACTATAAGACCGTATACTTCAATTCTTCCCCCAGACAGCCTAATAATGAGGAACTAATATGATGATAACAAATAATTGGTATCCTGCACTGTTACATAGTATTTAGTTCATGAAAACTGCATTTCCTGCTACAAAATGATCAGAAATTTTACAATATAGTCATAAATAATGGTCAAAGAAACTGAAATGAATAAAACTATAAGTTTCATTATAAATCATCTGTATGATCCTACTGCAAGTATTTTCCTAAATCCTGTTTCACTATTTATCTATAACCTGCCATACTGTCTCTACTTATCTGTCAATAACTTGCTATTCTGTCTATTTATATATATATATATATATATATATATATATATATATATATATATATATATATATATATATATAACTTTCCAGTTTGTGTTTACCTATAATGCAGTTTGTTTCTTTTTATCTATAAATTGCCAGTCTCTGTCATTTATCCATCTATAACCTGCCAGTCTGTGTATATTTATCCATCTGCAACCTGCCAGTCGGTCTATTCATTTATTCCAGTCAGCTGGTGTGTATGTATCTGTAACATGCCAGTCTGTGTCTATTTATCTATCTATAACCTGTCAATCTGTGTCTACACATTAATGCAAGTAAGATAAATACATTTACTTTCCAAAGGGTTGACAAGTGTTTCAATAAGTGAGTACAACTAGATGAGGTGAACATATTCAGAACAGAAGCTTGGTTGGACTGAAAACTGCAAACTAATGACATAAAAATTATATTAATTCATGACATCATAGAAGATCATTTTATAATTTTTAAAACTCAGCATGTGAAATAAATTATAGGATGCCATATAATGTATAAAAAGTTTGATTTTTAATGGCATCTGAATGTGCATACCAATCATATTTAAAAAATATTTTAACTAAGGCTTTAAAAACATTCACAATATTTGCCAACTTTATAACTATATATCTTACTGAAAATTATGCAGGAAAGAGTTAAACTAGAAACAAGAATTATGAATGTATAAGGTTTAAGGACACATCAGCACAATCCTGGCTATATAGTGCACATAAAGACTAGGTATTACAAAAGAAAACATTAAACAAAGTTAAAAGGAAAATTGGGAAACATCATCAAAATTCAATGTCACATTTTGATGTAAATCACACTTTCAAAAGACCAAGCATATGATCATGGGATGCCTCTCTAGGCAAAAGGTCTCCATTTGCTTCTTATGTAAAATGCAGGAGAGTACACCTGGCCTAGTCTAAATCTTGAACTGGGGAGTGGGACTAGGGCAGCTTTTTACCACAGAAAAGTGGAGATCCCTTCTCATCAACTATGACATCATTTAAAAGTGGTACAAAGATTGGACCCCTAAGAGGATCAGAATCTAGTGCAGTAGGCAGCGCAAAGGGGTCACATGGGACTGGGACCAGATGTAATCCACAAGCTCCTGCCTTCCTGGCCCATCCAGTGATCTGAAAAAGAGATAAATAACATCATTTTTTCATAAAAAAAACCTCCAGAGTTATTTGTTTTACTTACGATGACACCCACCCATTTTCATTAGCATACATATTCATGAATAAGTAGAGTCCAACTGCAAAAAGCACAAATCTCCGCCCACTTCACATCATAAACCAGGGGACATAACCCAAAAAATCAGCAGATACATTATGTGCCACCTCTGTTCAAAGTTTGGTTTAAATTTTTTACATATGCCACTGTAGTTTTAAATTTTGCATATTTGGCTTCTGACTTCCCATAGACCAAAGGACTGGAGCACAAAAATCATACCACTCTAGTAAATGATTGCTACCTTTGTGAATTTCCACCCAATGGGTTAAGAGATTAATAACATTGGCAAAAAGATGGTAGTTTCAAGGTTCCCACACTTTTTACAACAAAAATTTCCATCTCTATTCCAGATTTTTTTCTGGGTGAAATTTGATTTTTTTCCCAGGATCATTTATCACCCTTACTGAATAGAATAAAAATCATTTTGAATCAGAAAACATGCATTATTACAATCAAAAGCTATTCTATTTTGAGACTTTCCAATAACATCTGAATTAGACATATGACCATATACCAAAACACTGGCTGTATCACTAGACAACACTATTGAAATTCCTATAATTTGCATGTAAAATAATAGTCACTGTCAACAACACCCAGAACATGGGATTCTGCACTGAAAACAGAACCACAGTATATTCAGATTTTTAAGTACATGGAAGATTTTGCTATATTAAACAGGGCCATCTTGTGACCCTAGAATACATTTTTAAATATCCCAATGAAATGTTAGTAAATTCTGCTTGCCATATCATGTACTTCAATCCATTCAACTTAGCATATTTTTAAAGAGACTTTAATTATAATAAGTCATGGTCCAAGCAAAATTACCTTGCCTATCCAGAATAAAGTAAAGTTGTCAAAACTATGGAGAAGAGATACACACTTGAAACTTTTACTGTTTTTGTGTGCATATTTTTATGTCCAATGATTAAGATGTTTGTGAAAAGCTTTTCAAAGTTTATAAAAAATAGTAACTGTAGTTTTGTGTAATTTAAAATGGCAACATTTGATATAAGGTTACTGTATAAAATTGGTGAACATTTCTATAGCAGAAGGCCCATTTTCATACATCTGTATGATGAAATATTGGATACAATGATTAAGTTTTTGAAGTTTGGGCAGGATTTACTTATAAATCAATCAAATTTTTATTATTTATGGTCATCAAATTGTCACCAAAATTGACTACTGAATCCAAAACTTCTTTATCTACATCTTCACCTTTATCTTTGACACAAAAATTAACAAAAAAGTATGTTTTAAGTTTGATTTAAAATACATTGTATTGAAACAATGGGGGTAGGGGAATGTCTTGAAATAGTACAAGACAAAGTGAACTTTGCTTTTGGGACCTGCTTTGGTGAAATGACCTAGCTTGGACCCTCTATCATCTATGCCCTCTCATAAGATGAGTCAAGCTGCAAACAACAAAGATCTTGATATGCCATAGAATTGAGTACTTGCAGATCGTGGTCTATGCTCATTTTTATGCTCATTACTCCTAACAAACTACACAGACCCAGTTCTGGCAGTGCATTATGTGGAGGCAGATTCTTATCTGTGCTGTTTGCAGTTAGCCTTGACTTATAAGCAAGTGCACTTTCCATTGGACGTGTTTCTTCCTTAATTACAAATTTTCAAAAACCAAATCATGTTTTCTTATGACATTCATTTTCATGCTTTTCATACAGAAAAGGAATTCAGTTTTTGACAGTGTTCAGCATTCTACTTGCAGGCCACAGTTACCTTTGTCTTGCATAGGTGTGGTACTAAGAGAGATGTACTAAAGTACTTCTTGCCTATTTTAATTCACCTGCTTCAGACCATCTGTCAATTTCTCACTGTGAGGCATCATATTTTGTTTACATCATGAGAGATGTCTAAAAGATAGCACTTGCTAAAAAATAACTTCATAATATGGTTAATATGTTCCATAGTGCAATCAAGCAAATAAAATAATTCTCATCCTTGAAGTGATCATTTCAAATGATATTTTACTAAATGCTTTTCTTAGGAGTGGCTAATCTATTCCAACCTGGTCCTGTACATCTGTGAAGAAGGTGTAGTATTCAATAAGATGCATCCTCATTCCAATTTTCATCATTCTGGGTATAAAAGTGTGTATACATATGCAAAAATCTATGTGGTTATCAGCTAAAAGCTTAAACATAATTTAAAATATGAAATAGAAGTCATAGTAACCTTTATTATAAGAAATCAATGTGGTAGATATGTGTACAATCCTCTAGTCTGATGATTATAGCATGTGCTCACAGGCATTGCAGTTTTGACTATTCTGCTCCAAAATTAGACTTTTCACTAACATAAGCTCTGTTTATCTTTCTTGAATCAGCACTCTACTTACTATGACAGATTTACTATTCCTTGCTGCTGTGTTTTAAGTCCATCAATGCCACAGTCTACTTGTTCAGATAGAGGTATTTTGAAAAAACAAATATCTTTACCTTTTAATGTCATTTTAAAATTCTTATTTATTTGATTAATTATAACCATTATGTTAGGTTTATATGGTTTTGTATCACATTATTATGCAAGACTAAATTGTACCAAAAATGAAATGAAAGTACACTCTACTTTTAAATTGTCTGTTTTTTAATTTGGCTTGTTTGTCTATTCTACATTTAATTTCAAAATACCATATTTCATGTAATTTTTGTACAAGCAAAATAATTGTCAGTGTAAGAAAATTATATGTAAAGTAATAATCATTATTTTGTGGTACCGACATTGTACAAAAAAAAAGGGATTGTACCTGAACAAGTTCTACAGAACACACACTACTCCACAACCTAAGAGTACAAGTGTACCAGCATAAAGTAAACATATTTTTTTTGTCTTATTCTACTCTAAACTCAAGAATCTAATTACAAAGAAACAAAAGTACTGGAATAGAGTTTTGTTATTAGTGAGAGAGAGAGAGAGAGAGAGAGAGAGAGAGAGAGAGAGAGAGAGAGAGAGAGAGAGAGAGAGAGAGAGAGAGAGAGAGAGAGATGGGGCAACCTTAATCTGAGTTTCATAACAAAGTATTGCCTCTTACTCGTTTGTCCTTGTGCAAGTACAAATACAGTACTTGTATGTATAAAAATAAAACTGTTTACTCACCAGGTCACCAAGAACAGGTCCAGTAGACACCATCCATTGTACCTGTACTTCAAATGCACACTTTGGGCTGTAGTAAGCATGGTATCTGGCTGTTGCCCATTCTGGCCGATCACTTCTTCCATTGGCATCTGTGTCCACATTTACATACTTGTGAAACAGGGTTGCTGAAATTATTCAAAATAAATAAATAAATGCTCATTTCAATACAAAAGATACTTGCTGCTCAAAAGATTAAATCAAATGATTGCAAAAATATTAACCATTTCTCAGAAACATTGTCGACTGTATTAGGTCCATCAAAGGATTGCCTTGGCCATCAGCAAATGTCCAAATTTAGAAATATTGTCATTGCAAAACCAAGCAACTAGAGCAATTTCCTTGACAAATCACCACATATTTTGGCTTGAAGTAATTTCTAAAGCATAGTATTTAGAAAATATTTATGCCAGGGAGGCAACTTATATTTACCTAAATTAAGTAAGTTCAATCTTCATATTATCAGCATTTTCAATACATTATTACATTTTTTCTCCAACTCCATCATGCAGGTACCATAATCTAAATCTACTACAAATATTATGTACCCATATACCATTGCAATTACAAAGTTTGGTAATAAAATATTAACTATGTGCTAGCAATGCTTATTTATTTGACCTCTAGTGAAAATCCCATGTAAATACTAATTTCCATACAAGGAGGTGTAGCTGTAACAATTTTCAAGATAGCTGTTGTGGTCGTCATACTGGAAATCAGATGCAGCATTTTCATTCCATGGAAACTAGATAACATATCTTTTTACTATATCCAAAAATCAAAAGGGAGGTGCCTTTACCTAAACGTAGACTACACAACAAATTTGATGCAAACCTGATTCAGGAAACATGATAATGTTATCAAGCAGAAACTCTAACAATTAAAATATCAAATTTAGTGACCTTGACCTTTTATATCAGTCTTAAAATCAATAGGAGTAGCCCTGCCCAAATTAATCTACCTGTGAATTGTGATTGAAATTAAACCAAGGAATAACACAAAAGGAAATGTCATCATTAGTTCCAGTAACCTTGACCTTGATAATAGAAGCCCCTTATCAACAGACTTCTGCATCTTCACATGAATAGGGCACATATGAGATCTGAAAAAAAGACCACTGCTGACTAAATGAGATCTGAAAAAAGACCACTGCTGACTAAATGAGATCTATAAAAGGTTAACAGCTGATTAAATGAGATCTGAAAAAGACCACAGTTGACTAAATATTGGTGGACCAACAGATGTACATCAATATCATTGTATCACCATTATGTTACATCAGGAGTATTAAAAAAACTCCAAAATAAATAATTAAAATATCCTCAATTATCCATGGATAATCTTTTTCTTCTTTCATTTTGTTTCATGTTTTCTTGCTGAATTTATTGGCCAAGGTAGACCCACAATACATGAAAAGCTCAGCAGTCAATGAAATCCACTTAAAAATATTAATAGACATATATTCAACACAAAACTATGTAGAACATAGATCCAGACATACAGTTATATAATCTGCTGACAGATCAGAGTTTATGCTGTTGTTCTACTTACATACAATGTCATATGAACAGCACAAACCCTGTCAATGCATTGGGTGATGCCAGATCAGGCCTGGAAAACATACAACTCAAAGCTGGAGTTGCGATCCAATTTCCAACAAGCCAATCAGAAATTACATTTCAAATGTAACATCATCTGTGATTGGTGGAAACAAAATCACAAGTTCAAACCAAGCTTGAGATTTATTTTATTTTCATACCTGGATCTATGCTGTGCTGAGTAAGCTGCTTCAAATCCAAAGGTGAATAAAGTACATTAACCAAATATAAATTCAAGCAAAATGGCAAATTATACTAAATGTTTGGTTTATTTTTGCTGGATTTAATGCCATTTTTCTGCACATAAAAAGCTATAAAAGGCAGCCAGTATATTTGGTGGAGGAATAACCTAAGAAGACCCTGAGAAAAATCACCGAAGCTCGGGAAGCTACTGGTGACATGTGTAGGTAATTTGTAAAGGTGAGAACCTTATACCACTTGGTCACTTTCTGCTCTTGACTAAACAGATTAAAAAAAAAAAAAAACAAATCATCACACAGAAAGATAATGAGACAAATCATTAAAATAAATCTTCACTTCACTCTTAATGTTCTAAAATTTCCCTGCTCCCAAAAAGCTTGTAAAAATATTCTAATTTGCATTTATAGAAAAACGAAATAATTATTATATCAGTTGAAAGAAAATTATCTGGAGGTAAAAGAAAACAAATATCCTGGTTTGAAAAAAAAACACCCAATCCACCTTTGAAAATTAACTGGCCAGTTTCTTAAACATTGATGCCAAGTTTTCTGGGACCAAATTAGAGAGAGCAATGTTCACAATCTCAGAGACTGGGTCAAAATTAGGGAGAATAGTGTAATGATGATTTTGTCATAAACTTAAGCTTTAAAGTGCAAAGAGTATTAAAACTGGGTAAATTAATTACAAGGAACAAAAAAAATTTATATGTTATTTTCATAATGTTTCATTCATTTACTCAGTCCTAAACCCAGGCATTATTGGACTTCTAAACATTTTTTTAAATTCCAGGATATATTTTCCTTCTAATCTGTTAGTGTATGTTTCAGCATGGTACCAAAATTATTATATTTCTAAACGATTCATGAACTGTTTCATACAAGTTGCCAGCAATTACTCAATCCTGAAATAATGATGAAGAAAACAACTTTTTTGTGTACAATATATGCATCAGCACATGTTACATGATTGACTAATTAGTATGATAACTTGATTGATTGATTATGATATTTGTAAACAGTCCTAAACAGCCAAAAGAATATTGTATTAGCCAGAAATACCTATGCTAGGGTGGATGTTGTTTTAACTTGAAAAAGCTATGCTCAGCAGATTTGTGATTTCTAGGATTTTTGTTGCCAGATTGGTAGATGAAATGATTGGAGCCAAATTCAAAGGAATATCAGACAATCCATGAGACTTGGCATGCATGCCCTTAAGTCAATATGTGGTATGAGATGATGTTCAATATGTGGTATGAGATGGTGTTGGTAATATAATACTTATTTCTTTCAAATTGCTTTGGAAAATATTGCATATACAGTCATGATAAATCTAAACTTTTTTCTCTGTAATTTTCTTTCTGTTATTGAATGAACAATCTACCTTAAGCATAAATAAATGCAAACACATACTTCTGATTGTGGGTAGCAAATGTTTTTTTTTAAATTTAAATCCTGTTGAAAATACATTTAATTTTTATCCACATATTTATATCAAAGGAACAATTACATTGTTAAATTTTTTAAAACTAATGGCTAAAGTAAAGTACAGGTGCTAATTAAAATTACAGAACAGTATTAAAGCTACACTTCACTGATCTTTGGACAATACCATGGAATAAACATCAAATCCATCAAATCATCTGGTTCACATAAAACATAACTCACATAAATAATCCCAAAATTCCAGATTTACTGAAGTCCAGCTTTCTCAATGCCATATATAATTAGGGCCAAATTAGTAATTGATCTTGACAGGCACTTAACTTGAGTTCATACATGCTGGTGCTAGTATTGTTTAAACCATTGAAGCCACCACCATTTGCTGTTCGTAAATTTTTACTCATTTGTATTCTGTATTTTGGGTGTAAAGGTTAGTCCATGAAATATACAAAAAATTTTGAGAATGGCAAATCAATGAATTTAAGCACCCCAAAAATGTATTTTTAAATGTAACCAAGAAAACTGATATCTATGAAAATAAATGAAACCACAGTAGAGGTTATTTACAGGTTTTTCTGACTGTAATTTGTGTGGACATATGGCAGATCAGCATTTTTTGTATAAACTGGAAAGGATACTTTCTGTCAACACATTTTGACCTAAAGCTTTTTTGAAGAATTTTCCACTTTAATTAAGCAGACATATCTGATAACCGATTTACATCACACAAAATTTAAAGTCTTAACACATTTTCTGTCAAATTATAGCAGCTTGGACATTTTTTCTTTTCAGTAACAGTGGCCACTTCTGATAGTATTCAGCATAATATACAAACTTAAAAGGCCCTGATCTCCAGTATGTTTTCTGTCACACTGATTCAATGGCTTTAAGGCAAATGTTGTTTGGAGTTTTTATTTCTGGTTTAAGTAATGGTGTCTATGTCTGATGATGGAACAGTATTATTTGTGTACATATGAATAGACAAAGTTTGGTAATTTTTGGTCAAATTCTGAAACAGCCTTAAGATGATGTTTAAAGATTATTTTGATAATAGATCAGCATCATTTTTAAAAACTTTAAAGGCTTTTCTGTAATGATGTTTTTTTGCTACATTCTGTCCAATTTGGTTTAGTGGCATAACAATTTAGAAATTTTAAAAGCCTTTATGCTAAAGGACTCAATGTATTAATTCAGTTCCCATAGTAAACCTATGCAAACACCATGATATTAAATGTTAACTTTACATTTCTGAGTGCTTATGATCTACCCTATATTTATAAGTATAGAAGCATCCGGATGACAGATTCTGTGCTGAGAAAAGGATACAAGGCACAGCGTTATTTTGACCAACATGTCTTTGAAAAATGCTTTCAATTCCGCACCAAAGAGTCAGGTGCTAATTTCAGTAATGAGTGTTCCACACTCAAGACTGTTAAAGGACTGAAATACAACTAGGATAAGGTCTCAAAAGATTCTTTCAAATAAAATCTAATTTAATTATCAACCAATCCTGGCCAGCCAAACCCATATTATGTTATTGTCACCCATTTCCAGACTGGCTCAAATTTTTCCATACAATTAGTACCATGTGTCCTAAAATGATTTCTCTCAAAATTCAATCAACTTCTGTTTAAAGTTTTACAGAAGTCGTCATTAAAATAATTTTTTATTTTAAGCAATGGCAGTCATGTTTAATGGTGGAGTAGTGTTATTTGTATAATTATTAAAGACTATTATGCAAGAATACTTCTTTTCAAATTTGATTAAAATTATATTCATTGACAGTGGTTTCTGAGGAGACATCATCTGAAAGTTTTCCAATTTTTAATAACAGAAGTGATATTTGACAGCATATAATATCATCTATATAAATTTGAACGGCCTTCAAGCCAGGATGCTTTGTATTAACTTTGGTCTAATTTTGCTCATTGATTTTTGTGTAGCTGTTAAAAGGTTTTCAGTGTGGTTATACCTGATGGCATTATTTGTGTAAATCTATAAGGCTTTTATGACGGCATGCTTTCTGCTTAAATCTGGTCAAATTCCATCAAGCAGCATTTGGAAAGTTGCTGGAAGTTTTATCTATTTTTAGCAACAGTGGCCATATGCGATGGTCATAAGACATCAGTTGAAAAAAAGTGAAAGGCCTTGATGCCTGGATGTTGTCAAATTTGATTCAACACTGTTTAGCTGATTTCGTGAAAATATTTAACTTTAGGTTATTTGAAATCATGGTAATGGTGACATCATTTGACAACAGATTGGCATCATTTGTCTAAAGCTGAAACACCTTTATGCATTCATACTTTCTGTGAAATCTGGTTTAAATTTTATCCAATCTTTGTTTTTTTTACCACAATAGTGTCTATGCTTTTTCTGTTTTTAATAACAGTGACCATATTTAATTGTGGAATGGCATTAATTGCAAAAACAAGAAATGCCTTTATACCAGGTTGTTCTCAACCAAATTAGGATCAAACTGGTTCATTTATTTTTCAGAAACTGAAATAGCAAGTGTTGATGGATGACATGTGATAGATGACACCAGATGATATACACTAGGCATGGCACCATACCATAAGCTCACTTAGCCTTATATCCAGGCATTATAAAAAAAAAAGAGTAACTTTGATAAATAGAAGCAAAAACTATGATATGTTTGTAGCATTATTAACTTTGTTAGTTGTGATTAAATAGTGTATATGCCAATAAATCATAACATAAAACCATGTAGAAACCTGTAATTTTTTTGTAACAGCAGTGTTGTGATGAAGTCCTGGAGGGAACAAATTAATAACATTACTTCCATACATCTATATCTCTTTCAGTGTTAAAATTTAATTGGGATTTTGTATTTATTAAAGTAAATTTGGTGCAGAATGGATCATCATTCACAACTGCTCTCTTCAGCATTAAACTCATTTTAAAACAATTTCCCATGCAATCACATGGTGGTACATTGGCAAAAGCTTTCTACCTTTCAGCCCACTTTACTGTGCAGTAGCTCTACTGTTCTGTGGGTGAGTTTGCAGTATCACTACAAACAAGTAAAATTCACAACTTGTACAATGATGGAGGTGGTTCCCTTAAAGCCTAATGTTTGATATGTTGGAACTAAAAACAGTTAAACAAATCTACTGTATATGCTTGCTTATAAGTTGAGTCCAACTGCAAACTGCACAGATCCAGATCTGTTGTCGCATTGTGAGCCAGCAGATCTGGGTGTGTGCAGTTTGACAGGAGTAATTAGTAGAACCAACAAGATAGACCCTCATCTGCAGGCCCATTATGCTACGGCATATCAGGATCTTTGTTGTTTGCAGTCTGACGACTTATAAGCGAGTATAGACAGTAGTCTCTGTGTGCATAAAGTACAGTAAATCAGTGCAGAAGAGAATATATCTTTTCGATTTCAGCTAGAAGGTTAATGGCAAGACAACCTCAAATACCATGTACATGCAAATATATCTAAGAAGTAAAGAGTAGTGTACTGATTGGACAGGATATATCTCAAACTAAAGCTACCCACCCCATTTAATAAAAAACATGTAAAGGGTAATAGCAATAATGGTGTGTGTTAAATTTCATTACATGGCAAAACATGTAGTGCAGAAGCAATTGGTATGGGCTTGTTTGCATCAGACTGAATTGCAGCACATAAAGACAAAATTTGGGGATTTAATAGTATTGACAGTTTTAATAAAAATAAATACTGAGAATATATTCAAGTTCTGAATGAAAATGGATTTTAATAAATGATGTCATGTATGAAGTGTTAAGAGAGGCCAATTATAATCATTGTTTGTTTCAAACAATGCCAATTCAATCAGAAATGAGTAAAGGAGAGTGACATAGCTGGATGGTAGGATAAACAGAAACTGATGGATGATAGATAATGTGGATGGATGAATATACAGATTCTATTAGATTCATGGATGCATGTATTATAGCACATCAGCACAATATTGGCTATATGGTACCAGCTAAAGGTAAAAAAAAACAAACTTCACTTTGCATAAGAATTTAGGAAGATTATCTTCCAAAATATGCAAACATGAAGTACAGCAATATAAAAAAGCACAGGAATTAAAATTTGGTAGAATGTATATAGAATAAAAGACAATGGTATCACATGTACAACCCTTAAAGCATACAGATATAATCAGTGTTGCTAGGATGGTACCATTAAATGAGTTACAGAAAAATAGCAGATGTATTCAAATGTGACATTAAATTAATATTTAGGTTTGGCAATCTGGAAATATTGTCTTCATGACTTACTTACTCTCTTGTTTGAAGTCTGTGACATTTCAATTCTGAGGGCAGAAAAAGAAACTATGTTTTGAGGTAAGTGTTGAAGACAATAATCTGTTCTTTTCTAGATACAAAATATACACCTGACTTTATAAACAAACAATAAACAAACATCTTTCACCTAATATTACAATCACCTTTCAAGAACACACTGTTGCCTAGAACTTGTGAAGACAGATACAGATACTTTCATATATGTAGAAATGAGGAGAAATCCAAGTGCCATATTTTTACTTTGTAGAGGCAAGCCAAAAAGCAATAATGAAGAATTAAATCTTGCATCTCATTTGTAAATGATTGTAAATCATGATGTAGGGCTTAAAAATGTGATATGACATATATTTTCAAAGTAAAGAGATGTATTGGTGTCTAGGAAGACTAATGGCAAATTTTTATTTTCTAATTTCTCCTCCAAGTTAGCCATGAGAGAGAGAGACTTCTAAAGGTATATATATTTATATAGGTCTCAAGATGGAAATGAAACTCTAAGTTATGACTGCTTTACATTGTAAAGGGTCAGACCAATCCAAAATCACTTAAAAATTTAATGTATTATGTGTGCATGTCTTCATTCTACATTTAGTATAGTCACTTTCCATTATGTAATGGGAATACAAAGATGAGCATGGAAAAATGTACCCTATCCTCAGGTAAGTATCATTAAGTGCAAAAGCATTGGAAATAATACCCTATCCCAAATTACATCAAAGAGCATGGAAAAAGGTACCCTATCCCCTAATAATGTTCATACATTAAAAAAGCATGGAAAACAAGTACAATATTCCCAAGTAAGAATATTACATAGATAAGCATGGGAAAAAATTACCCTATCCTCTAGTAAGGTTTTGCTGAAAATCATGGGAAAAAGTACTCAGATCTTCTAGTAAGGTCCAGACCAAAAAATTATACTTTCCTCAAATAAGAATCATTATACAGAAAAGCACTGTAAAAAGTATCCTATCCCCAAGTATGGTTCATTAGATAGAAAGCATGTGAAAAAGTACCCTATCTCCTAGTAATGTCCATTATGTAGAAAGCATGGGAAGAGTATCCTTTCTTCATTACACAGAAAAACAATGGAAAAAAGTGCCCTATTTCCAAGTAACAGGGTATGCACTCTAGTACAAACTCACCTTTGAAGAGGTATGTACAAGTCAGGTATGTGTCCTATCCAAGAATGGCACAATATCTCTGTCATTGTTCTACATGAGATACGTCACTCTCTATTAATGGGCTTGATATTCCAAAGCTTTATTTTAGAGTTTGTGCTGCACATACTTTGCCAAGTATGTAGAAAATGCCAATTTTTACAATGTCTGAAGTCAGTTAATTCTATGTAGAATCTTCCATTTAGACATGTGTGATTGCAGGGAAATTTTGGCATATTAACCACAGAAACAATGTGACTAGGCAGTCAATATGGCTGATTATCCACCTATGAGACCAAGCAGCCAACAGAAATGAACACCCAGTCTCATCCAAACTTCACAGCAAAATGATTTATGAATACTTACAGAGAATAGCAGATAAATATTTTTGCAATGAGCATCTTTAGAAATAGTCTAAATTTTCAGGCTATTAATGTTTTGAAAAAAAATCTGAAAAAAGGCTTGATGATGGAAGCTGTTACAATATTCACTCCTTTGAAAGCACTGTTTAACCCCATGCATCATACATAAATCTATACCATGTCACTCTGTGCTTCAACTTACCGCTATATCTCAAATTATAATTAATTTTTCCTGAAAAATGAACTATTTGTTTTCAAACTTGAGAAAACAGAATTGTGTATTCATCATGTGTAATCAGACAAAAATGACAAAACTAAATTAAATTTTTTTTACAGTACTAATAAATTGTCTGTATAAACTATTTAAACACCCCCCAGATATATTGTACTTACATAGTTCAGTCAGAACATGTTTTATACAAATTTTAGGAGCAAAATATTTGATTGAATAATACTTACATGATCATAATACATTTGAACAGTGGTTCCCAACCTGTGGGCACAGAATTTTTCCATGGAGTCTAAAAAAACTATTAGCATGTGGGGGTCATTAAGTTTGTTTTGAAGTTAAAAAGAGCTCATTATAATCAAAAAGGATGGGAACCACATCTTTATAAATTAACAAATCAAGGCATCCAAATTTAAAAAGACAGAACATTTACTAACTAACAAATGAATCCCTTCCAAGCTAAAAAGACATCAGAACAGTCACTACCTAACAAAATAACCCTCCCAAGGTTAAACGACATTAGCCACATGGTCTGGATTGTATGCTTCAAAATCAACTGGCTGTCTGCTTGTTAAGATAGAATTTAGACAGAGTGATCTCCGTTTGGATAGAGGGCTTGGCATCCCAATCCTGTCAATTATTAGTAAATATGGTAGATTGCTCCTCCATGGTGCAATTGTAGTGAGGATTTAACATGGCATGCAGATTTAAGATCTCTGTGTTGATATGGAAAGCCTGCATTCTGATGTAACTGATAACAGTTAAGTGGTGGAACAGAATAATAATGCCCTCTTCAAATGGCATCTCCTGTCATAATTGAAAAATATTCATAACAACCTTCATGTCCAGGAGACTGATAAATAACAAGTGCTCCTTAAGGAGCCAAGTCTTGCTCATAACGAAGGGCATGATGATTATCCTTATGTGGCCAAGCCTTGCTCACAACGAAGGACATGATGATTATCCTTATGTGGCCAAGCCTTGCTCACACAGGAGGGCATGATGATTATCCTTATGGGGCCAAGCCTTGCCCACACTGGAGGGCATGATGATTATCCTTATGGGGCCAAGCCTTGCTCACACAGAAGGGCACACTTTTTATCCTTTGACTCCAAGCCATGCTCACACAGGAAGGCATGATGATTATCCTTATGGGGCCAAACCTTGCTCACACAAGAGGGCAGGATGATTATTCTTATGGGGCCAAGCCTTGCTCACACAGGAGGGCATGATGATTATCCTTATGGGGCGAAGCCTTGCTCACACAGGAGGGCATGATGATTATCCTTATGGGGCCAAACCTTGCTCACACTGGAGGGCATGATGATTATCCTTATGGGGCCAAGCCTTGCTCACACAGAAGGGCACACTTTTTATCCTTTGACTCCAAGCCTTGCTCACACAGGAGGGCATGATGATTATCCTTATGGGGCCAAACCTTGCTCACACAGGAAGGCATGATGATTATCCTTATGGGGCCAAGCCTTGCTCACACAGGAGGGCATGATGATTATCCTTATGGGGCCAAACCTTATTACCCTTATGGGGCCAAACCTTGCTCACACAGGAGGGCATGATGATTATCCTTATGGGGCCAAACCTTGCTCACACAGGAGGGCATGATGATTATCCTTATGGGGCCAAGCCTTGCTGACACAGAAGGGCACACTTTTTATCCTTTGACTCCAAGCCTTGCTCACACAGGAAGGCATGATGATTATCCTTATGGGGCCAAGCCTTGCTCACACTGGAGGGCATGATGATTATCCTTATGGGGCCAAACCTTGCTCACACAGGAGGGCAGGATGATTATCCTTATGGGGCCAAGCCTTGCTCACACAGGAAGGCAGGATGATTATCCTTATGGGGCAAAGCCTTGCTCACACAGGAGGGCATGATGATTATCCTTATGGGGCGAAGCCTTGCTCACACAGGAGGGCATGATGATTATCCTTATGGGGCCAAGCCTTTCCCACACTGGAGGGCATGATGATTATCCTTATGGGGCCAAGCCTTGCTCACACAGAAGGGCACACTTATTATCCTTTTGGCTCCAAGCCAGGCTCACACAGCAGGGCAGGAAGATTATCCTTATGGGGGCCAAGCCTAAAAATAAGTGGCTTAAGTAGAAAGCTCTCAAAATCTGCCACTGGAACCTCCATTATCTTTTTATGCAACAAGATGAAAACAATTAAACTTTCAGGAAATAATTCATCATGTGATATTTTAGCATTGTGTAAAGCCTCCTTACATGAAGTTTTTCATGATGATGAACTTAAAATTCCAGAGTACAGTTTTCAAAGAAAAGACTTAACCAGAAGGGTTGTACAGTTCTCATTTATATTAGGGACAGCATTCCATTCAAATGACCTTATGATCTTGATGAAAATGGTATGATTTAGCTACAAAAGAGAATAAAATAATGAAAAGATTCAATGCACATCTATTCCTTAAAGAAATGAAAGATATCCCTTGGTAAATAAATAAATATTTTGATCACCCATTAGATGTTCTTAACACTTGCATAAGTATGATTACTGACTCACTCAACAACCATACTTCTATACATTAAGGTCAGTTATGAAACACAATCAACACACCTGGATTACAGGTGATATATTGAATACTGTCAAGATAAGACATTTTTCAATCACAATGATGGCATGAACTGGTTGTTGCATGTCAAAAGGGGTTTCTGGTGAAGAACAAAGTGGAAGGTTTTGATACTTTCACACATACAGTGTCTTTGCTGATAGCTGAGACTTCTATGCAAAATTGTGGTGTGTGCATCTTGTTAAAAGTCTGGCTAAAGTTGATGAAAAATGTACATTTCACAGTAATCCAAGAAAACTCATAAAAGTAGTTGCATTTACAAGATTTTGTGACATAATGAATCCAGTTATATGTCATAAAGGATACAAAGCATAAAGATTTGTTATATGACCATCTTTTGATGATGAACTAATACAAAAAACTGCAATACCAGTTGCATTCACAAGAGTTGATCTTGCATTGCATTCAGCAGCAAGACATAAAGGGAAACAACCTGGACAAAACTTGTAGTCATTTTGTCAGTATTATCTGGATCTTAAGCTGAAGACCAGAACATGTACAAAAATTGCATAAGCTTCAGTTATACACTCTATTCAGCTGCAAATGACAAAGAATTCAGGATAAACTGAGACTACTTGCATTCACAGGATTCAGACATGAACTACATCGGGATCCAAGTAAATAAAGTCAATAACTCCAGTAAAAATGGCACAGTGAATTGTCAGCATCCAAATTTTCAAATTCTACTGTTGTTTTATCAGAATTCATTTCCAGCTTTATTAAAATAAAGTTTAAAGCTCTTAATGCCTAAATCAGATAAACAGTTTCTGATATGTCAATTTAAAAATGTTTCATTAAGAGAGACTGTATCTGACTGCATCACACCATCAGCATTTGAAAGGCCTTCATGACAGGATGCTTTCTATCTGGTTTAGTTAAATTCTATTCAACAGCTTTGAAAAAGTTGTTTAAAGGTTGTTTTATTATTGGCAACAGTGGCATATTTGATGGTAGACATGCATTATTTGTACAAAAATGATGGACACAAACAGTCCTACATAAAGCCATGGGTAAAAACGTAAAACCCTCCTCATTATAAGAATTAATACAATTTTTTAAGAAGGGAAAAACAATAACCATCATAGCATGTTTGAAGCCCTCAGCTATGATGGGATGAAATGAGAAATAACTCTCACCTGACTGTTGCCTCCAGGTCTGATAGCCAACTGGGAGTCCAGTTTGAACTCTCCAGTCCTCAAAACTATCTGCTTGGGTGGACTCTGGTAGATCATTCTGCTCTGATGAACTCCTGAGATAAAACCCAGCAGTGGGGGTTGTGAGTGGGGGGGTGTTAATACTATTGGAGCTGGTGTTGCTGAAAGTGGGACTACTGATTTCATCCCAGTCTTCTTTCACTGGCAGGATTGCCACCTCACACTGTTCATTTTGGAACAGGGAATTCACGCCAAAAGTACTGCCATCTAAATTGAAAGAGAGTAATACAGTAAGATGTAAGTATACTGAGACTTCATGTAACTCCTAAAAAAACCAAAGAATTCAACATAATAATCAAGGATTTAACTAACACATTCATTTATTTAACAACCTAAGCAATCATTTATTTAACAACCTAAGCAATCAAATCTGTACACCTTTTCTGAAAGGTCACCATTGTATATGCTTGAACAAAACCATGCAAAATCATCAATACAGAACCTAAAATATGTCCTCAGCTTAACAAATAAAAGGACAATAAAAGGCTTGTGCACAAAGCAGATTTAAAGTTAACCCTTTCAACACTGCAATCCGGTAAACCGGTTCAGGGGAAGTAAGTCTGTAAACACTATGGACTGACTTTTCGGTCTGGGGCCGTGTTCTTTAATGTTATAGTACCCAACTAAATAACTTTTGGGGTACCTCTAATAACTTCCATTTTGTAATGTAGATGTTATATTTGGATGATCTCGTGAGTTTAGTTTGTATAGAAGTAGAAATATCGAACAAAGTAGGAACTTTTAACGTGTTTTCTGAATGCTGAAATTTGGAGTTTGAAGAAATATCAGAGGAGAGTTATTGGAGGAATTGAATAATTTCGACCTGGTAAATTTGGATGAAAATGAGAGAAGACGTCTGTAGAGATAATGCAATGCACTTGTGGGTGACAGTGATGATGATGAAGAGGACTTTGAAGGTTTTGAACCAGAGGAATTGTACGCTTCACATGATTTTGTTTGGACGAAGCTGGAGAACCAAAGAGATTTGTTTCAGTTTTCTGACAGTTGGACACACCCAAGTGTTAGATGGCTCCAGTAAAGCTTTGGAATAATTTCAAATATTCTTTTCAGATGAAGTTTTTTGAAAAATAGTCTGTTTAACGAACTTCAATGCGATGATCAAATGTGGCAGAGGCGATATAAGTGTGTGGACAGATCTCACTTTGGAGATCATTTTGGTTCATTTTATAGAATTTTATATATTATGGACACCATGAAAGAAAGACTTGTGCTGCTGCTGTGATTATTCACTAGTACATTTAGTGTCAATTGAACAAGTTTTGAGATCTTTCTAAGTTTTCTAAGAGGTATTAAAATAATTACTTGTATTTTACCTGTTGTGTTACCTGTTTGCACCTGTATTTTAACAGTTGTAATAGATATACACATTTTAATGAATTAGTCATAACATTTGATTCTTAACCTTGATTTTGACATCTAATCCAGCCAGATATCTTTAACATTGGCAAATTTATGTTTCAAAGTCCACAAGTCATTTTGCTTTCCAACTCCAAAGTTACTTAGTGTTGAGGACTCTATGTCCAAAAAGTTACTTAGTGATGAAAGGGTTAAGAAAGTACTATTTTACCAAATGTTAATGTCTTGTATAAAGTTTAAAGTGTTGTTTTGCTGTACAACACTAAATCAAACCGATCATGCAATGTACATTATCAAAACCTTAGACACACATTTTAACCTGCTACCTGTATAAAACAAACTTTAACCAACTTGATCCACAAATCTGCATAATATAAAATTTGTAAAACAAGGCAAAATAAAAATTAAATAAGGTTTGGCACATAATATTTAACATACTGAATCAAAATTGACATCCATAGTTTCTTACAACCAATAAACAAATCCTTAGATACAAACTTTAACATAAAACAATTTCAGACAAAATGCAAAATGACCATGAACATGACATTATGTCTACTCTGTATTTAGAAGTCCTCTATGTAGGTCATAGTATATACAACTGACTCTGGATATTCATAACAAAAGGGTTTCAATGATTTTGATATCAGACCTTTTAAAGGCTAAGAAATGCAGTCTTAATTTAAACTTAATATTCAGAAACAATTATTTTTTTCTTACAGTTATCAGGACCATGATCTCTGACATTTTTCTTTATTATCCTAGCAATCCAGTTTTGTCAAGAAACCAACTATAAAACAAAAGTTATTTATGTAAATCCATTTTTCTTTAAGCCACAATAACCTTGCCCTTTGACCTCTTCATCCAGAAATCAATAGGCCTCTTCCATATCTTAAGTGCAAGCCTTCCACAAGCTTTAGTAGAGCAAGTGGTTCAAAACTAATACAAAAACCAATATTCTTCCTTCAGTTAATGACCTTTGATCTTTTGACCCTAAAATCAATAGGATTCTTTCATACCCAATGTGTATTTATTCTTCAAACTTCAGTGAATGTACATGATTGAGAACTGAACTATTTGCCCAGAAATTTATTTTTTTTATCAGTCACATTAATTTTGGCCTTTTCATCCCATAAACAATAAGTTTCTTCCATAACCATGTGCAAGCTTCCAACAGTTTGCTTTAGATGTAGAACAAATGTAATTGGGTGGAAACCGCTTTTCTGTTTTCAGTCGCAGTGACACTGACTACCAACCTTTTAGCCCCCAAATTAAAAATATTCTTCCTTATCCCAAGTTGCAAGCTAACCAAAAAGTATGGCAAATGTAGATGGTGAAGACTCAAGTTCTGTAATGAAACTATTCTTCTTTCAATGTGACCCTGACATTTGTAGGAGTACTGAATAAAGAGAGAGAGAGAGAGAGAGAGAGAGAGAGAGAGAGAGAGAGAGAGAGAGAGAGAGAGAGAGAGAGAGAGAGAGAGAGAGAGAGAGAGAGAGAGAGAGAGAGAGAGAGAGAGAGAGAGAAAGAGAGAGAGAGAGAGAGAGAATAAATGCAAACTTTAATCTATTAAACATAGCATTGAGTACAATAGGGCTTAAAACACATTCAATGGGACAGGCACAAAGAAAAACAAGCATGAAATGCACAGTTCCTTCATACAAGCAATAAGCAAAACTTCAAATACAAACTTTTCCCCATAAATTGTACCCCCTCAAAACTACAAAAAAATAGGTTCAAGAAGTATTAATAAGCCAAGGCATATACTAATGAACTCATTGTAGTACAAATGAAATTCATAACCCATTGATGCAAACCATAATCAAAATTTTAAACTTCAACTTGCAGTATATATTTGCCAACAACACTGATACTTGGGTCAAAGCATAAGCTCGCTTGTAATTTGTTGTTGTTGTTGTTGTAGGGTTTAACGCCATTTTTCAGCACAAGATAGGCTATACATGGCGGCCAGTATTAATGGTGGAGGAAGAACCCTGAAAAACCCAGGAAAGAACCACCGACCCATGAGAAGCTACTGGCAGGCTTTCTCACTTGCCCATGTTAGCCGAGTCTGGAGATGTACTTTGTAGAAACAGGCTAAAAATGAAAATTTAACTCAGTTTGCATTTTTTTTAAATATTGCATGTTCACTATTTTTTTATATACAGAATAAGATGAAATTGTGATTCCCACCAAACCCAGCAAGATAATCTATTCACCACTTTGACTATATCTCTTACTCTTACACCCAAGCAACCATTGTGGCTCAATGACTGGTATGCACCTAGCTTCCAATCCTGCCCATACCAAAATGGTTCAGCTGCCACCTTAGATAAGGGACTCAAATCATCTGCCTCAGTAAGATATAGCCTTTAATGTGTTTATGTGAGGTTAAACATCAAGCAAACAAACAAACCTCTTTACTCATTCTCAAAGAATGAAATAAAACAACACATCTTCAGGAAATTATAATGGGGACTCCCTCTTCATAACTATGTATAAGTATCACCAGTGTCGGATTTAGACAAAGCGAGGCCCTAAGCTATGGGAAGCTATAGAGGCCATATTTGGTATAAAATAAATTTGAGGGGGCCCTTCAGACTGAGTTCAGACTTTGAGGCCCTAAGCTGTAGCTTGTTTAGCTTATGCCTAAATCTGGTACTGGGTATCACCACAGCTTAATATTTTACAAACTGACTCATCAAGAGATAATCAGACCTGCTTTGTTTTTGTCTTTGAAGATGAAATGATACAAGTAAAATCCATAGATCATCTTGTGATTAATATTTCCAGATGCATGGCAAATGAAGCATTCATCCAACATTGACTGAAATCAGAAATAAACACCAATGAACACTATTAAAAGGAAATAAATAAGATTTACACAAACTTTTATTTTGTAAACAAAATAAAGAAAAATGAAATTGCTCAGATGACAATAGCTAACAATATGAACTGTAAGTCAAATAATTGACACAAATATTTCTGTAAAATTCAAACTGTTTCAGGCCTGACTTCCTGATTTCATATTTTCGAATACTGTGGTAAATACAGCTACAAATTCTAATACCATAAACAAATTCAATTTAACTAAAACTATGATTAAAGCACAATATAAAAATGAAGCAAACTAATTAACATTCTTATTTCATTTATGCCTGTCTATAAAGTCTAATTATAAGCAAAATGAAATCTGCATATACACTCATATAATACAAGTTCTCTTTATGATTATAGTAATGCTGGAACTTACTGTTTATATTGTGGTTTATTCTGTCTAAAGAAAGTTAATACAATTTCAAAACTGATCATTTTTTTCCCAAAAAGAATCAATGAAAATAGAATTCCTTTGGTAGATGACATGATGTTTTGGGCTAATAATACTATCCTTAATCAAAATACATTGTTTCATGGATAAATTTCATGACCCTGACAGTGTGGCTAATTTGGGAAAATGATTCAATTATACTTTCTTAAAAAAGTTATTTTGAAATGATCTTATGATACACAATGGTATGTATGACTCTAAATACTGAACATGTAACCAATGTTTTCAGGTTATTCAAATATTGATAACATTTTACCTGCAACAGTGAGACAGCAGATCTTATGGTTCTGACACCCTTTATATTCTGTAAGCACCAACTAACTGCATCCGCAGATATAAATGTGTGCTCAGGTATTCCCAGCTGCTTTGCTAACATGGGCAAACCAAAACTGAAAATTGAAAGAATTAAAATACTAGATTTGTTTGCAATGAAACTTGTCAAAACTACTCCAAGACTAAGATGAAATACTGTTTTGACGGGTTACCATTTATCACTAAAACATTTATAAGCAGAGATTATTATGCTATATCTACAGTTTCATAGGCAAACTTACACAATTTTAAAGATTCACAATAACAGTTTAAATAAATTTAATCATACATATATTTGTGTTGAAATGTGTGTGTGTGTGTGTGGGTGTGTGTGTGTGTGTGCAAGAGATAGAGAGGGGGAAGAGAGATTCTATGCTGTGGATTTGTTGCAGAATCAGATATAACTTGATGACTCTTATTACTTTGGTATTTAATACAGACAATTGCCTTATTTCTGTATTCAATCAAGCTTAATGACCATTTGGTAACACAATTTCTATAGTTAGATCATTAGATAATTACTGGCTAATATACATTTAATCCTAATCCATTGTGGTATTATACAGCAACTATTTGCTATAACACCTGATCTAGCACTTGCCTTTAATAATTATGTTGTTTATAGGCTGCAACAAACATCTGGCTTGGCAAATCCTCTTGCAAACTCAATGTTAAATATATATCATTTTATGAGTACAAATTAATCTTTAATATCTTAATTAGGACCAGATATCACACCAATTAACAGAATAGACCTGTGTATCATTTTTTTGTCAACGTAAATATTCTACAGCTTGATGCATCTATTAATTTGAAACTCAAATTAGTTAACATATTAAACAGTTACCAAGATGGGGAAAAATTCATTTTCTTATCAATTAAGCATGCATTAAAGTTCCTCAAATAGATTTACAGATTAGCAGATTTACATTTGTAGATGTCTGAATATAGAGAGGGAATATCACATTTATGACGATTACATTGAACAAGATAAAAATATACAATTACAAACAAACACACATTTCACTTGACAAACTTGCTTTATTGCTATCTCTTTCTTAAAGTATTGCCACTGGTAGACACTGGTGATATATTCATTATTACAATTTTGCCAAATGTTTTTATTACAGTGTACTGACTATACTTTTGCAAAAGAAACTGTAACAAAATATATGATTTCTTATTACAGGTTGAGAACAGCATAATGTTGATTCAAATTTCTAGACACTAACTGCTGTTTTTGATTATAAAAGATCAGAGTTTCATTTACCAATTTTGACCACTCTGGTGGACTAGTGGTTAAAGCATCCACCATCCACCTTGAATGTGGGAGGTCACAGGTTTAAACCCTGGCCAAGTCATATCAAAGACTAATAAAAATAGTAATAATAGCTGTCTCGGTAGGTGCTCAATATTAGAGATTTATTTGTGTTAGGACTGGTTGACCTGGTATCAGGGTAATAAGACTGGGTGGAACATCATGCTACATGTCTGTGGCATGATGCTCCAGTGCCAGACATCACAGTAAACATCCACAAAGCAGACATCATAGCAATATGACTGAAAAACTGTTTAAGCTATGTTAAAAATCCCAAACAACCCCCCCCCATTCTGATCAGTTTCTTTCATACTCAATGGGTAAGGGTAATTTCTTTCTGTATTTTCTAGAAAAAAATGGGATCCATGCCTGCCCCCACATTACATGTGGGTTCATAAGTTACAAGTTATTGAGGAAAGACATATTTTTTAAAACATCTTTCCTGTCCGTGTCTTAGGTTTCTATCATGTTTTATTACTCTTTTATCATACCTTACTTATACACAACTGTTTCATATTGTAAAATAAATAAGCAAGAGTATTGTAAAGTCTCCATATCAAATCATATCCAAATCATATCCAACCTCAAATTAATAATCAATATCCAACCTCAAATTAATAATCAATATCCAACCTCAAATTAATAATCAATATCCAACCTCAAATTAAGGCACATTTCAAACTCATGCCACATGAAACTAACACGTCTGTAACTCATTAACCTTGCAGGCCACATTTATGTGCCATGATGCAGTACCCTACATTTGAGTCCTGTAATGTCAACATCTTTTCAGATACACAAAAGTGAACAGAATGACTAAAATAGGGAATGATATTAAATAATGTAGAGTTCCTATTCATGTTAATAATACAGCAAACAACCCCCCCCCTTTTTAGACATCATTATTTTTCAGGCCAAATATGACCGGTTTTAAAACTGGAATTTTTGTTTGGATTCTAGACTTTTTGGCTTTTGATTTAAATAAGATATATTTAAACATGTCTGATGAATGTTTGCGAAAAGCATGTTAAGTTTCAGATTTGGAGTAAGATGGGACCAGAACATAAAAGTCTCATGTCCAATGTGCAGAAAAAGTGACATTTCCACCCTTTTGCTCATACACAGCCAACTAAAAATGTCTTTTATACACCTAAGCATCAGGTTACATGAAAGTCTCTAAGAAACTGTTAGGTGGAAATGAAAAAAATTTCAAGGGGGTTAATGACTTAAATAACCTGATCAATGTGCTGCCAAAGTCTCACAAACTGAGATAATAAAAAGCTTATTTCCAAATTGTTGATGTGAATGGGTAATGTATATGGCCCACTGCCTCTCAAGAACCTTCCAACATATTTAATAACTTTGTAAACAGAGAGAGAGAGAGAGAGAGAGAGAGAGAGAGAGAGAGAGAGAGAGAGAGAGAGAGAGAGAGAGAGAGAGAGAGAGAGAGAGAGAGAGAGAGAGAGAGAGAGAGAGAGAGAGAGAGAGAGAGAGAGAGAGAGAGAGAGAGAGAGAGACTGACTTTGTGAATATGACCATTTATTCTTAATGAGTAGTGATAACAAGATTTTCATGATGGGTGTCACTGTGGTCAAATAAGAAGTCACACCAGAAACATTTTAATTTTGAACCACTAATTATAATAAAGAAGTCCATTTCTCAAAATCATATGTCAATATGACCACCCATCTAGGCAGACTGTCAATATCATAGATATTCAAAAATGGCAACCATGGTAGTCATCAAGGGGGTCATTTTTTAAATTCAGAACCTTATATCATAAAGAGTCTTCTGGTAGAAACCCCATTCTGTATTGTGGAGAAAAAGCAATTTTCAAGATGACTTCGATTGTGGCCATATTAGATGACAGACAGGCATGATATTTAGGAAAAGTAGCAATAGCAAGATTTTCATGACGGTCTTTGTGTCATCAATTTTAGGGAATAGAGTGGCATCATTTTCATTTACAACCAACTAAACACTATAAGAAGTCATTTAGTGAAATTACCATGACAATACGACTTTCCATTCAAGTGGGGTAGCAAAAGCAAGATTTTTCAAGATGGCTGCTGTGGCAGCAGCAATACTAACATCAGATCAGCAGCATTTTCATTTAAGACCAAGAAGACATTGTAAGAGATTTTCTGGTGAAAACTGTTTTAATATAACCTTCCCTTCAGGAGAAATAGCAGTGACAACATTTGTTTGACCATACTGTATGCAGTCCCATTTTAATTTAGGATCAACTAGACCAAGGGATGAATGTGTGTTTATGACAATCTTCCAGGTAACTAAGGATCAACTAACCATAAGGAATGTGTAAAGTTTGATGACAATGATTCAAGTAACTAAGGATCAACTAACCATAAAGAATGTGTAAAGTTTGATGACAATGATCCAAGTAACTAAGGATCAACTAACCATAAGGAATGTGTAAAGTTTGATGACAATGATTCAAGTAACTAAGGATCAACTAACCATAAGGAATGTGTAAAGTTTGATGACAATGATTCAAGTAACTAAGGATCAACTAACCATAAGGAATGTGTAAAGTTTGATGACAATGATTCAAGTAACTAAGGATTAACTAACCATAAGGAATGTGTAAAGTTTGATGACAATGATCCAAGTAACTAAGGATCAACTAACCATAAGGAATGTGTAAAGTTTGATGACAATGATTCAAGTAACTAAGGATCAACTAACCATAAGGAATGTGTAAAGTTTGATGACAATGATTCAAGTAACTAAGGATCAACTAACCATAAGGAATGTGTAAAGTTTGATGACAATGATTCAAGTAACTAAGGATCAACTAACCATAAGGAATGTGTAAAGTTTGATGACAATGATTCAAGTAACTAAGGATCAACTAACCATAAGGAATGTGTAAAGTTTCATTGCAATCTGAAAGTAGTGTATGAGAATAACAAAATTGTTCTGACAGGTGGATGCTGGACAGCAGTCAACAGACAGACCATCTCAAAAGCTCTTCTACCACATTTTTCAGCCTATAAGTCGATGTGGAGGAGTAAAGTTGAATGAGCAAATTTTGCAAATTTTCCAACCTTTATCCATATTTAAGTTGATGCTGAATATATGATGGGGCCAGATCAATAACTTGGCTTCATCTTTTTCGCATAGTTCCACACAGCATCACAAATTTTATCCTTCCAAACAGCATTACAAATTTTATCCTATCTGTAACTCAGTAACTCTTGAGGTCAGGTTAACAATGTAACTAAAAGTACCTAATTTGTTTCACATGAAGTATTTTAAATGTATTATGTACTTTTAGCTACATATAATGAAGCTGACATGAAAACTTGCCAAGACACAGATAGGATAAAATTTGTGACATTGTGTGGAATTAAACAACAGTAACTTCTTGTTTCATAAATATTAAAGGTATCACTGTATGCTATTTCAGATTTTCAGGCAATATAAAAATAGTATCATTAATGCTAAAATATTTTTTTCCAAAGTTCATGATCAAAATAAAATATTATCGCCCATCATGAGATGTTTTTATTTAATATACTACACTGTCCTCCTTTTCCAGAAGCTTTTATCAAAGAGAGATTAATAATATATATAGTAAGTGCAAACTATGAAAATACATACCTTACTCTTTCAGTTTAAATATTCACAATATTTATATCAATATAGACTCCATTTAGGTTAAATCCCAAGAATGGCCATCTTGCATGCTAATTTTCTTTGCAAGTACGAAGTCCTCTTTTTTTCTAAGAAATAAGATTACTTTTTTAAAGTGCATGTATTCTTCTTGTATTTAGGTGGGGATTGTTTTTTATCTTTGCTCATAATTCAAATTGCTAACAGTTCTATCGGCAAGTTCAAAAGATGTCACTGGGTGAGAAATATACATGAGCAACTAGCATTTCCTTTCATTACCTAATTCATAAAAACCAATGGGTAGCCTCATTTCCCTATTGGTAGCTCAACTAATCTGATCTGATCTGCCAAATGTTTACCTCAAACAGGTGTTAGCTTGGAAAACCTGACAACAACTGTAGCATAATTTGCATGTAAATACTACTACAAAGACATTTGCTTTCTTGGACAATGGAAGTATTAACTAAAACTAGAAGGAATTACTTACCCAGTGGTATTATTTGATAACAGAATATAGTACTAAACTTGTACATTTTGTAAGATTACAGTCATGAGGTAAGTGAACCATACATATTACAATCACCAAGATACCCTCTCTCTCTCTTAATGGGGCATAAGTTTTATTTGATTGTGAGGTGCCAGAAGAAAAATGCAATAGAATATCTGCCTTTGTCATGGTTATTCATCTTCTAACTTGTCAATTCTATATATGTGTATCAAATTAAAAAATCCACATTACAAACAATGCACATATATGTAATCAGATTTAAACAATGCACATTACAAACAATGCACATATATGTAATCAGATTTAAACAATGCACATTACTAGTACATGCTGCATGTGATGTATGTTAATTTTTAATACTGATGATAATGTAATTTTTTAAAATCATTCTTAATATGGGGCTTATATTTTTTAATCCTGTATCTCTTCCCCAAAATGAAATATTTTTACACATCATTTTTCATACTTACTGGAGATATTTTTCCATACGAACAATTACTTGACATATGATAAAATGAATTGGATGACATTATCCAAATACAAGTCAATTCTGAGTACAAACTGAAGCTAAGATTTTCTGACATAAAAGTATCATCTTATAGGTCGGCAATATGGATATCAATGACCAGTAGAATTAAAAATAAAAATATATTGAGTTTTAAGAAAAAACAGCAATATTTCCCTAACAGATTAAGAAGGAAAGAAATTTAATGAAGGCTATTTATTTGAAATGACTGAGTTCATTGCAGATACAACAAAACATAAACTTACTTTGAATCTAACATTGCCTCTGCAATTTTTTGTAGTGATGAGGACTGATTCAATTGCTCTTCTCCAGTACTGAAATATGACCAACACATTGTGATTATAATTCTATCATACTGTGATTATAATTTTATCATATGGTGATTATAATTCTATCATACTGTGATTATAATTCTATCATACTGTGATTATAATTCTATCATACTGTGATTATAATTCTATCATACTGTGATTATAATTCTATCATATTGTGATTATAATTCTATCATACTGTGATTATAATTCTATCATACTGTGATTATAATTCTATCATACTGTGATTATAATTATATCATATGGTGATTATAATTCTATCATACTGTGATTATAATTTTATCATACAGTGATTATAATTCTATCATACTGTGATTATAATTTTATCATATTGTGATTATAATTCTATCATACTGTGATTATAATTCTATCATACTGTGATTATAATTTTATCATATTGTGATTATAATTCTATCATACTGTGATTATAATTTTATCATATTGTGATTATAATTCTATCATACTGTGATTATAATTCTATCATACTGTGATTATAATTCTATCATATGGTGATTATAATTCTATCATACTGTGATTATAATTCTATCATACTGTGATTATAATTCTATCATATGGTGATTATAATTCTATCATACTGTGATTATAATTCTATCATACGGTGATTATAATTCTATCATACTGTGATTATAATTCTATCATATGGTGATTATAATTCTATCATACTGTGATTATAATTCTATCATACTGTGATTATAATTCTATCATACTGTGATTATAATTTTATCATACTGTGATTATAATTCTATCATACTGTGATTATAATTCTATCATACTGTGATTATAATTTTATCATACTGTGATTATAATTCTATCATACTGTGATTATAATTCTATCATACTGTGATTATAATTCTATCATATTGTGATTATAATTCTATCATACTGTGATTATAATTTTAGTAAGGTGAGTAATTTGGAGTTTTAACATAGCTTTTCCGTCATATTGCTATGTTGTCTGCAGTGTGGCAGTTTATAGTAATGTCTAGCACTAAGGCATCATGCCCTATACAGTCACCCAACCACATTATCCTGACACCAGGCTTACCAGTCTTAACACTAACCTCTTAATGCTGAGCACCTAGAAAGACAGGTGTTATTACCATTTTTTAAAGTCTTTGGCATGAGTTGGCTGGAGTTCAAACCTGTGATCTCCTGCATCTGAGGTGGACGCTCTAACCCCTAAGCCACCCGAGTGGTCTAATTTTAGCAAGGAATTGCTTTGTAATGGTGAAAGATTGAATCATTCCCTAAACACTGATAAATGCAAATCTGTCTTTAAAATATATTTCAGACTGAGATCACTTTCTGTAATGTTCTTTACTGAATTTGTTTGAAAATAAGATTTCCAGTAATATTCAAACAGAGTAGCAGTGATTCCCTTATACTATTATAAAAGCATCAATAATTCTATGAAGCCTTTTCCTCTGGCAAGCATGTCTGCTATTTTTACTTTCCTCTTAGACTTCATAATTATTACTGCAAAACACCTAAGTTAACAGAACTCTATTATTTTTTATTTGAAATACAAATGGCAGTTTACGGTTGTGTTACAAATGCCTATACATGATTTGCCTACTGCTCTCCTTTGGAAGAAACTTGTCAATTTGATAAATTTTGCATATATGTACTTCATTTTTCTTGCCAAGAAAATATCTTTATTATTAAATTATTTATCATCAAAATTCTTTTTTTACTTTTCACAGTTCGATCATCTAGGTGATCCAGACACAGATACATTCTACAGGAATATCCATTGTGAAAACGAATTCATGATACATGATATCTACCTTGCTCTATTTTTCTGTAACTGAACCTAGTTATTTTTCATATATTAAAAAAATTTAGAGCTACATTTATTGACATGATCTTAGCAACTGCCAGATTTTAATTATCAAAATTTAAATTAGAAAATTTTGTATAATGAAATACCTAACAACAAATCTAACACAGTGATTATAGAGTTCCCATACATAATTACCTATCTACATGCAGGTCTGGGGCTTTTGCTGCATGTCCATCTGCTCCACTTTGTACACTACTGGAATCACCTGAAAGCTAGATAAAAATAATTAAAAAAAGCTGTCACAAGGTCACATGTACTTCAATATATAATATCAGGATTTTTTTTATAACATTGCAAACACAGAAGACGAACCAAACCAAAATGCATCCTTTCGGTTAGCTTACTGCATGCTTGCCAAGGTTGTGGTAAGCTTGTATCATCAAAATAAGCTTGAAAATAAATATTTGTTAGCTTGTGCTAGCATGGCACCATTTTTTGCCATTTTCTTACCAACATCTGCAAGCTTGCACAATTTGCAGGTTTATAAAAAGCACTAGCTTCTACATATTTCCTGACTCAATTTCGTAAAGAATTTTTGTTTGATGCATTCTATATGCATATAAACTGCAAAGAATTTTTAAACAATTTCAGAAAGCAAATGTACAAGAAATAATTTTATGCTAAAGGTGACCTCAGTTAATTTAATAATGTGGATTATATAATTTCCAGCAATTACATTTTGTTATATTTAATGTTACCAAATTTATATATTTTATTGTGGTAAATATCAAAACTAAATAATAATAATAATAATAATAATAATAATAATAATAATAATAATAATAATAATAAGAAGAATAAGAATAAGCAAGGTAAGTCAGTGATTATGATTTTATTTCCTGTTATTATACATTTCCATACAATATCATTGCTCAGATAGTGAGAATTTTATTTTACAAAAAGGGGGGAAAACCCCAGCCATTATTGATAAAATTATGTTGTTCTGAAGCTTTTGTTTATCATTGTGTATATTATATGTATCCCTGTTGTTATTACTGTAAGTGTTGTGATAGTATGAAATAGTATCACTATTACTATTATTATCTGCTGCCAGAAACTAAAAATCACTGGCATTTCTTTTCATACTAAATAAAGCTTAACATGTACATACTGTAATTTATGTAATTTTTTGTACACGAAAAAATAATTAATTTCAGTGTACAAAAAATTATATGCAAAATACATAATTATCATTTGGCTCTACTAACCGTGTACAAAAATATAGGGATAGTACCTGAACAAATTCTACAGAACACACGCTACTGGACAATCTAGCGGTACAAACATACAAAGAAAACGTATATTTTCTGTCTCATTTTGCTCACAATTCAAGAATCTAATTACAATAAAAATAAATGCACTCAAAAAGATTTTTGTTGTTATTAGTTAACTAATTTGAGAGAGAGAGAGAAAATTTTTGTTGTTATTGGTGAATGAGAGAGATGTCTGCATGTAGTGTAATGTTGGCAAAATGATTAAGATGGTTTGAACATTAGTTATGGGTATTATTTATTGGTAAATTGTACACGATATGAGTCCTCATTGTCAAGAAATTAAGTGCAACAACAATAATCTCATTATCAAATTGCAGTAAAAAATAAAGAACTTGAAATTACGTTGAGTTAATGCACATGAGCACATGCGTTTGCATGTGCGAACCAGAGAGAATTTTGTCAGTGTACAAGACCATATTTATTAAAAGTGGATTTATTTGTAGCTTTTGCAAAGAGAAAAAAGACTATTTTTATTTACCTGATGAATATGACAATCCTCATGTATAAAGACCCTACTATATTTCAATATCAGCAGTTTTTCATTTGACGGTTTTCCTTCATGTTATAAAGATGACCATACTTAATCAGCATCACTGGACAACAGACTTTGATACCATATAGGTCCCTCTCCAAATTGGTTTAAATTATCGAGCATTTGTTTTCTACACAAAGTTGAAATTAGCATACCTTTACAGAAAACAGAAGATACATGAGGGGTGATGCATGGTGTGCAAGAGACACTGTAAGCCCAACAGTATTTATGGCTTGGTATGTTATGTCATTCTATTCACCATTTTTACAACAAAGGATGAAAGTTAAGATAATGCTGTCTGATTTACTATGGTCTACATAACAAAGACAAGATACTTTCTGTACTTCTTCACAGTCGTAATTTATAAGTGTAAGATGAGGACTCTTAGATTCTTACACATATCGACAATAAAAAAATTTTTTATTTAAAAATAATTTCACAAAGACTTAATGCAACTTGAGAAATTAAGCACCACAAAAAGTTACCTTCTGTTTCCTAGATGGTAAAGCTTTCCGCAATTTATTCAGAATTTCTATATATCTAATGAACCCAGAGGTCATTTGCTTCAGCTCTTGCTTGGACATTTCTTCATAGACATCACCTCTAGAATAAACATAAAACTGCTATCACAACAATGGTAAATAAAATGATTAGCGAGCATGCATGTTTTTTTGGGAGGTATTTCAAAAGAACACTCTAAAATAGTGATAATTTAAATATAAGCAAGCAGTCCATCTGGTCAGTTTGTAGATAACACTGTATCTTCCTTAAACTTAACCATCCATGCAAAGTTTTGTGTAGGTCAGCAAATGGACAAAAAGTATTGCAAATGACATTACAATGCAAACAATATGGTAGTTTCATACAAAAAATTTTGCATGAAAATGTAATGCAAAGAAAACCAAACTGGTGTGAGCATACCTTGAACTATGGGGAATACAAAACATATTTTTACCTTGAACTATGGGGAATACAAATCAACATATTTTTACCTTGAACTATGGGGAATACAAATCAACATATTTTTACCTTGAACTATGGGGAATACAAATCAACATATTTTTACCTTGAACTATGGGGAATACAAACATATTTTTACCTTGAACTATGGGGAATACAAATCAATATATTTTTACCCTGAACTATGGGGAATACAAATCAACATATTTTTACCTTGAACTATGGGGAATACAAATCAACATATTTTTACCTTGAACTATGGGGAATACAAATCAACATATTTTTACCTTGAACTATGGGGAATACAAATCAATATGTGTTCACCTTGAACTATGGGGAATACAAATCAACATATTTTTACCTTGAACTATGGGGAATACAAATCAATATGTGTTCACCTTGAACTATGGGGAATACAAATCAACATATTTTTACCTTGAACTATGGGGAATACAAATCAACATATTTTTACCTTGAACTATGGGGAATACAAATCAATATGTGTTCACCTTGAACTATGGGGAATACAAATCAAAATATTTTTACCTTGAACTATGGGGAATACAAATCAACATATTTTTACCTTGAACTATGGGGAATACAAATCAATATGTGTTCACCTTGAACTATGGGGAATACAAATCAACATATTTTTACCTTGAACTATGGGGAATACAAATCAACATATTTTTACCTTGAACTATGGGGAATACAAATCAACATATTTTTACCTTGAACTATGGGGAATACAAATCAACATATTTTTACCTTGAACTATGGGGAATACAAATCAACATATTTTTACCTTGAAATATGGGGAATACAAATCAACATATTTTTACCTTGAACTATGGGGAATACAAATCAACATATTTTTACCTTGAACTATGGGGAATACAAATCAACATATTTTTACCTTGAACTATGGGGAATACAAATCAACATATTTTTACCTTGAACTATGGGGAATACAAATCAACATATTTTTACCTTGAACTATGGGGAATACAAATCAACATATTTTTACCTTGAACTATGGGGAATACAAATCAACATATTTTTACCTTGAACTATGGGGAATACAAATCAACATATTTTTACCTTGAACTATGGGGAATACAAATCAACATATTTTTACCTTGAACTATGCAGAATACAAATCAACATATTTTTACCTTGAACTATGGGGAATACAAATCAACATATTTTTACCTTGAACTACGCAGAATACAAATCAATATATTTCTACCTTGGATTATAGGGAATACAAATCAATGTTTTCACCTTGAACTTTGGGGAATACAAATTTATATAATTTTACCTTGAACTATGGGGAATATGAATCAATATATTTTTACCTTGAACTATGGGGAATACAAATATATTTTTACCTTGAACTATGGGGAATACAAATTAATATAATTTTACCTTGGATTATGGTGAATACAAATATATTTTTACCTTGAACTATGGGGAACATAAATCAATATGTGTTCACCTTGAACTATGGGGAATACAAATTAATTTATTTTTACCTTGGACTATGGGGAATACAAATTAATATATTTTTACCTTGGATTATGGGGAATACAAATTAATATATTTTTACCTTGAACTAAGGGGAATAGAAATCAATATATTTTAGCTTGAACTAAGGGGAATACAAATCAATATATTTTTACCTTGAACTAAGTTGAATACAAGTCAATATATATTTACCTTGGACTATGGGGAACACAAGCCAAACAGATATAAAGATCACCTAATTAATACGAATGGATCTCAAATGTTATCAAACTTGTCCAATATCTTCATGATTTGAACCCAAATTACAAGTCTGATCAAATTCAAAATATCATATGACTTCAAGAGTGGTGACAAATAATTACTGACAGACAGATGATGGATGACACATGCTGGACACAGACAATACAATGAGTTTAAATGACAGGTGAGCTATGCACCAGATAAGAATGTAATAAAATGGATAATTTAACCATTTAACTAGGGTTTGAAACTAAGTAAGATTGTTATATTCAATGAGTATTCCCCAGAAAATGCAAAACAAAAATTTACCATACAAAACTGAGTCTTCATCAAGATATCAAAGCCTTTCAGAATGAATCAAATAACTTTGACACTTAGTTTAAGTCGGGGCATGAGAGATTTGTCTGAATGAGAATTCTGACAGTGATCAAGTACAGTCAAACATGCACCAAACATCTGGAACTTTAGCCATGCAAGCGAGATTACCAGAAGAGAAAATATGCAGAATTAGAATTCTTCTGACTGAATTTCTCAAAACAAAGTCTGTTACTAAACGTGAACTCTTAAGCCTCCTGGGACACTTGAATTTTGCCTGCCGTGTAAATGTCCCAGGCAGGACATTTGTCTCATATTTATTGCAAATATCTACGTCTGTTAGGGAGTTACATCATCGCATACATGTTTCCAGTGAATGCAAGATAGATTTACAAATGTGGAGTAGTTTTCTCAATCAGTGGAATGGGATTTCTTTATTTTATGATGATGATATCACTAATTCTGCCGATATGGAACTTTACACTGATGCTTCAGGGTCTGTAGGTTTTGGAAGTTATTTTAGAGATCGCTGGTTTGCAAACTCATGGCCAGAGGAGCTACGTTATTTAGTAAACCAAAAATTGTCTATAGCTTTCTGAGAATTATATCTGATAGTGGTGGCGGCAGTGTTGTGGGGTCATAAATGGCGGCAAAAGAAAATATTCTTCCACTGTGACAATAAGACTACAGTTGCAATTATAAAAAAGGGGCAGATCTAAGAGTCCGGACATTATGAAACTCATGCGCCACCTGACTTTGACAGCTGCAACTAATGGCTTTGTTATATATGCAGAACACATACCAGGAAACAAAAACGCTATACCTGATGCATTGTCTCGTTTACAGGTTGCACGATTTCGGCAGCTGGTGCCCTCAGCAGAGGAACAACCATGCGAGTGCCCTCCTCCAACAAGACTAATGCTCACCTAGAGTCTACTACCATTAAGGCCATTTTGTCCAAGTTAGGTTATGATGCAAGTCATTATAATGGGCACTCCTTCCGATTGGGAGCAGCTACTAGTGCGGCTAAGGCTGGAATTCCGGACCATCTTATCCAGACTTTAGGCCGTTGGTCCTCTTGTAGATATATTCAGGTGCACCCGGACAGTATTAGCTTTGCACAGAGACAGATGTCACATCAAATGCCTCACTAGTTCCATTGATGCATGTGTCCATCTATGCATTATTCATTTGTTTACTTTGTAAGACCAAAACTGACTGTTGAATGTATGTATGTATGTATGTATGTATGTATGTATGTATGTATGTATGTATGTATGTATGTATGTATGTATGTATGTATGTATGTATGTATGTATGTATGTATGTATGTATGTATGTATGTATGTATGTATGTATGTATGTATGTATGTATGTATGTATGTATGTATGTATGTGTATGTATCTTGTCCTGAGGTATCCTTTAGAACAATTCAGAGCTGGGCTGGGGCAGTGTGCTGTGACAGGATTTGCCCCCATTATGCCAAAAGAATGATGTTATATATACAATAAAGTGTCTATTGAACCAGTGTATTGTGTGTTATTTAAAATGGATAATTTAACCATTTAACCAGGGTTTGAAACTAAGTAAGTTTGTTATATTCAATGAGTATTCCCCAGAAAATGCAAAACAAAAATTCACCATACAAAACTGAGTCTTCATCAAGATATTAAAGCCTTTCAGAATGAATCAAATAACTTTGTCACTTAGTTTAAGTCGGGGCATGAGAGATTTGTCTGAATGAGAATTCTGACAGTGATCAAGTACAGTCAAACATGCACCAAACATCTGGAACTTGTCCCTTTAACATTGCTTATATTGATTGAATGTACCATCAAAAAAAACTGAGCTGTGCTTACTGCAAGAGCAATAAGCTAGCAGCTTTGAACTAAACAATTAAAATTATTTTTTTTATACAAAATTTCAATGCATTCCAAAAAAAATTCTAAGTTTGGTCAATTTGTTTGTAAAAAAAATAGACAAATATAATACTTATATATTGGTCAGATACACTTGCTTTTGTTAGGAAAATACCAAAATACCAGTGATGTAATGCTTATTTGTTAGTATACACTTGATTGTACAGTATTACCATATATACTCACCTATTAAGTCGAGTCATACTGCAAAGATCCTACCCAAGCATAATGCACCTAGAGATCAGGGTCTACATTGTTTGTTCTACTGATTACTTCTAACAAACTGCATAGACTCAGATCTGCCTCAGCATTATATGACCACAGATATAGGTCTGTGCAGTTTTATGATGGGCTCCTCTTATAAGTGAATATATATGGTAAGTAAATAAGCAATAAATGTACTTCCACCTGCCTGCCAGTCTATGTAAATATTGTGGTCACAAAATACCCCATAATGGAAGGATTACAAAGAGAAATGATATAATATAAATCACTGAAACAATACATGCATTAAAAGTAGGTTTTGTACTTGGATGAATAAGAATTTTAACATGGTATCTTGATCCATACAAGTAATATGTTAAGACTAACTCTTAATGTATTTATATCACTAAAAAATATCATGTCATATGTAGCATAAAACATGTATACTTTTATCTTTTAATTCAAGAGCATCACCAACCCTTACCTAGGACATTTCCCCTCTATGATCTTCTTTGTGCCTGCATTGTTGCATGGTAATAGAAAGAATCTACTTCTCCAAAATTTTAAAGACTGAAAAAGAGAAGATGCATTCATATACTGTGCAATTTCTTTCAAATCAACTTTTTTTCCTCTGAAAATGTTATTCTATGGTCTCTAGTTGAAGTAAATATTTGCTATTTAATACAAAATCTGCATGCTTACTTACAAATAAATGACTACCTAATTTTCTTGTAACTCTGGAATTTTGAGAAGCAACTTGAAAGTTACAGGTCTGTCATCAAAATTTGACATTTTAATCTGTATTAAGCAATCCATCCCATTAAGGAAAGTCTTTTGTGTAGTAGAAATGGTTGCTTTAACTGACTAAAAATACACTGTTAACTTTAGCAATGGAAAACTGTAATGGATTATAAAATTAAGTGTCACTGATATAAGAAAAACAAAAGAAAACCAAAACAAGTTTTGGTTACCTCCAGCAGTCCAAATTCTCCCTCCCCTCTTGTACAGATGTACTGGTCCAAGTAGTTCCAATTGTAGCTCTCAAGCTTCTCATTATGGAACTCGCTCCATGAGCTGTCATAACTGTTTGAGTCTGGGGCCTGGAAACGGTATCTGTAACTGTAACACATCTGGGGATTGGGGTGCCTGTAGTATAAATAAAATACCATTTTTAAAAAAACATATTCTTATAAAAATCATGTTTCGTCAAGAATACTTACCCAATCACATTATGTTAGGAATATTAGCCTGCTAACTCATAAATCATCCCCACTAAGAGATGAAAATCATCTTATCCTATTTCAAATAGACAAAGGGCTATAACTCTTATCCATTACTACCTCTAGGCACCACTAAGTGAGCATGATACTAACGAGGATGCTCATACGGCAGGGTGGTTTGGAGGGTTTTTAAGCAATGTGACTGGGTAAGTATTCTTAAAGAAACATAATTTACCTAAAAATTTGCTTTCTCCATCAAATATGTTCCCCAATCACATTACATTAGGAGAATAAATAGTAGGAGGAGGGGATGCTGAGCATCACACCTCTACCTTGGGTATCCTTCTAGGGAAGAATGGCTAAATTCCAAAATAAGAACCATAACCTGTTCTCGTAACTGTATAAGCAACACAGCCTGTGTTTACTTGACCTGTGATTATTAAAATACAATCAAGAAAACAGAAATCAAAGTGAAAAGTAGTAATGTATTTGATGTGATGTGATGTGATGTGATTATGATTTTTAACGTAGCTTTAATAATTTTTCAGTCATATCACTACAATGTCTGCAGTGTGGCAGTTTATAGTGATGTCTAGCACTGGGGCATCATGCTGCAGACATGTAGCATGATGTTCCACCCAGTCACATTATCCTGACACCAGGCCAACCAGTCCTAATACCAACCTCTTAATGCTGAGCATCAAGCAAGGCAGCTGTTAGTACCATTTTCGTAAGTCTTTGATATGGCTCAAATGGGGATCAAACCCACAACCTCCCGCATCCAAGGCAGACGCTCTAACCACTAGGCCACCTGAGTGGTTCAGTATTTGAGTTGCTAAATCGTTGTCATAACAAAGAAGTGAAGGATTCATATAAGAAACCTATGGACCTGTTATGAACTTATGCATAATGCTTAGTTTAAATTAAACCAAAATTCTATCAAAACTGCATGAAATAAAAATAAACCAAGCAATAACTATCAAGAAGCACATTAGAATTTAGATAATAAGAGCTCTGTAACAGCTGGAGTAAACAAAAAAAACAAAAACAAAGTCACACTAACTCATAATGACTATGTAGAAAATCAACAACAGTGTTATAGGAGAGGGGGTCTTAAAAGACAAAAGTCCTGAAAGGTGACAAAACCACTTAAATTTTGCTGATATTGTAAAATAATGCAAACAACCTACAGTAGATTGATAAATCCTCAAAATAGATCCAAAAAGAAATGTTGGATGGGCCTAGAGGAAACCAAAAATGGCCTGATTGTTGGAGTATGAACTGTATAACATTTGCTCAGTACAGCAGTGAAGCTAAAAACTAGCAACTCATGGTGGTGTCAAGGGAAGGTAATTTGAAAGAGTTACTGCCCTTAGTCTACTTGAGCTAGACCAGATGGCTTTTGTCTTTCAGTAGGGCAAGATTTGTGAGATAGCTGACTAATATTTCTAGCATAAATTGATTAGGAACATATTTGAAGGAGAGATGTTAAAAATTAAACTCTGTTGAAAACTGGATGGCAGAACTTTAAGTTACAAGAATCATGTCACTCAAGAATAAATGTAGACATGCAACCAAAGGTCCAAATGTTTAAGCATCTCATTCATCATCTTATATCTGATTACTGAGAGACACCATAAAATATGTCCTTAGAGCTTAAGTTAAAAGCTTTTATTTAGCCAGCATTGTGCTGATATGCCTTCAGGCTTGGGGATATAGAATAATGGAATCAATAGAAGTAAAGGCTAAGTTGTTAGCATGCTGTCTTGCTGCCAGAAACATTCGAGTTTAAATCCTACCATAAGAACAGCCCAAGATGGCAGCTGTGGCTCTCATATTAGATATCAGATTGGTACCAGATTTATTTAAGACCAACTAGGCACCAGCTGAAATCTTAGCAATAACAAATTTTTCAAAATGGCTTCTGTGGTGGCCATACTGGATATCCATGCAGAAATATTTTCATTTTAGACCATCTAGGCATTATATGAAATCTTGGTGTGAAAATCCATTGTTGATATTACTTTTTATTTTGGTGGTTTAGAGATAACAGGATTTTCAATATGGCTGCTTTTATAGCCATAATGAACATCAGATAACAAATATTTATATTTAGAACCAATCAGACACCATAAAAAGTCTTTTAGTAAAAACCATATGTTGATATGAGCATTCCTTCTGGATGAATAGTAATAACAAGATTTTTAAGATGGCAGATGTGATTGACATATCGGATGTTTGAGCAACACCATTTTCATAAAGGACCAAAATAGCCTTCTGATGAAAATACATGAAACGTTTAATGGCAATTCTCCAAATAGTTTGCAAGGTGTAGCAATAACAAACATCTTCAAGTGGACATATGGTCTTCAGACAATGAACAGGCCACTCCATATGCTTTTGGTCTATGAATTGTATATGTTAAAATGGAACAGCCCTTAAGCATTATTTGAGCATCTACTGTTTGGAATGACAGAGAAAAGAAATGTGTGGAGTTGAAAAAGAAGATGACCAGGGGAGGTCATTTCAATAATTTTGTAAAAAAATCATGCCATGCAATCTAAAGCTTACCTGGGTCTGAAGCGTGTCACGGTAATGGTTCTGTTTACAAGCGAAACCTGATGAAATATCCTACCAATGCTAAGGTAGTACTTTTCCTGCAAGTTGGAAGTAGCGAGATTAAGTCTATATTTTACACTACAAATGCAATATCAATTTATTAATATATTATATTCCTAATTTCCATACTGTTCTGTGGACCTAATACTTTGACATGTATCTCAATGTTCAGACTAAAACTTACTTCTGCAAGTAACAATTATATAAACTGTTCATTCTTCCATACAATATAGGAGCTAGAGAGACAAGCATTATAAGGCAATCAATGTTAAATAATGATTCACTGAGATCTTGTGAGTGTGTGTGTGATTTAGATTTTTAACATAGCTTTAACAATTTCTCAGTCATATTGCTACAATGTCTGCAGTGTGGCAGTATATAGTGATGTCTATCACTGGGGCATCTTCCTCCAGACATGTAGCATGATGTCCCACCCAGTCACATTATCCTGACATCAGGCTGACCAGTTCTAACACTAACCTTTTAATGCTGAGTGTCAAGCGAGGCAGCTGTTAGTACCATTTTTGGCTGGGGATCAAACCCATGACCTTCCACATCCGAGGCAGACGCTCTAACAACAAGGCCACCGGAGCGGTAATAAGATCTTGCATTGTACTTGTCAGATCTTACATTGGACTTGTCTGATCTTACATTGTACTTGTGTGATCTTACATTTGACTTGTCTGATCTTACATTTGATTTGTCTCATCCTGCATTTGACTTTTCTGATCATACATTTGACTTGTCTGATCTTGCATTTGACTATAGTCCGAAAATACATCCCTATTGGTTTGTACCCCCCTACAGATTTCAATAATGGAAACATTTAATTTGATAAAAAGTGCAAGGAACATAGTCAATTCATTCATTGATTTATATTTTCTAACCTGAATGTGAGAAGAATTGCCATAACATTGTCATCACCTGCGTGTTTCATGCTTAACAGAAGTTTTCAATGTAATAGACTGACATGCTTGAGAACCATTTCCAGTTTCTGGACCAGTCCATTTTCAGCAAAGGGGCGCATGCGCGACTAAATATGAACATACATATGTCGTCTGCTTCCGATATTTACAGTGTCGAATCAAGCAAAGGAAAAGAATGACAAAAATTTGCCTTTCACATGTATTTAAAAAGCGGATTCATTAATATGTTCACGTGTGCAAAGGAATATAAGTCCAAATTCAATGTTATTGTAATTTACAGAATTATCCATCAGTTACCGAATATAAGTCCAAATTCAATGTTATTGTAATTTACAGAATTATCCATCAGTTACCAAATAGGATCAATTACGTCATTATGTTATCAGATGGAAATAAACTACCCCGTAGTGTACGGAAGATGACGCTGTGTTAGTATGGAAAGTCCGTTAAGCATGAAAGGTGCAAGGGGATGCAAGTACTAGTGCCATTCTGGTGACAGTCAGGTTAGAAATTATAAATCAATGATTCAATTGACTTAGTTATGTGCACTTTTTAGTTACTGAAATCGGTAGAGGGGTATTTTCGGACTATAGTCTGATATTGCATGTGGCTAGTCTACTTCAAGAGGGTAAGCATGCAATATTAATTTCAGAATAAAATGACATTTCAAAGAAAATTTGTCAATAAATAGCAGTCATCAATATGGCAGCAATTTTTGTGGGTCAATTTAGTTTGCTAGTGCCATGTGTAAATAAAGAGGATGAGATGATAAGAAAGAAAATGCACAATTTAACAACATAATTTGAAATAGTAAATGTAAATTTGGTGACAACACTGCTCAGGTGTGAAAGAAATGGCCAGCCAGTTTTAAAAATGTTTTAAGAAAATGAACCTACTGGATATAACAGGTAGTAATATCTCATTCGTGGGCTTGAACTTTGCACTTTGCACTTTGAACCTTGCACTTGAATGCATTACTTTACAACCCCTCAGTGATAGTCGACTTTAAATAAGCCAATTTACATTCTGCCCAGCAATAGAAGAACAATGAAGTGTTTTTGAAAGCATCTGAAATCTGATATAATAAAAGTGTGATAAATGGCCACATATATTTGCTTTTTTCTAGAGTGATCTGGAGTCTATAACAGAGAACATTGCTGCAATTAGTACAGATGTAATGATCAAATTTCATGATGAAAGACAATTCGTTAGTGTGTGCATAATTAACACAACATCCTATCCAGAATGTATAAAGAAAAAAAAATTAGCCATTTTTCAAACATAAATGATGAAAATTTAGACAATGTTAGAGAATACATCTGCCTCAAGCAGCGTTTCCCTTTACGCACATTTGTGCGTCAGGGAAGCACGCTGGAGAAAATTGAAGTACATGTTTTGCTGGTGTGAATTTCTTTTTATGCAAAATATTTGCAAAATGCAATCAGGATTTATTTAATATCCAATACATTGGACGAGGTATGGCATCTTGTATGCTTCGCACATAGGAATAGTCTGGTTGCCTGCTTTGTATCCTCTTTTCGTTACACTCCGCTATACAGAGCAAAAGAAATATAGAACCAAACTAGCATAGGAAAAGCTATGACAGGGTAGCTTTCCATAATCTTGCAAGCTATCACGCGATTTCAATCAAGCTCATCAATATGTTGTCAAGATGTCTAACCTAAATGCTTCTTGCACTAGAAAATAATCTCCAGATTAAAACGTCATGCACTAAGAATCATTATCCACAAAAGTGAAAGAAGCAGAACACAAAAGAGTAACTGTGGATCTAAATTAAATAAAAATGAAGGAAATAATTCCCTTGACTGGAATTGGGATTACCGGTGTGATTTCTGATAGCATGATTGCGAAGACTGCAAAAGTGAATAATTCTTTGGTGTCAGAGTTTAATAATTTTAAAAAATCTGCCCTTGTTCACTACAAGATAAATGTAGAAAAAATTATCACCCAAGACATTCTTTCACAACAAAAAACTATTCGTAAATTTGCAAAGACAAATCCATTATTTGGATTACAAAATCAGATGGTCATTGCATATTTTGTTGTTGTTTTAACTTTGCTGCAATGAAAGAAAGATCTAAAGGTAACTTTTTTTAAGGAGAAGATGAATCATTAGCCTCTTTGATTTTTGGATAAATGAGTTTTAGGACAAAGTACAGTGAAACTGATGATAGTATACATTTTATGACAGGCATTAAATTAACTGTCAGTTGGTTAGAAAGATTTGGCTTTTTGTATTGGTTTATATGAATGTGTTGATCTTGATTTTATTAAAAAGAGATTATAAGGAGACCGTTAAAAGTATGATTTTATACTAATAGGAAAATGAACTAATAAAATTATCCTAAGAATGAACAATGAATTTTTGTGTTAATTGTTCATGTTTGTATTTTTAGAGAGAGGGAGAGCATGTTGTGCAAGTTGCAATATCCTATTTGAATCAAGCTGAAAAAGTATGGGTCAAATAATAATTTGTCAGTACATTTTGACCCACACATTTTTTTATTTGACCCCCAGTTCTGACACCATGGGATTTTTCTAACCCTCAATATTATACTGCTGGGGGATACACTGCCTCAAGCTTTAATCAAGTGGCAAATGAGATGTTTTTGTGCAGCCAGTGATTTCCTGTAATGCTTAGGTTTTGATCCAAATTAAAAGAAAATAAATTAAATTCATGTGATCCCTATCAATGCAAATTAACTGATGAGATTTTTTTCAGATTATTTGTCATTAATGGACATATCCATGACTGGAAAATACTGAGTTTCCTAAACATTCAATATATAATTGGGGTTACAGAAAAAAATATTTGCTGCTCTATCACATATACTGAACATTTTGATCTCATGGCAAAAAATGGTGCTAATAACTACTTGAGGCCTTGTTTTTGATCTTGAGTTAAATAAACACATTTATAAAGTGCAGAATCATATGCCTCCTTGTTCTCTAATCAGACCAAATAGGCTAAATGCTAACTCATAAATAGGCAGGTAAATATTGCTATTGGTCAGTTTTTCTACTCACTTCTTGTTCTGCTACTGGCATACCCCTAAGGAGGCCTGATAGTTGTGGACTGGAACTTAGCTGGTTAGCACTGCTAATGGAACATACAGTGTTGCTACTTGCAGCTGGAGTGTTAGGCACCAAAATCAACTGAAATCCCTGATAATGAAAATGCAACATTTTAAGAAGAACTTGAAATTTGTTCATAGAGCATGAATGCCACCACCACAGTGCCTGAGAAACTCCATTCACACTCATGGTGTGGCATAGAAATATGACAGAAATGATTATCAAGTAAAAATAAAATGCCTTGAATACTCTCCAAATATGACCATGTTCTTATACATGTATTCCACACACACAGACACATAAAACAAGCTCATGTCTAACAATGATTTATAAGGCCTAAGCCAGTATTGCCATGCTTTTCAACATAAAATGCAATCTCATGCTCAAATACAGAATTTTTAATCTTCAGTCACTCTGATCAATTCTAGATCTGTGTTTCTAAGACACACGTCCCACTGCAGACCAAAAGTCCAGAATTTTTTTTTAAAAATTGCAAAATTGCTATAAAGACATGAAAATTGCACAAGAAGGTCTTCATCACATAAGGCTACATTGATAAAGTTCAGAAATTTTAGAAACTTGATAAATTGCAAAAACAACAAAAAACAACCTGAAATCTAAGAAGGTCATCTAGCTATGAATACAAAAATGCCTGCCAAATTTCATCTGTACACTTTATAAGGGTATTGGTCCAAAATGTTAAAATTGTGTACAAAATTTAAAAAAATGGTGTAATGGTCCCAAAATCAAATCACTTCATCTATATATAAATATACAAATACAGGGATCCCTAAAGACCATAACTGAGCCACCATTGTCCCCATCACCCTAGTCAAAGCTCTTGGGGCATTGGTGAAGCTGAGTGAAACTGAAATAACCCCTCACCCACACAAAACCCCAAGGTATTTCCTGGGGATGTGAGAGTATGCATTATGAAGGTGCAAGAAGACAACCCAGTCACAAGTTTATTGCATTCCTGAGTTGGTAGTTTCCACTTTGAAATATTTTTTCTGAAGAAATTTGTTCATGGCAGAAAGATTGATAACTCACACCACCATCTTTCAACACCAAAATGATCCAGGAATAGAAACTCAGATTTCTTAAGAAGGGTGTACAACTCTTCCTTTATATAAACCTGTTGGACTGGTGAAAGGAAATGGGGTCAACGAATGGGAAGGTCCCTTTCCGAGTTAGGTAAACAAATGGCAACCCCCTATCTCAAAAGAGTGCAAATCTACTTGAGTGAGAGTACTTCTCTTCCCTATCTCTGGGAAGGTGTCACTCACACCTATCAGGCACTTTCACTCTCATGGAGTGGAGCAAAGGATATCTCTCTAACAACTGCTGATAGCATTGGTTTAAGCGTCAGTGATCTGAGGCTTTTTGGCAATATCTGAACCACCACTCCCTTTCTCTCACTGGAGAAGTGGACTGCCTTAAGGCAGGCAGTGACTGAGACCTATCCAGGAAATAGAGGGGGAAATGGAAGGGATTATCTTGAGATGAAGAAACATGACCTCTTCCATTGTTATGGCAATGATATGGTGAGAAAATGACTAAAACAGCAGGCAAATTTTGTTGAGCATCCTTAGATGTGAATTAGCATGCGAGTCCAAGGGAAAAGAGGAAGCTATTCCATATTTTGTACATGACTAATGAATCTATTTCTATCTAGCCATAAAATTACTGAAGACTGAATATTCAGTCTGCACTGGTAAGTCAGTCTGCTCTTGCAGTTTTCTGAGAAGCTTTCTGAAAATAGCAATTATTGAGGAATGCTGTACAGCTGATAAACATTAAAGACAAAGAGCAAGTTAAAAATTGCTGAGCTCATCTCAGATACTGTCAAGCTATGTCTTCATGCTAACCCTGGTAAAACAAATAATTGTTTCAATTAACCCCTCAACACTGAAAACCCTGGTTTAACTTAATACATGCTTTCAAACATGTAAGTGCCATATGATAAGCAAATAATATTAATTATATGCAAAAAAAGTAATTTTATAATACACTAAAGTGAGATAAAGAGATTCACAGATAAAATATTTTTTTATTTCTATATTTTCACATGGGAATAACATATCTTTTTATTTTCTCATGTGAACAATATATCTTATATTTTCACGTGTGAAAATAAAGATTTCAAACATGCCATGCGACACTTGATTGTGTGTGCCTGCAAAAGCTGTATCTGCAACAACAAAAAAAGAGTGCTAGAACAAATGAATAGAAACTGTTTTACATTTCAGATTTTGATAAAGTAATCTGACTAGATGCCATCTTGTCTCTTTCAAGTTATTTCTCTTTATTTCCTTTACAACAATGACAAACCCGTTGATGCATTGCTGAATAGACATGCATTATTTTCTGATAGTGTCAAATAGTTTATAAAATGGCAAAAATGTAATTTACTTTGTCAGATTAAGTCAATGCAATTCTAATGCATTTAAGGTCATGTATAATCTGGCTATGACAAATGAGGTGAATTTACAACATGGGGGTGGGGATGAGCATGCTGGGATAAAGAGAGAGCTTAACCTTCCAAACTAAGATTCTGGAGCAAGTCTGGTATATAATAAAAAGATAATTTTCTTTTGTTATATTAATACAAGATATATTTGATCCTGTGATATTGGAAACTACCATTTATACTAGCGTATAAGCCGAAGAATTTGGGGAAAAATAAAGCCTTGAAGAAGAGGGGGGCAGCTTATCTGCAGGTCAAGGTCTAAGTCTGAAAGTTTTAGAGCTTTTCTTCTTGATTACCGGCATTTATTGTTACTATTGATTGCAGAAGATGAGATCACATGCCAAATGATGCCACATGGCTCATGTGATATGTGCTGTCTTGAAGTGAAACAAGTATTGTTTCTAACTTTACTTGTAGGATGGAATGAAAAACATGTATTATCATACTTGACCTCTATTTGACAATTGTCCACTCACAAGAGCAGCCATACATGTTATTTGAGCCACTGTGGTATGTGTATTTTCCAAAAGAACAGCCATATTAGTAATCATTCAATGAAATATTTAATCATAAAATAAACAGTAATCATTAAACTCTGCAGTACCCTACAAATGCACATTAGCTTATTTTAGTGTTAGTATGAAAAGAAATTACAGTAGATAAAAGGATTTATGAATTATGATACTGATGATATTTAAGACACAACCATTTTGTCGTGGCGAGTCATGTACATGTACATGCAAATAATGTTACAGAAAACATAGCAAGAGGCTCAAAACAGGTGTTTGTTGCACATGCAAGGGTAAATAACAAGCAAATAGCATATATGAGTCAGTGTGATTGTTAAAAATATAATTTGTGGGATTTCTTTGACAAGTGTTTTAGAAGTAAAAGGCAGCCACAGTTTCAACTGTTGTTTAGTTGTATGTATAGCAAAGTGGTTTGTTAGTTGTAGAGTGTGGTATGATAACTACCTGTACCCCTAATCTGTGGTAAATGCCTCAGGGATTTTGAAGCCACTGAATTTACTAATACATACTGACTCTCACATGTATTGTTAAATGAGATAAGGTAGTGAATGTTGGTTTCTGCTCAAAGTTATAAATGTCACAATACTTGAACAATGTCCATGCTAAAAAACAATCATATTTTGGTAAACAAAATCACACTACCAGCAATTAAAAAAATGATAAAAAAACAAAATGATCAATAATTATCCAATCCATGGGAAAAATTACAGGATAAGGTATAAATAGGGTACTACCACAATCAAAAATTATTTTAGTTTAATCTTTCCTAAAGATTATATTCAATCAGATAAGATGAATAGTGTTGGAAGTAAAAGAAAGTTTTCTGCTTATGATGCAGCATTCAAATTTAAAGTTACTGAATATGCAGAAGCAAATAACTGCTGCAGCATGCAATGTTTTTGTGAGCGAGAAACATGTATGGGAATGGCAGAAAAGCAAAGCAGCATTGGAAGAAATGCCAAAAACCAAGAAGGCTCATTGGACTGGATTGCCTCATTCCCTGAATTGGAGAAAGAACTGTTGATTTTGTAAGTGAATGTCTACAAAATGGATAAATTGTCACTTGAACTGCAATTCATCTGCGTGCTACACAGATGGCAAAAGATTACAAATACATGATGGCAGATTCCAAATCTGTTGCATCAGCTGGTTGGTGTTCTCATTTTATGAACAGGCATGGTTTCAGCCACAGGCAGCAAACAAAGATAGCTCAAAAGCTACCAAAAGACTTGGAAGTAAAAATTGAATCATTTCAGCAGTTTATCATTAAACACAGAATGGATTGCTCATTCGAACTATCACAAATTGGAAATATGGATGAGATGCTTATGACGTTTAACTTACCAAGCAATAAAACAGTCAATGCTGTTGGTGATTAAAGTATTCTGATAAAAACGACCAACCATGAAAAAACACATTTCACGGTTGTTGTTGTTGTTGTTGTGCTTAATGCCATTTTTCAGCACACGATAGGCTATTCATGGCAGCCAGTATTAATGGTGGAGGAAGAAACCAGGAAATCACCGGAAAGAACAACTGACCCACGAGAAGCTACTGGCAAGCTTTCTCACATATCCACATTCTCGGAATCCTAGACTCAAACCCACGAAGACAGAGGTGAGATGGCAGTGATCCGTAACGGACATCGCTTTAGACCACTCACTCGGGGGCCCCCCATTTCATAGTTGTTTTCAACAGTAATATTATCTAACATGATCAGAAATAACTAGTACTGTCATTGCAAAGCTGACATTCCATCACAGCAATTAGTAGTCATTGCAAGGCTGACATTCCATCACAGCAATTAGTAGTCATTGCAAGGCTGACATTCCATCACAGCAATTTCAATAATGTGAAGATCATTTTCAGTGCTGAGATAATTTCAACAAGCTTTTTTTAGGAGGAGAGGGGGGAAAATCTGAACAAAAGATCCATCCAGTCCCTTATGAATGCCAAGAGAAACAAACACTGCATCAAGTTAAGACTATTCAAATGTCCAATGGATTTTAAAGACAGAAACCTGGTGTATTTTATTTTCATGTGTGTGTGTGTGTGAGAGAGAGAAAGTGTGTGCTAACTCTATGAACCATTTCTGTTTAAAAGTCTATTTAATGTTAAAAAAAAAATTTTTTCTTTTCTTCCACTGAGTTTGAATTTGCAAACATTTTTTGTAGGTCTATACGAGTAGAAAACTTATTTTCTTGTACACCCTTGTGTTTTTTGGATCATGTGTACAGCTCCACACCCCACCAACTTAAAACACTTTTTGAGTAACACACACTCCATCCCCACCAATACTGTCAGGGAGGTTGATAGGTATGATATGGACTTTGGGAGATTGTCAGGTATGATATGTACAAGTCTGGACTCCTTTGCTTATCATGGACAAAAAGAGCAGTCAATGTTGTTTAATACACCAAGGCACCTACCTGTGCAAGTCTTTGTGACACCAGCTCCTTGAACACATCATATGTGTTCAATGGAACTTTTCTATACACTTTCTCATCTTCTGTTACTGGAGGACTGAAATACAGAGAGAGAGAGAGGTGACAAATGCAGTGTATATATGTATCTGATAAAATATTTTAGTCTTTCAATTTATCCAAGTGCTTACAGATTATCCTTCAAGGCTTTGGGTATTACGACCATAAGGAAAAAAACCCTGTCCAAAACCATAACAATTGTTTATAACGATAAACCAGAGTGATGCTTTTGTCTCAGTAATCTTTCCCTTTAGCACAATGATACTCTCTTACATTAACTGCAATATTTCATTCCTTTGGTCATGTACAGAATTTCACTTTTGGGTGGTTAGAAAACCTAAACCCAATGACTGGAAGCTGTAAGGAAAAGCCATTTTAAATTTATGAAATTCCTTTAACAGAACTTTTATGTCTGGTATTTTGTTATAAACTAAAAAGTCTTCACTGATCTTTTTCATCAACCATGCATTAACAACTGAGTTTGAATTGTACCCTGTAGAAAATGATGCCAAGTAGCATTTCTATTTTCTGATTGCTTTAACAAGTCAAAATAACTGAATCATTCCACTCTGGTATGATTAGTTATAATCTGTTTTCTAGTTTTATGAATAATGAATATTTTTCAGATGATATATTTGACCTATACCATTTATAAAGTGAAAATTATCTAAAGTGATTCTTTTTGATACTGATGTAAAATAAATTTTTTGATAGGTAAATCTTTTACCAAGTTTCTGCAAATTTTTTCTTTCCTTGATGAGCTGACGACACTGTTACCACATGTTTATAAAAATTATAGTCTAAACATGAAACCTATGATGATCTGATATTGTCTACACACATATGGGACTATTCCTTTGAATGCAAAATTCCCAGAAGTATTGAAAATGTAGGGTAGAAAGAAGAATTTGAAGCAGTTAGTTGTTACTTTATCTATGATGGTAGTATTTCTTATCTTCTTTATTAAACCCTATATAAAGAAGATTCAAAAGTGACTTCATTTGTTTTTGCATTATAAGTGTACTTTTTAATATGCTTGCAGTTTAGTGTAGATTGAAATAAAACTAATGAAACATGGCAAATAATTGTCTGTTCATTAAAATACTTGTAAAGAATGAATATATCTTGTTTAAGACTTAAGAGATTGCCTAATGATATAAGTGTGGGTCTGGTTGCCAGCTTCATTTATTTGTTTTCAAACACTGAATGACAAAAGGAATTATCAGCTGAGAAAACAAAGTTATCTCTGCCTTTGCAAGCTAGGGCTGTAGTTTGCACTCATACATCACTCTGGAAATGTAACTTACAAAATATATCTTGCTTACAAATGTGACAAATTAAATCAAAGATTGTATCGTACTACAGGCAACCCAAAACATAATATAAATGAGGGTTGTTCAGAATTACAAGAAAACAAAATCAATATACTTACCAGTAAACACCCACAGATATTATTCTTTTTTTCCTTCTTTGTTTAATTATTGTTGCTTGTCAAGTAAAAATCTGACCAATTGGCCGGGCCATATTGAAAAATATGTGGTTCTGATTACAATGAAAATTTTTTATGGTAGTTAGGTCGCTACATGAAATGGTGGTGGTGGGGGCCATTGACTCATATGAAGAATGAAAAATAAACAAGAAAATAGGTGTCTTTCACAGCCTAAATTTAACTCTTTACATAGTTACATCCCTTTGTTAATTTTTGTATCTTCTCCAATTTCTTTTTTCTTTTTCCAATCCTCCCAACTCAAATGCAGTGTCAGCAGGAACAAATTAAGTTGGTCAAATGATCAGAACCACACACACTTTTTTACTGGCCCCACAATCCCTAATTCACTTTACAAAATATGCAACAATGAGAAGTTTTTGTTTTGTTGCAAGCTTACTTTGAGTTTACAAATTCATACAAACTCTTTAATATTTCATATAATAAGTAAAAAAAATAATGGACCCTGGTTGTTAATCATAATTCATATACTACTGTTAATTGCCTTTAATCAAAACCATAAATGTCCCACTTATGAAGCAGCACATTATAGTGGACTCCTGTGATATGATATCTACAATAAATCATTTAAATCAAGTCATTAAAAACAAACAACAATGATAAATAATCATCAAACATATTTAATAAGGTTCTGCCCCATTCCCATGAGGCATTCAAGGATCAAAACACAGGTGCTACCAAGTCTTTATTGTTATTGATGTTTTTACCAAAAGAGGGGTATGCTTATTAAGAGGTATTCAGCTATTACAGTGATTACAGTACAGCCATTACAGTACAGCCATCAGTGATTACAAAACAGCCATTACAGTGATTACAGTACAGCCATCACAGTGATTACAACACAGCCATTACAGTGATTATAGTACAGCCATCACAGTGATTACAACACAGCCATTACAGTGATTACAACACAGCCATTACAGTAATTACAGTACAGCCATTAGTGACTACAACACAGCCATTACAGTGATTACAATACAGCCATTACAGTGATTACAGTACAGCCATTACAGTGATTACAGTACAGCCATCAGTGATTACAACACAGCCATTACAGTGATTACAGTACAGCCATTACAGTGATTACAGTACAGAGATTACAGCGATTACAGTACAGCCATTACAGTGATTACAATACAGCCATTACAGTGATTACAGTACAGCCATTACAGTGATTATAGTACAGCCATTACAGTGAATACAGTACCTCAATGATAAAGTGTTGCTTATGATGCAGTATGGTGTATGTTTTTTTTTTTATGAGGAGCAATCTGAGTTCCTTTGTTTATTGGAAATTTTCCAAAATTGTTACTTAATAGTTTCCTTCAGTTCTTGAAATTCATGCTACCTACTTCATGAAGTAATCACTGCTGATGTCATCAGGCAAGAGATTGTAGTCGGAGACTACATAGTCAGTCTGTAGACTCCTTTTCTCAGGAAAGTAGTCTGTTGTGATAGGGAGAGATGCAGGGATTGTCAGAGACTTCCAATCTACACCTGTATGAGAATATAAAGCAGTTTAGGCACAAAATAATTATATCTACAGAAAGTACTATAATATAATATTTTACCAATAAAAAGTCTGAAATTTTAAAGCAATAAAACATTAGCATAAGGTAACTGACTAATTATCTAAGCAAAGTCACCTTGGTGTGCATAAGAGCATTGCAAAAATGCTACAAACCATACCGGAAAATGGCTGCAAACTAAATCTGGACATCTTGGCTTTATCCCAAACTGAACCGGAAGCTAAATAAACATAAAATTATATCAGATGGGACCAACATGGAAACAAGCAAAAATTTCTATTTTTTTATAAATAAAAAGCTAGACTATTAATGGACACAGCTCCTATTATTTTCAATTTTCTTCATACCCAACAAAAGAAAACAAAAGAAGCAAAAAATGTATTAAAAAATCATTTATCCAAATCACCAAACATTTTTTCTTCATAAAATTATTAGTTGCATTATTACCTACCAATTATTATTACTCAAAGAAATGTGGACATTTTCTCATGTGAAAAAGCTATTATTGCAATAATGTTGACCAGTTTTTATCTAAGAAGAGAATGTAAGAAAACAATGCAGTAGCTACCAAACTGTTAAAACATTTGATCTAGGCTCTACTGATCATGTAAAATAAAACTAAAGTTGCTTTTCTGACAGAGCCAATTAGTTCTTTCATGCATAATTGCAGTACACATTAAAACATGGTTGTTGCTGCTTTGGGGTTCAACCCCATTTTTCAGTGCAAGATAGGCTAAACATGGCAGCCAATATAACATGGCAGCCAGTATAACTTGTGCAGGAAGAACCTGAAGAAAACTACCATAAGAACTACTGAGCTACTAACAAGCTTTCTCACATACCCATATTGATTGAACCCAAGACTGAAACCCATATGAACAGAGGTGAGATTAAGACCACTCACCCACTCAGTGCAAAGTAATTAGCGTAACCAGTGAAATATGATATATATATATATATATATATATATATATATATATATATATATATATATATATATATATATATATATATATATATATATATATATATATATATATACAGAGGTGAGATTAAGACCACTCACCCACTCAGTGCAAAGTAATTAGCTTAACCAGTGAAATATGAACTTGAATGTAGCAAATTATAGATACAATGAAATAATTGTAGGGGTCCAAAAAGTTTAAAATGCTTTTTTTTAAAAAATTTATTAAAGCATGCAATTAATACATACTTGTGTTAGCTACATTATTAATAATAATAATAATAATAATAATAATAATAATAATAATATTAATAATAATAATAATAAAAATAAATTCTTTATTCAATGATGGTAGCTCAATTTGCTTCAACTACTTACTAACAGTCTTCATGTATCTTACTAACAAAATGAGAAGCAAAAATAAAAGTGAAGTCATCACATCTAACAAAGAACAATCAAATGATACATGTATACAGTAGTCTAAACATAATCATTAATTTTGAAACAAATGACAAATTAGCATGTACAAACACAAAACAGTTGGAAAAGAAACTAGAATTTTACCCTCAAAACATGACATAGAAACCAATTAAAATAAAGCTTTAAATATTTGAAATATTTTTTCAGTGTGTGTGCCTTCTGGGAGATTTAAATTTGGAGGGTGATTTGCCAAAGTAGGCGGGATGGGGTGGTGTGGTACTTCTCCCAATGGAAATTACAGCTTTTTCTTTAAAGCAACTGGGTGTAAAGTAAAAGTAGCCAGGTAAATCACCTGGCTTCCAGCTGATAGGGAAAGCCTTGATGTGTGTATATGTATATGCACTGAGCTGGATCATATGGTTGGATCCTGCCTTTCACTATTACAAATTTATTGTTTTAACCCATTAACCCCTGGAGGTTTATGTGGTTTTCGCCTGAAAGGCGAGTAGGAAATTGATTTTGGGAGATATTTTTAAATACATCAACTTGGAAGACATTTTCGGTTAACTTAATGTCTATTTGTGTTAGAAATGTTGATTTTCTTTGGCTCTTTCACCTGAGCATGAGCAGAAGAGTAAAAATTGGAATTCTTTTTCTTTTTTTTGCTATCATCATTTTTGTGTTGAGAAAACTCTTCATTCTAAATGCCCATCTTATCCTATTTTTTGCAAAGGTTCACATGTCTGTGTGCAATTCAGACTGGTCTCTCTTAAATCTGAGGCCAAAAAGTCTAAAATCCAGACACAAAACTGGATCACGACCTAAGGCGAATTTTGGCTGAAAAAAAATCAGGTTCAAACAATTGCATTTTTTCCTCTGTATTTTGTAGTGCAACTAGAACATCCATATTATTTGGTATCATCATAAAGCTACATCTGTCTACCTTTCTATAATACCACCCACTTTATTGTGTAACACACGACCTTAATGCTACAGAGCTCAGAAGTAGGCTACCACCTCCTGCCCTGTGTGTGATGTATGATTTGGATTTTTAATGTAGCTTTAACAATTTTTCAGTCATATCGCTATGATGTCAGCAGTGTGGCAGTTCATAGTGATGTCTATCACTGGGGCATCATGCCACAGACATGTAGCATGATGTCCCACCCAGTCACATTATCCTGACACCAGGCCGACCTGTCCTAACACTAACCTCTTGATGCTGAGTGCCAAGCGAGGCAGCTGTAAGTACCATTTTTGTACGTCTTTGGTATGACTCGATCGGGGATCGAACCCACGATCTCCCACATCTAACCACTAGGCCACTGGAGCAGTTCCTCCTGCCCTATAATCGTAGTGCTAGAGGTTAATGAGTTAACTTTTCTTACAAAACAGAGCAATGAAATATTTTAACTTCTTACAATAATTCAACATAAAATATTGATGAACTCTTAACACTGACAATGTCACCACTTATCTCTTGCTAATAAAGGAGAGAAAATAGAAAGAAAATGCCTCAAAGTGACAGATACTGTACTGGTCCAAAGGAATTTCCAGAAATTCTCATCTAATTTGTTTCTTTTGAAATTTCAGTCTCTCAACTTTTGATGACTGAAACACCTTTGATACTCTTGAGAAGAACAACATACAAAATGCATTAACAAATAATTTCTTACATGTCTGAGTTAAAAATTTTCAACAGACACCTGTCAGTACAATTTTTATGGCCTTTGATTTTGAATGGAAATCATGGTATAGCATTCATTGCACCTGTCTCAGACAAGCCAGGTTTGGTTAAGTCTGTAATTAACATGTTTTTTAGGAAAATATCCAAATTTACTGAACTGGCATCAGTAAATGTATCCTTTAGATATCTAAAAATTGAGTTTGTGTTAAGTTGCTCACATGCCTGTACAACTAAAACCCCTGTGTCAAAACCTTTGACATTAAAATCAATGTCAGAGTGCTGATCATCAGCTTGTTTATTTGAATGCAACTAAATACAAATTCTAGTCAAATTCATTTGTATAAGCACAATTAAGTAGAAAACATGCAAGTAATGACCTTTGACTTGATCCCAAGATGAATTAATCTATTCATTTAAATGGATTAGTGATAATAATATATGCAAGATGGCAACTATGGTATCTTATTGAAGGTCAGATGAGAACAATTTTAATTCAGAACCAGCAACATCATGCTGTTGTGTACAAGAAAAAAAAAACTATGTTGCTATGACCATCAGAACTAGATAAGTTGTCAAAAAATATTTTTCTGAATGGCCGTCATGGTGGGATCAGCATCATTTTAATATAAGAAAATCTATATATTAAAGTGATTTCTGGATTTTAACACATATGGTGACCCTGCCAACCTCCATTTGTGCAATAGGGGAATTTCAATTTTTATGGGAGGCAATTTTTTATACTAGATTAATATCTATGAATAGACCATTTTACTGTGTTTCAAGAAACCTGTATGAAATAGGTAATTTTTGCAGAACAAAGACAAAACCAAGAGCTGCTTATCTTTATTAACTCATTAACCCCAGACGTTTTTGTTGTTTTCACCTGAAATGCAAGCAGGAAACACATTTTGGGGGCTATTTCTGAATACATCCAAATATATCGACTTCCAAGAGATTTATCGTTAACTTGATTCCTAGTTTTGTTACATTTTCATTGGCTATTTCACTCATGCATAAGCAGAAGAGTTTATTTTATTGCTGAAATCCCTCAAAGCCACAGCATACAAATGTGCAATGTCAAAAGAATCAGTGCTTTTATTGACCAAATTAAAAATATTTAAATAGAGCAGCCATTCAAGACTGTACCATTGTCTTTAGCCTGATGAATGTAAGCATATCACCTAAATGAAGACTATTTACCAAAAATTATAAGATATCCACAAATAGCAGTGTAGGTAAGTAAGCATATTAAAAGCATCACTGCAAATAGTGATTAGCTAAATAGAAATGTACTAGTAATATCATGTGTTACACATGTCTAACTACAAATGATGTAAACCACACATTACTAAACAGCATCTGATTAGAGTCTATATTGTTTGTTGCCATGGTGACTCAGTAGGTAAGGAATCAGAATTGTGGCCAGAAGGGTGCAAGTTTGATTCCTATTACTGGATCAAACTATACTGGCTAAAGTGGAAATTTTTCAGTCAAGACTTGCCTAACGCTAAAAGACTGATGTGCCACAAAACTTCAAACCAAACCAAATCTGGCAGTTATGGCAAGTCAGTTTACAAACTGGCCGAATTTATTCAGGACACAGAAAGAGAGTGAATCCCTTTCTGGTACCCCAACAAATCTCCTAGGCCATTTAAATTTTTTTTAGTACATACAAGATTAGTAAGAAAGGCAGTTATGACCAAAACTAATTTAATTTGCAAACAATTAGAGCAGAAACTGTTGAAGATCACAAATTACTTGTTTTCATCTTTGTTTTGGTGTTAAAAAGGTGCAAAAAAAATTATACTGTTTAAGATTTCTATTTAAATGTTTCACTATACCCAATTGTGAAATTCTTTCAACACAGCATTCATTTTTTATACACATTTAGTAACACATCTTCATTCCAGCATAATATAAAAGTTATCACATGTATGAAGCAGATATAAAAGATTAATTTCTTTATTGCTAGACCTTATCTATAAACAAGTCTGTAATTAGGCATGCAGTGTTTTTTATACAAGTTTTACCACCACCTACAAGTTAACAGCAACCAATGGAGAAAGGAGAGTGAGAATAATGATGACAGCCTGGAGGCTTTGGGTCATGTCCACATAAATTTTGAGGTATTGATAATCATGTTTCTGTTTATGATCACTAGCCAATTCTAAATCACTTTAAAACAAGTCATCTGAATTTAAAATGTATCAAGTCATTTTTCCTTTTATCTCTTAATAGAATTGATTAAAAAGTTCACAAGACATTTTCATTAAAAATACTGAAACAATTACCCTGTAAGAGCATTTTGTACTAAAATGATTCTTACATTGTTAGACTCACTTTTCAAGGTCAAAGGGACAATAAAACAAAGTAGTACTTAGCATGCCACAGACTTGGGAGGGATAAATATATCCATTCCAAAAGAAAATTACCTTGGATCAAAGTAAACCATCAAAATGCAGTGCATCTAGTAATCATTTTGAAAGACACACACAGCATATGACAGCAGTCATATATGATGTAGAATAACACAGTTTGTACAGCACCATAAATCTTTATGTCAAATTCTGTCTAACTAGTTTCAGTGATTTTTAGAAGAATTATTTTAAACATTTTTTGTTTAGTTTTAGGCAACATTACATATGGCAGACTGGCATCATTACAAAATGGCAGACTGACATCATTTCATATGGCAGACTGGCAACATTACATATGGCAGATTGGCATCATTACAAACTGGCAGACTGGCATCATTGTATATGGAAGACTGGAATCATTTGTCACTATCTAAAAGGCCTCCATGGCAGAAACTTTTTTTTTAAAAAAAATCTACTTGACTTTAGTCTAGCAGTTTGGGGACAGAAATTTTATGTCCCTGTAGCATACCTGCCAACTTTCAAGACAGTAGTGGTTCACTCATTTTTCAAGATTTTAATTTATGAATAAAGAAAGTATTGTATACTATTTAGTGATTGCAATACCTGAAATAAACTATAATTAATTTTACACAATAAAAAATGTCAAAAGCCACTAAGGCATGCTCATTTTTTTATGATTTGACTCTTGTTACTGACAGTGCTTTCTATTTAAATTTTACTGTACCTTGTTTTATTTCATTTTTCAATGTCCACTGTCAGGAACAAATATAATTTGCTACATAGAGGATCTTACATAAATACTCAACCCAAATCATGTTCATCAAATGAGTTGAATAATTTCTATCTTTTGTAAGATTCTATTTATTGCATGACAAAAAATACAATTTTATTTAATCAAACTACAAAAAAAAGCTAGTGAAATGACTGTGATACTGTGGCCATAACTCCTTCCTTTGACTGACACTATGACTTCATTTGCTATGTCATATTGCATTTATTACATGTGTTACATATTTACATATAATACTGGTAGATTAACAAAAATAACACAATAGTCATGAGATAAATATTATTTCTAAATTATTTTGGTAATTTTCATTTCCTGCATGAATGTACCAAAGAAGTGCTTTTAATCACAATCTACCAATTACTTATGCTGTAGATTTATCTTGTTTGTCAGCAGATGTCATTTCAGTGGCATTCTACTAGATAAACTGTGCAATAAAACCTGTGTGTTGCTTGTGTATTCAAGCTAGTAATAATAACTAAAACTATCCATTGGAATATTCCTTTGAAACATAAAAAATATGCCTCCCCTATTTTCTCCTATTGTCATAGATGCATTTTTGGGAATGAGTGTTTTTCCAAACACAGTCTTCTTGTTGTGATCAGTAGTTGACAATCATACTTTTCATGTGACATGCTATGCCTTGGCAGGTATGCTAAAATTAACTGTCATGATACAGAAAAATACTGATAAGACGAGTCTCTTGGCTGCCTGTTAATGCATATTTAAATAATGCTGCATGGTTGTGTTCTACTCGATTCTGCCACATCATCTGAGCTGAAATGTGAGAGGACAATTTAGTGGTTATACACTGGTTGCTCAGCAAAAAAACACTTGTTGCCAAGTAATAAAACATTGATTTCCATGTAATATAACCTTGCTGTCCAGAAGAAGAAATAACTGCCCCATACCAAATATCATATTTGTAGTAATCTGAAACAAATTACCAGCTGCCACAAGAACTTTACCATAGCTTGCATGTGAAGCATGCCACAGATCTTTTAGAAAACTAATGTTGTACATTTCAAGATTTATCCAACAAATAAATTGATTCTACAGCCAGATGTACTTGAGAAGCTGTCCACATGTAAAAACTTTAACAAATTGATTCTACAGCCAGATGTACTTGAGAAGCTGTCCACATGTAAAAACTTTAACAATATTGATTCTACAGCCAGATGTACTTGAGAAGCTGTCCACATGTAAAAACTTTAACAAATAAATTGATTCTACAGCCAGATGTACTTGAGAAGCTGTCCACATGTAAAAACTTCAACAAATAAATTGATTCTACAGCCAGATGTACTTGAGAAGCTGTCCACATGTAAAAACTTTAACAAATAAATTGATTCTACAGCCAGATGTACTTGAGATGCTGTCCACATATAAAAACTTTAACAAATAAATTGATTCTACAGCCAGATGTACTTGAGAAGCTGTCCACATGTAAAAACTTCAACAAATAAATTGATTCTACAGCCAGATGTACTTGAGAAGCTGTCCACATGTAAAAACTTTAACAAATAAATTGATTCTACAGCCAGATGTACTTGAGATGCTGTCCACATATAAAAACTTTAACAAATAAATTGATTCTACAGCCAGATGTACTTGAGAAGCTGTCCACATGTAAAAACTTTAACAAACAAATTGATTCTACAGCCAGATGTACTTGAGATGCTGTCCACATGTAAAAACTTTAACAAATAAATTGATTCTACAGCCAGATGTACTTGAGAAGCTGTCCACATGTAAAAACTTTAACAAACAAATTGATTCTACAGCCAGATGTACTTGAGATGCTGTCCACATGTAAAAACTTTAACAAACAAATTGATTCTACAGCCAGATGTACTTGAGATGCTGTTCTCATGTAAAAACTTTAACACTGACATTGATCTAGTGTGTGAATTGATCAATGGATTGCAGATAAATACAAGGATACACAAACTCACATACATTGATATAATTACATTGTAAATCTTCTGCAAAGGCAGACTTGACAATTACTACCATTTCATTACCATGCATAATCATTGCATTCCAAAGCTTGTCATGCAGGTGACAATTAGGTGACACAAGATATGATAGGAGGGAATCTAGATGATCAAGGTTGGTGTTAGTGTTTCATGTCTTACATACTGATGTACTTGACAAATGCATATCACAGAATGTCACAAAAATGTATCTAAATCAGATATTTTTTTCTACCACTTCTGAAGGTATATTTTTCAAATGAAATATTTGTCACTATAAACCACAACACAGTAAAGTTACTGGGTATTTCTAATAGGCTTCCCTAATAATACTTTTTTTTGAATACAGGTACAGTCTATTTTCTTGCAAATTCTTGGTTAAATCTACCAGTAAATATCTTTCTGTAAATAATAGTTATTAAATGGTCATCATGAAAGCAATGTGATGAGTATCACTTACATTTTAGGCAAACTAAAAACTCCTTAATGAAAAAAAACCGGTCCATATGGTCATCTGTTCAAATGAAGTAGTTGTAACAATGTTACAATGACTACCATGGCAGCAGTACTGGAGGTATAACCAACAGCATTTTCATTAGAGACCAACTATATACTGTGAGAAGTTCCATTGTGAAAACCCCATTCAGAAGTAGCTCTAACAAGATCATGTCCACCAAAGAAACCAAATTGAGGAACTATCAGCAACATATTCATTTTGGACACACTAGATATCTTAAAAATTCCTATAGATGTCTACATGACCGTCCATTAAGAAGTATTTGACAATCTTTTTAAATTTTCAACCAAGAACAGTTACTTTTTTAAGAACATGGCAACCATATTAATGGTCATAGTGTCATTCTTTTCATTTAAAACTGACTATTTATCATAAGAAGTCTGCATCTGTTTTGAAGTAGTGATATAATTTTCATGACTGCTGCCATAATGGCATACTGATGGTCTAATCACCAAATAAAAAGCCATCTAGTGGAAACTGAATGTCAGCATGAATAAGCAATAAGAAGATTTTCACGATGGCCACAATGGCAACCATTTGGGAGATCTACTGAAATCAGCAACATTTCTGGTAATCATCAACCATATATCATGCAAATCTTTTAGTGAAAACCACATGATGATACATATATCTGTTCAAGAGAAGTATTCAACATGGCCACCATTTTAATTCAGGACCAATACCAGGTATTGAAATAACATGCCATGGCAAACAAAAAATATAGCTTTAAACTCCCAAATCCCCCAAGAAGGTCATGTTTAGAGATACATAATTTTCAGGAATCTTAGCTCCAATGTTTTATCCAACAACAAAAGAGACATCTAAAATTCTTGACCACCACAATATATGCATGTAATCTGAAAGATGTGTATGAATAGTAAACAGCCCTGCTCAAAACTGAGCTAAATCTATTCTCAGGGCACACAGCTGACATAAGGCAATTCAAAGTTAAGGTGATCAGAGATAAACAATCACCTTTCTGAGATTATGTAACTATCTGACAATAGGGAGGGTAATGTGTCATGTCAAATTCTGATGTCAGCAAGTCCTTTTTTGTTAGTCTGCATAGGTAAAGTGCACAAAGTAGAACAACACAATTCATCTGAATTGTGCAAGAGACATGCTGCAAAACACACTACTGCACTGAATGAGAGTGCTGAAGCCAACTTTAATATAATAAAGTTTTTTTTATTACAGGCAATGTTTCTCTGAAAGTGTATTAAATGCTTTGAAAAAGTAGACTAATTGTTTTTATTCAGATTTGAAGTTTCCATTATTTTCTATTGAATTGTTTTCATTCAGATTTGAAGTTTCCACCATTTTTTATCGACTTGTATGAAAAATTAGCTTATGCTCAACTGGATGACATCATATGCTTTTTTTTAGTCCCATGCACTGACCTCCTCCTTGGGACTTCAAAACACACTTTTTCAGTCTCAAAAACCCCCAACTCTGTCTGGGAGTAAGGCAGTTACAGACACCACAAGAAATCTTTAAGTGACTACTCCATCTCACCATATGTTTAGGAAAATTAGCTATGACAAGAGTTTCACAATGCTGGGTATATTGTATATGAAACTGGCAAGGTCCTTATTTAAAGGCAGCCAGACATGATAAGTCTTAAGTGGTCATCAATTCAGCAGAAATAGTGACAACATGATTTAGAAGAAATGTCCATGGTCAAATTAATACCATTTGCAGTTAGTAATAAATTGATAGCCTTCAAGTTAAAACCCCTTGTTGATTCATTCAGGAAGAGTAACAATATAATTTTCAAGATGATCATAGCAGTTGTAATAATGGATGTTGTTTTTTTTTCATTTAGGAATACTTAGCATCTTAAGAAACCACTTACTGAAAACTTTATGTCAATGTAACCATCCATTTAGGTAAAGGAGCTGTAACACAATTTTCAATGGTGGCAATATTGTGTAACAGATCAGCATCATTTTAATACCAATACTGTCCATCCACTGAGGAGCAGATAACAAAATTTACAAGATGGCCATGATCACTGTTATTGTGTCTTGTTCTAAAGGGCTCCATTTTAATTCTGGATGAAACAGAAATCATTAGAAGTCCTTAAGTGAAAAACCCATCTGTTGAAAAGGAGTAGTAACAACATTTTCAACAATCATGGCCATGGTGAATGTCACATCAATAATATTTTAATCTAAAACCAACAAAAGTTTTTTCAGTGAAACACCATATCAACACAACCATATTTTCAGTAGAAGTAGTCATAACAAGACGGGTAACATTTTAATTTAGTATCATCAAGCATGAAAAAAAAATCTTCTAGTGTCAATATGACAATCATCTGAGGATGAATAACAATGACAAGGTTTTCAAGATGGCACTGTGCCAGCCATACTGGATGTCAGATTGGTAGCAATTCTTTAATACACAATAAAATATGGAAAATCTTTTAGTACGAGTAGCAACAAAACAATTTTCAGTTCAAAATAAAATAAAAAAGTGAAAACTAAAACAAGAGTACCATGAAAGGCACATTAAATGCCTGTCTCATGTTTAATGACCCATATGCAGGCACTTAACACAATAAACATAAAATTTAGAAACCATTATCTTCTTTGACTTACCATGGCTGTGACCTCTAACCTTTATACTCCTGAAAAAACAGGTTGCTTAAGTGTAAGCAATCCACTAAAGTTTGGTCAAGGAACTTATTAAGCCACAATAACCCTGACCTTTGACTATTTAAAGTCTCAACTCAATAGGTCACTTCCATACCTTAACTGCAAGCCCATCACAAACTCAGATCAAGATATGTGATCTAAAATTAAAGTTACTATGCAGAAAAACATCTTTCTTTCAGTCATACTGGTCAGCCCAGAATCAGAAAATCCACTTGACTACCAGAATGTTCAACTGCCATTTCATATTAGGTAAGTCAAATTTTAACCACTGACAATGATCCATACTAAACTGCAGGACCAGTTGTGTTTGCAAGATTCTATCACACAATGCATAGAGTTGTAAGACATAATGGACAATAACAACAGTCCCTAAACAGATCATTTCTTCTTTTTAACTGCTGAGTGTTGAATTCATCTCTGATATTCTTGTGCAATAAATGTTCAAATTAGCCATTATGGCAACCATACTGAATGTAAGATTGGCAGCACTTTCATTAGGGACAAACTATACACTAATAAAAAACTTTTAGGTGAAAACCCCATGTAGACATGACCATCCCTTCAGGAGAATTTGTGACAACATTTTAAATATTTTTATTGTCTCAGTCAAGATGGCTGGCATGATGGCCATATTTGAAGTTTAATTGGCACCTTTTGATTCAAGACAATCTAGATATAAAAATTAGTCGTCTGGTATGAACCATGGCACAATGACTTTTCACTTAGGAGGAGTAGCAAAAACAAGATTTTCAAGATGGCTGAAACAGTGGCCATACTTTAATATAACCATCCATTCAGGAGTACTGGTAACAAGCTTTTTAATACGGTCACTACGGTGGCCATACTGGATGTCATGTCATTTTCAATCAAGACCAACTAGACATTGTCATAAGTCCTCTAGCAAAAACCCCATGCTGATATGAGTGAAATAGCAAGAATTTTAAAATGGTTGCCATGGCAGCCACACAAGATGTCAGATCAACACAATTTTATTTAGGACCAACTAGGTATGTTATTTAATGAAACCCAAATTCAGGAGGAGCTATAAATATACACATCAACAAATAATGTTCATACTATGTGCAAAATTCACTTAGCTATATGATTATTTGCATTTCTCATACATTCTGTCATACATATCTGAATCCAAGTAAAAAAGAACAATAACTCTAATGAAATGGCATGAAAACAGTGTCTCGTCAATATGTGTATCTTCAATTGGCTATAACACTGCCCAAGTTTGATGCTGATCAACTGAAATATGTGACACTAGCTGCATTCATACAATTTTGTTTGAGATACATTAAGCTGTAAATCAAAAAGTACAATAACATAAATTGTGAAAACCGTTATTTGTCGACATGTGCATCTTTATAGTTTTATATCATAAACAGCTTGAGGACTAATTGCACTAATAAGATTTGTCATGCACTGCAATAAGCTATATCATATGTCCACTCCTTGTTTAATAGTCCTAACTGCAGGCACACTCAAATTTGGCGGAGGGGGGTAAAACTAATTTTCATTATGCAATAAATTGTTCTTCACTACTGCACTGTCTCTGTAAAAAAAATTGTCTGTTTTATGTGAATACATCCCCCAGTCACACAAAGTGGAGAAATGTCAATAAGACAGTCCACTCATGCATTAAACATGGCAAAGCACATAACTGTCTTCTTTTTTATAACGTTATGGCAGGAAATCTGTGCAGTGTGGGAAAAGGGCAGTCAGCAATAGCAACAAATAAGTAGGCATATTTAAAATTAGCTTCATCCACCCCCACCCCACCCCACAGCTATATTTTAATAGCAGTCATATCATGTGTGTTACTATTGCACAGCTGAATTTATCAGTCTGGTGAGTATACTAATGTGTTAAACTGATCAAAACAGAAAAACAAATGGAAAGTTCTCACCAACGAGGGAGAGAGATCCACTTAACATAAAGTTGGTATCTCTCTAGGCTGTATATTGTGCTGTAACTATGGGTCCCAGATAAAAAAATGTCAGTGGTTTGTTGTGGTAACAAACAAGGTAGAAGGAGAAAGTATTATGGGATCACCAGAATGCTGCCTTTATGACATCCTCCAAGGAAGAATGATTAGGACAGAACCATGAGACAGTAATGTCTAAAACTTAATTGACTTTTAGTTGTTTTCTAAAGGAAATGTCTCCATCAGTAAGGGCCTGAGAAACTTTGGTGACATTTGCTGTGAGATGGTAGAAGTTGAAATATCAACAGAGCCTATAAGAGGAAGAAAACATATAGTATTCCAACTAGGCATAAAAGCCTAGTTTGATCATCCCCAGCACATATTTGATCAAGATATCTACACATAGTGGAACTACAGAAGGTAATTGAAGATTTTCATAAAAATCCCAGTTTACAAAGGAATAAAAAGGATTCAAAGCTTTCATTCAACCAGAGACAGAAAGTGTTGACAGACAATGCACAAATCTTGCTTCATCTTCTCATAGATGCCAAGCAAGTGAAAACAGTTTCTAGTGTAAGGTCCTGAAAGGATGCCCCATAGCAATTTTGGTTAAAGACCATATAACATAAGATACAACCATCTAGGCATTAGAGAGTAGGAGACAGGTCTCTGCATCTCAGAAAACCTAACAAAGATTGGCAAGGTGCGAATCTGAACTGATTGCTGTGCCCTGAGATAATTTAAGTGTGCTGGAAATGGCAGCTTTATAGCTCTTTAAAGTCAATAATGAACAACTGTTGTTCTCAAAAAGGTATTCAAGGTTACTAATAGGGATATGTAAAGGCAGGCAAACAATGTTTTTTTTTTTAATGACTCTAAAAGTGTCAGGATTTGGTCTATGGGAATCCATGGGACTTGGACTAAGTTCTGGTCATGGAGGAGAACCCATAAAAAAAACCTCTACTTTTTCAAGGTTGAGTACAAGACCCAAATACGTTACTGTGGACCAAAAATGAACAGAACCTGATGAGAGACTGAACCTGAGCACTGTGGATCTGCCAGTTAATGAAGTACTGGCAAGTCAGGGTTCCCAGTATCTGGAGGTAAGATGCTACCACACCCATAACTCAGGTGATTGCTCTGGGTATGGAAGCGAATGAAATGGCAGAATCTGGAATTGAAAATTTTCCTGGTCCAAACAAAACCAGAAATGGATGAAAGATCAGGATCCTGAAAGTTTATGGAGACCTGACAGACTCATTACATTACAGATTGACGAAGTTCTGAAATGTTCCTCAAAAGGAAACCAGTTTAGCAGGAAGAGATTAATTATGATATGGGAGATTTCCCACTTGGTGACAAGAAAGTATTCAGGAGTAGAAGGAGGGAGACTGATTTTTCAGGATCTCTCTCAACTGCCACTTTCTGCAAAAGGGTATGCACCTCTTATATTTCATCAGACTGAAAGAACATAAGAGTCCTTGACACAGAGATCTTTCCAATACTTAAATTGGTAACCATCACAAAGGAAAGGACCCACTCACTGCCCATCATGCTTGACTAAGCCTCCATAAAGAGGCCCAGATAAGCAATTACAGAGATGTTTGTGAGAGGAATATGAGAGTGTTAAGAGAAGTGTTAAGTCCCAAAAGCAGCCCCTCCCCCCTTTTTCCTTGGGAAATGAAGGTCAGTTAGAGAACATCCTCCTAGAGGCTCTTCATTGATTTCCATGCCCTGAAACAGACTGATAAAGAGAAGGTCTCACTGAGGTAGTGCATTTGGTTGTAGCCTTGTAGTCTTGCATATATTTGAAAATACAGTGGAGGGTCCATAGGGGCAACTTGGTTCAGTATGCTTCCTGGCTGATTGCAATGGGCCATGAACAGGTACGATATGATCCTTTGAAACTTGTAAAGCCATAATAGGAAAGAGTCCTCCAAAGAGGGACTCAGCTTCCAGCAGAGTTTCCTATAAGGTCTTTAGTGTCATTAAGTAAGACTTTTGAGTAGTCAACATAAGGAAAAGTGATTACCAGCATGTCTTGGCCCATGCTTCCAGCATGTGTTGTAATGCAGCTGGGTTCAAAGTCCACCTTCAATATACTAAATGAACTAGCTGAGAAGAGGTCAGTATGCAAAGCTATGGTGACCAGAAACCGGACTTTCTGCCCAATTGCTTCAATAGGTTTAATAGGAAAGTGTACCCAGGTTCCTGTTCAATTACCTACTTGGGATATGCTGGTATCCAATTGGGGAGGTTTAAAGAGCCACAAAACCTCAATAATATTTCTTCAGTTGAAGTGGAATGAGGATGAAGAGAGAAGTCTGATTTTGATTGAGTCCTCATTTTGGAAAGTGTTATCTTGAGCTTTGCACCAGATGGTTTTGGGCATAAGTATGCCTGTAAGAAGCTGTAAACATCATTTACCACATTATCAAAAGAACAGATCTTATCATCATCATCATCAACTGTGGGGAGCTGGTGGACCTGATAGGAGGTGCCAAATGACTTGTTTCTACCTCAAACTCGTTGGAGTCAACGAGAACAGGCAAAGCATCATCATCTAGAACACTCCAGCAGCAAAACAGAGAATATATAACCAAATACTATGAGATGGAGGACCCCACATCTTGTACAGATTCAATAGAATAAAAGGAAAAGAAAAAAGGGGAGATTACTAACCCAGATCCCTTCCTTCATCTAGCTTGGCAGGGCAGATCCCTAATCCTGTACCAGGTGTGGTGGTAAAGTGGGCAGAGGTGGGGGGGAGGCAACATAGTCTGATCCCTATCTCTGTACCATGAGACCACTGAATAATGACCAGTGTAAAGTTGGCAACTACTGGTAGTATTAGTTGACTGGTGACTGGTATGATCTGACCATACAGTGACCATTCACTTTCACAAATTGACCAATGCACAGTGACTGGCCAATCTGACCAGGCGACATGTCAGGGCCAAGTCTGTCTTCATCACTCATCAAGGTGCAGCATTGCTCCTCACATTCACTAGGATGTGTCATGCTACCCAGGAAGTGTTGGGTGCAGTGCAACTACTCCCTCTCAGAACGGTATGACATGCTACCCTGAGACAAGCAGTGCACTTCCTCACAGAATGCAGCATGATGCTACTGTAAACATGAAAGTGTTCTTCCTTCAGGGGAAGATCTACTCCTTAAAGTTCATTCCTTGAAAAAGATGATTGTTTTGCGCATGGATATGCAAGCTGAACAAGTGGACCATTATCTTATTCATTATTTTCCACTCCATGAGAGGATGTATTCACACTGAATAAAAAAGGTTTTCTGAAAATGTAAAAGCTACACAATAGGTCAAATATTGCTGCTATTAAATGTAAGGTCCTGAAACAATTTTTTCCTTCTTATACTACCATGACAATGACTGATCTTTAGATTCCAAAATTCTATAAATTTCTCTTCTATCCTTAATGCAAGCTTGAACTTTCATTTTTTTTACTTTGAAATCTAGAGTTCCTCTTTGAGTGACAACCTGAATTATTGTGCAGAAACCCTTTTTCTTCTTTCAGTTATAGTAACCTTGACATTTGACACCAAACCCATTAGCATTCTTCCATGCCTCAAGTGCAAACCATGCACAAAGTTCAATGGAGAAAAATAATGTATAATTTATATTTGTATATGTTTTAATTAAATTTCAAAATATCAGACTTCAAAAAGGAAACTTTTTTTGACATTTAAACAGATTCTGCAAACTAAGGAGTAACTTTCATCTTAAAAGGAGTCTTTCAACCGCATAAGATTAAAAAGTCTCTATTATTTTTATTATTCTTTTGAGCATGCATGCATACATTGAGTACAGAAATCTCCCAAAAGATAGCAATATAAAATGAAGACTTTTCCAAAGTTGTTTCATTGCTGGAAAAAGAACTGAGGCTTTTGTTAGGGAGGTGTAAACCTCATTGCTAATCACATGCATTAGGTTATGGAGGCTTAAACCTAAAACTGAAAGTGACATTGTGCCATAAAAAAAACTTGCAACACGTATACTAGCAAATCACATTTCATGACAGTGTGCAGCAGTTAAAGAAAATGAACCCTGCCACAAAGATAACTAGAAAATGAAAGGCAGATTGCATCCAACTTCTTTGGCCAGGAAGTTATTCTTCTCATGTAGAATGCAAATATCAAGCTGTTACTTTACAAAAAACAAAGCACTGAAAGCAAAGCTACATCTAGTTGTCAGCTCTGAATGCATGACAAAATTCATGTCAATATGAGATTCAAATAGATGCACCCATTTTTTCCTGAACAAATGCAGAGAATTACAAGTTGTGACTGATAATTTACTGCAAGTAATTTAACAAGAAAATGATGACAAAAATAATTAAGAAAAACTTTATAATCAAATACTGGCAAAAACAGTCTTGATCCAAAATAGTGTACTAATGCCAAACTAGATACATTTATCTACAAGACTTAATATAACAAAAACTCCTGGTATTTGACAGCTTTTTTTAACATTACATGTAAATGGAACAATAAATGAACTTGTGAAATTTACATTATAATTCATAACAATAAGTACAGACTGTATTATAAAAATGTCAAATCCATATTTATAAAACACCATCTGAGACACAGTAAACTTGAACAGGAAGTTTTTTTTCAGTATGAACATCAAGTGACCTACTTCTGATATGCAATATACAATGAAGTAGGGCAAAAGCAAATACATGCTGCCTCAAGATGCAGTTTATGATGATGTAAATCTGGATTGACAACAAGATCCTAAATATAGCTCCAGAAAAGGATACATTTGTTTTGAAGCTGAATATGAATTACACCAAAATTTCTCTCTCTGCAACAAATTATTTTTGTGTGAAAATCATATAGCTAACATTTAAAAAAATTCTTTGATTGCCATTCCATGTCAACTGCTGAGACAGACTTCTTTACCAATGATTCCAGGAGTTTTAATTTCATAACTTAAAATTGTTATAAATCACACAAGTAGCAAGAATGAAAAAGAAACAAGAATCTCAATGAGGACTAATGCTCTAATGGCCAGAAAGTACTACCAGGAATTTAAGATAAGACCATTTCTTCCTCTTAACTGCTGAATGTTACAACCATCTAGGATATTCTTCAGCAATAGCAAGGTTTTTAAATTAGCTGTGGTAAATGCTAGATTGGCACAATTTTCATTTAGGACTAACAAGGCATCATAAGGAATCCCCATGCTTTCCAGTTTTGATTAGTAACAAGATTTTCAAGGTATCTACTATGGTATATCACATTGGTACCACTTCCATTTAACACTAACTAGACATTATTAAAAAGAAGTCTTTTGGTGAAAGCAGAATGTAGATATGATCTGCCAGCTATGAGATTTAGCTATAACAAGATTTTCTAGTTAGGCCAATATTGCCATTATAATGGAAGCAAAATCAGTACAATTCTGGAGTAGCGATAACAAGATCTTCAACATGGCCAATGTGGAAGCCATATTGAATGCCTTAGCAGCATCATTTACATTTAATACCAACCAGACATCATAAGTCAATTATTCAAATCCCCATGTTGATATGACCATCATAAGTCAATTATTCAAATCCCCATGTTGATATGACCATCATAAGTCAATTAATCAAATTCCCATATTGATATGACCATCTTAAGTCAATTAATCAAATTCCCATATTGATATGACCATCATAAGTCAATTATTCAAATCCCCATGTTGATATGACCATCATAAGTCAATTATTCAAATCCCCATGTTGATATGACCATCATAAGTCAATTAATAAAATCCCCATGTTGATATGACCATCATAAGTCAATTAATCAAATCCCCATGTTGATATGACCATCATAAGTCAATTAATCAAATCTCCATGTTGATATGACCATCATAAGTCAATTAATCAAATCCCCATGTTGATCTGACCATCATAAGTCAATTAATCAAATCCCCCTATTGATCTGACCATCATAAGTCAATTAATCAAATCCCCCTGATGATATGACCATCATAAGTCAATTATTCAAATCCCCATGTTGATATGACCATCATAAGTCAATTAATCAAATCCCCATGATGATGTGACCATAAGTCAATTAATCAAATCCCCATGTTGATATGACCATCATAAGTCAATTAATCAAATCCCCATGTTGATCTGACCATCATAAGTCAATTAATCAAATCCCCATGTTAATATGACCATCATAAGTCAATTAATAAAATCCCCATGTTGATATGACCATCATAAGTCAATTAATCAAATTCCCATATTGATATGACCATCATAAGTCAATTAATCAAATCCCCCTGTTGATATGACCATCATAAGTCAATTAATCAAATCCCCCTGTTGATCTGACCATCATAAGTCAATTAATCAAATCCACATGTTGATATGACCATCATAAGTCAATTATTCAAATCCCCATGTTGATATGACCATCATAAGTCAATTAATCAAATCCCCATGATGATGTGACCATAAGTCAATTAATCAAATCCACATGTTGATATGACCATCATAAGTCAATTATTCAAATCCCCATATTGATATGACCATCATAAGTCAATTAATCAAATCCCCCTGTTGATATGACCATCATAAGTCAATTAATCAAATCCCCCTGTTGATCTGACCATCATAAGTCAATTAATCAAATCCACATGTTGATCTGACCATCATAAGTCAATTATTCAAATCCACATGTTGATATGACCATCATAAGTCAATTAATCAAATTCCCATATTGATATGACCATCTTAAGTCAATTATTCAAATTACCATATTGATATGACCATCATAAGTCAATTATTCAAATCCCCATGTTGATATTACCATCATAAGTCAATTATTCAAATCCCCATATTGATATGACCATCATAAGTCAATTAATCAAATCCCCATGTTGATATGACCATCATAAGTCAATTAATCAAATCTCCATGTTGATATGACCATCATAAGTCAATTAATCAAATCCCCATGTTGATATGACCATCATAAGTCAATTAATCAAATCCCCCTATTGATCTGACCATCATAAGTCAATTAATCAAATCCCCCTGATGATATGACCATCATAAGTCAATTATTCAAATCCCCATGTTGATATGACCATCATAAGTCAATCAAATCCCCATGATGATGTGACCATAAGTCAATTAATCAAATCCCCATGTTGATATGACCATCATAAGTCAATTAATCAAATCCCCATGTTGATATGACCATCATAAGTCAATTAATCAAATCCACATGTTGATATGACCATCATAAGTCAATTATTCAAATCCCCATGTTGATATGACCATCATAAGTCAATTAATCAAATTGCCATATTGATATGACCATCTTAAGTCAATTAATCAAATTCCCATATTGATATGACCATCATAAGTCAATTATTCAAATTCCCATGTTGATATTACCATCATAAGTCAATTATTCAAATCCCCATATTGATATGACCATCATAAGTCAATTAATCAAATCCCCATGTTGATATTACCATCATAAGTCAATTAATCAAATCCCCATGTTGATATGACCATCATAAGTCAATTAATCAAATCCCCATGTTGATATGACCATCATAAGTCAATTAATCAAATCCCCATGTTGATAAGACCATCATAAGTCAATTAATCAAATCCCCATGTTGATATGACCATCATAAGTCAATTAATCAAATCCCCATGTTGATATGACCATCATAAGTCAATTAATCAAATTCCCATGTTGATATGACCATCATAAGTCAATTAATCAAATCCCCATGTTGATATGACCATCATAAGTCAATTAATCAAATCCCCATGTTGATCTGACCATCTTAAGTCAATTAATCAAATCCCCCTATTGATCTGACCATCATAAGTCAATTAATCAAATCCCCATGTTGATATGACCATCATAAGTCAATTAATCAAATCCCCATGTTGATATGACCATCTTAAGTCAATTAATCAAATCCCCCTATTGATCTGACCATCATAAGTCAATTAATCAAATCCCCATGTTGATATGACCATCTTAAGTCAATCAAATCCCCATGTTGATATGACCATCATAAGTCAATTAATCAAATCCCCCTATTGATCTGACCATCATAAGTCAATTAATCAAATCCCCATGTTGATATGACCATCATAAGTCAATTAATCAAATCCCCATGTTGATATGACCATCTTAAGTCAATTAATCAAATCCCCCTATTGATCTGACCATCATAAGTCAATTAATCAAATCCCCATGTTGATATGACCATCTTAAGTCAATCAAATCCCCATGTTGATATGACCATCATAAGTCAAATAATCAAATCCCCCTATTGATCTGACCATCATAAGTCAATTAATCAAATCCCCATGTTGATATGACCATCATAAGTCAATTAATCAAATCCCCATGATGATGTGACCATAAGTCAATTAATCAAATCCCCATGTTGATATGACCATCATAAGTCAATTAATCAAATCCCCATGTTGATCTGACTATCATAAGTCAATTAATCAAATCCCCATGTTGATATGACCATCATAAGTCAATTAATCAAATCCCCATGTTGATATGACCATCATAAGTCAATTAATCAAATTCCCATATTGATATGACCATCATAAGTCAATTAATCAAATCCCCCTGTTGATATGACCATCATAAGTCAATTAATCAAATCCACATGTTGATATGACCATCATAAGTCAATTAATCAAATCCCCATGTTGATATGACCATCATAAGTCAATTAATCAAATCCCCATGTTGATATGACCATCATAAGTCAATTAATCAAATCCCCATGTTGATATGACCATCATAAGTCAATCAAATTCCCATGTTGATATGACCATCAAGGAGTAGCCATAACAAGATTTTTGAGATGATCAATGGTCTCCTAGTGAAAATTCAATGACAATATAAAGTTGCATTCTGGAGTAGTGTCACAAGATAGGCCCCTCTGGTCAATGAACAGCAGAGCTAACAACCCTACCTATAAAACATTGTGGAGATAGTCAAGTAAGAATTGTTAGAAATGGTCTCAGTTCTGAATTCATGTAGGAAAAAAAATGAAAAAGAGCAGATTTTTCATTAACCTTTCAAAAAACATTTGGAGAAACTGAATGGATGAGAAAAGCCTTAATTTATACTTTGCTCAGTCCAGTTGCTCATTTTATTTTTTGGTCATAATAAGCATAACCATTTGATCCACAAATTTGTAAGCTTCTTTGTGTGTGTGCATGCACATGTACACATGCACACACACACACACACACACACACACACACACACACACACACACAGAGATGTGAGTTGTTGAAACAAACTTCAAGTTACTGTATGAAAATTATTTGAACTTTGTTGGGTCACAGTGACCTATACTTATTAGGTTTCTTTTTATATTACCAAAAAACCAACTTGCTGAACTTGACAAAGGCATGTTAGGGAGAACACAGTGACCATGATATTTTACATTTTGACCCAAAAATACCCTATGAACGACAACCCATTTGTAAAGTTTGATGGTTTGCAAAGCAGATCTCAAGTTATCACACGGAAACCATGTATCTTTTTTTGGCAATCACTGGTAATTTTACCATGGACCTTTGAAAGCCACCAAACTGACAGAGTTCTTTTTCTAATGTAAAACAGAACTCCAATTATTGCAAGAAAAGCAAATAGTTAATGCAAAGGATGGCAATATCTAAAAATATAACTAAAATATATAACATCACTCTTTTTTTCTAAAACTAGAAGAGGTTCTAAAATCAACCACACTATGAATGCAGATACAGATGCCAATGTTAGAACTATAGCCAAGTAACAGCATTTTTTAAAGACAGTATTCAGTATTAAAAAGGATGAACTAAACTGTCATTTTCATTTGACTCTTGTAGTAAACAAACTTTAAACAGGCACCTGATTAGTCAATTAAGTGCCATTTTTTTAATGGTCAGACTTGACCTCACACCTGTAAAGGACTAACCTGGTGGTCTGAAAACCCTGTCTTTAAACAGAGCTGTGTGCTGAGTACATCAGTATGTGCAGACATTGACTAAATATTAATACAAATGAAATACCCACTCTTGCAACATTCAAGAAAAAGTCCAAAAGCAAAGCAAATGTGGAGCAAATCTGTACAGAAGCTGATTCTACAACAAAATAGTTAGTAATCTGAAATGTAAAACACAATTCATACTTATGCCGGCACAAAACATTTGTGTATTGTCAAAATCAGCTGTTAGTAGAGGCTTGATAAGTCTTGACTCAGCAACATGAGAATCATCACATTCAAGGGGTCGCCAATCCTGTCCTGAAAATCACATTGTGATACATCATGAAGCACAGGCAATACTGTGTGGAAGTTACTTTAGCTGATTAAGCGCAATACTTTTTTCAAAGTGTGGCAGAAACGTATCAGCATAAAATTTAATGCAGATGTGGGAGAAAATCCAAATACATACACATGCACAATTCATTTAGTTACAAAATATTTGTACATTTAGGTCTGATGTTTATGTAAATTGTAAATTAATTTATACAGGACAAATTCTCATACCTGAAACACATACTCAGTTGTCTGAAGAACACATCTAACAGCAATAAAGATTCCCACATTTAATTTTGTATTTAATTTTGGCATTTTAAACCCAGATGTTAATTAAAGAAACTTTGTATTAACACTATGTATGTATGCATACATGTAATATGCTTCATAGGACCTCAGCACGATTGTGGCTCTATGGTACCAAAAAAAGTTCAATGCTATAAAAATATAAAAATGAATAACACAAAAACTCTAGGAAAATATATCCTTCTAAATAAATGTTTAGTTAACATGAAGTACAACAAAAAAAATAATAAAACATAATGTTAAAATTCTGTAAAATGCATACAAAAATAAAAGATTAAGTTAATATGTAAAATTTTTAATAGATTTAAATAGATTTAATCCAAATTGTACTATATAAACTGCATTCCCTCAAAATATACCAGATTTTCTTGGACAGTGATCCATCATTCAGTTTCTTCATGCAACTGGCATCCAAACTTGACAAGAATGTGTTCTACTGGCAGTGGACTCTGGTATGGTAAGCATTCTGGTCAAGATTCACCCTTCACAAGGTATGCATGAGACTGTTAAGTGTGTCCAATACATGATCAGCCCCTCATCTCTGCACTTTGTCCTATGCACGAGATGTAACTCACCAATGGAGGGTCTGATATCTTAAGTTTGTATTTGGAAGTTCTAATTCCACACATTTTGTCAAGTATCACAAATATGATGATTTAAACTATTTTAAGTGTGGAATCTTCAATTCAGAAATGAGCAACTGTGGGGCAGTTTTGATTTCTTATCTGTCCTTTTGCTGTCTTTTATACCAATGTGAATAGCCGGAAAAAGTACAGAATACTTTTCCCAAGGATGATAAGGAAATCAAGTTTCTATAATATCTGTGATATTAAAGAGTCTGTAAGACTTTCAATGTGGAAAGGAAATCTGAAAAAATGATGAAATTTTACTTTTTGCCAGTTTTCAACATAGTTTTTTTGTAGTAAAAAAGGAAGTTTTATCTAGTAACCATCTCAAGATGGTCCCGTGATGAGTTACAAAAGCAGCTCAACCTGGTCTAAATCTTTCCAACTCTATGTATACATGGGATATATAGCTCTGATTTCATTAAATTTTAACCTGAAAAGGAGAGGTTTTGCTGCTGACTTTTTGAATTCAGAATTGTACAATATTTCAAAGAATGATTTTTACTGTTTCTAAGTGAGGATGAATTTGTGCTAAAAGGTGGAATGATGTTTGATTTCGGAATGTATAAGGTTTGAAATTTGGGTCTAAAAATGTCATCCTATGTGGAGTTAGATGGAATAGAAAGTAGTTTGGTGGCATATTGAAGAACCAGTTTTGCTAGTCTGGTAAAAAATTTATTTGCCTCAATATGGAGGCTACAGAAGTGGAAACAGTAAAACATTCAGAGTCAAAATCCCTGATTGTGCATCAGATATATTACGACTACTATAAAATGAGATAATATGCATGTATGATTACTTTTATATTTAGTAAAGATTGTACTTACTTTTTATATTCATTTATCAATAATGAAATGGAGAACAAAAGTACTGTTTCATTATTTATATTTGACTTTACAGTATTGTGCATAACACTGATTATGTGTTTGTTCTCAGAAAAGAAAGACAGCATAAAGTCAAAGTAAGAGAACAAGGCAAATAAAAGGTCATGCTTATTCCTTAATAAGACCTATCAGAATTTGATTTTCTTTTACTGACTTCTATGCTTATTTTTTGCTTTGCACAAAAATTATTTTTGTTTTACATCAGTATGCTTATTTACAAGGATGCCCTTTCTATCTATTATTTTGCCCTTACCCTCCATATTTTGCCCTTTTTATCCATATTTTGCCCTTAATATTCATATGCTTTGCCCTTTCTATCTATATTTTGCCCTTGCTATCCATATGTTGCTCTTTCTATCTATATTTTGCCCTTTCTATATATATTTTGCCCTTTCTATCTATATTTTGCCCTTGCTATCCATATTTTGCCCTTGCTATCAATATTTTGCCCTTTCTATCCATATTTTGCCCTTGCTATCAATATTTTGCCCTTTCTATTCATATTTTGCCCTTTCTATCCATATTTTGCCCTATCTATCCATATTTTGCCCTTGCTATCCATATTTTGCCCTTTCTATCTATATTTTGCCCTTTCTATCCATATTTTGCCCTTGCTATCAATATTTTGCCCTTTCTATCCATATTTTGCCCTTTCTATCCATATTTTGCCCTTGCTATCCATATTTTGCCCTTTCTATCCATATTTTGCCCTTTCTATCTATATTTTGCCATTTCTATCTATATTTTGCCCTTGCTATCCATATTTTGCCCTTGCTATCCATATTTTTCCCTTTCTATTTATATCTTGCCCTTTTTATCCATATTTTGCCCTTGCTATCAATATTTTGCCCTTGCTATCCATATTTTGCCCTTGCTATCCATATTTTGTGGTTGCTATCTATATTTTTCCCTTGCTATCCATATTTTGCCCTTGCTATCAATATTTTGTCCTTTCTATTCATATTTTGCCCTTTCTATCCATATTTTGCCCTTGCTATCAATATTTTGCCCTTTCTATCCATATTTTGCCTTTTCTATCTATATTTTGCCCTTTCTATCTATATTTTGCCCTTTCTATCCATATTTTGCCCTTGCTATCCGTATTTTGCCCTTTCTATTCATATTTTGCCCTTTCTATCTATATTTTGCCATTTCTATCTATATTTTGCCCTTGCTATCCATATTTTTCCCTTTCTATTTATATCTTGCCCTTTTTATCCATATTTTGCCCTTTCTATCTATATTTTGCCCTTGCTATCCATATTTTGCCCTTGCTATCCATATTTTGTGGTTGCTATCTATATTTTGCCCTTGCTATCCATATTTTGCCCTTGCTATCAATATTTTGTCCTTTCTATTCATATTTTGCCCTTTCTATCCATATTTTGCCCTTTCTATCAATATTTTGCCTTTTCTATCTATATTTTGCCCTTTCTATCTATATTTTGCCATTGCTATCCATATTTTGCCCTTGCTATCCATATTTTGCCCTTTCTATTTATATCTTGCCCTTTTAATCCATATTTTGCCCTTTCTATCTATATTTTGCCCTTGCTATCCATATTTTGCCCTTGCTATCCATATTTTGTGGTTGCTATCTATATTTTGCCCTTGCTATCCATATTTTGCCCTTGCTATCAATATTTTGTCCCTTCTATTCATATTTTGCCCTTTCTATCCATATTTTGCCCTTGCTATCCATATTTTGCCCTTTCTATCCATATTTTGCCCTTTCTATCTATATTTTGCCCTTTCTATCCATATTTTGCCCTTTCTATCTGTATTTTGCCCTTGCTATCCGTATTTTGCCCTTTCTATCCATATTTTGCCCTTTCTATCTATATTTTGCCATTTCTATCTATATTTTGCCCTTGCTATCCATATTTTGCCCTTGCTATCCATATTTTGCCCTTTATATTTATATCTTACCCTTTTTATCCATAGTTTGCCCTTTCTATCTATATTTTGCCCTTGCTATCCATATTTTGTGGTTGCTATCTATATTTTGACCTTGCTATCCATATTTTGCCCTTGCTATCCATATTTTGCCCTTTCTATTTATATCTTGCCCTTTTTATCCATATTTTGCCCTTTCTATCTATATTTTGCCCTTGCTATCCATATTTTGCCCTTGCTATCCATATTTTGTGGTTGCTATCTATATTTTGCCCTTGCTATCAATATTTTGTCCTTTCTATTCACATTTTGCCCTTTCTATCCATATTTTGCCCTTGCTATCCATATTTTGCCCTTGCTATCCATATTTTGCCCTTTCTATCTATATTTTGCCCTTTCTATCTATATTTTGCCCTTTCTATCCATATTTTGCCCTTTCTATCCGTATTTTGCCCTTGCTATCCATATTTTGCCCTTGCTATCCATATTTTGCCATTTCTATCTATATTTTGCCCTTGCTATCCATATTTTGCCCTTGCTTTCCATATTTTGCCCTTTCTTTTTATATTTTGCCCTTTTTATCCATATTTTGCCCTTTCTATCTATATTTTGCCCTTGCTATCCATATTTTGCCCTTTCTATCCATATTTTGCTGTCAGCTTGAAAACATGATAATCATCCAAGTTCTCTTTGCCAAATTATTGACAAGTAATATTAGTGGTAGATTCAAGAAAATTATCACTAAAGTGGTTTGATTTTGAATATGAAAAAGAAGATCAATGTGCTTAAAACAGCCAACTTTATCAGTTCTTGTCCCTAAATAGTGCAGTAATAGTATTATATTTCAGGGTTAGAATCAAAATTATATTTCAATTTGAGGTTATTTCAAGGTTTTAAAACTTCTTTTTTGAGGCTGAAAACAAAGTAGTTACAAGCTTATCCACATGCTTATCATAGCATTAAAAATTTGTCAAAAAAAATTAAAATTTAAAAAAAAGCTTCAAGCTTCCTTCTTAAAAACATAGCATTAAAAATTGCATAAAGTATGCTTCAAGCTTCCTTCTTAAAAACATAGCATTAAAAATTGCATAAAGTATGCTTCAAGCTTCTTTCTTAAAAAACATAGCATTAAAAATTGCATAAAGTATGCTTCAAGCTTCTTTCTTAAAAAACAGCATTAAAAATTGCATAAAGTATGCTTCAAGCTTCTTTCTTAAAAAACAAAGATAAAATGAATATTCATCAATAATTAAAACACAAACATCTGCAAGTTAAAATAAATTAGCAGGCTTTCCTGACTTATGAAAAACCATTTGCAAAAAAAGCATTCTTTTGTGGAGTCGGGGTAAAGTTTTTTCCCTTTTATTTAGGTCTTCTTCATGATGGCTTCTTTTTGGGTTTCTAAGATCAAAATGAAATTTTAGGACTTTCAAGGTTTTTGTGGTACACTTCTAATCCTGTTGTAGTGAATGTGGAAAACTAACACCTCAAACACTCTCTAAATATGTCATTGAGTGTATACATTTAGTAAAACCCTGATTGCTAGAACTAGCTGGGGAACCTAAGTATAGTTTTGAATAATTGGAAGTTCTGATAATTAGATCTGTATTTGTATATAATACATGCATGTGGACTGAAAAATAATTTGACATGTGACTTTATACATTAACAAAACCTAACTAAAGTTTGAGGTTTTCAGTATGATGCTGAGAGAAATTTGTCGATTCAAATGAAACAAATTCTGACAGTATAAATTCCACTTTCCTAGTTTCAACCAATGCAGTATCATTTTCACAAGTGCAACCAAACTCCAATTCTGAACTTTGATCACGATATTCAATCCCAATCACACCAAGCTCTCACCATATTCAGGTTCAATCACCCAAGCTCTCACCATATTCAGTCCCACTTACCCCAAGTTTTCACCATATTCAGTCCCAATCACCCAAAGCTCTAGCCATATTAAGTCCCAATCACCCCAAGCTCTCACCATATTCAGTCCCACTTACCCCAAGGTTTCTCGGTATTCAGTCCCGATCACCCCAAGCTCTCACTATATTCAGTCCCGATCACCCCAAGCTCTCACCATATTCAGTAACAATCACCCCAAGCTCTCACTATATTCAGTCTCACTTAACCCAAGTTTTCACTGTATTCAGCCCCAATCACCCCAAGGCTCTAACAATATTCAGTCCCAATCACCTTAAGCTCTCACCATATTCAGTCCCAATCACCCCAAGCTCTCACTATATTCAGTCCCAATTACCCCAAGCTCTTACCATATTCAGTCCTGATCACCTCAAAGCTCTCACCATATTTAGTCCCAATCACCCCAAGCTCTCACCATATTCAGTCCCAATCACCCCAAGGCTCTAACAATATTCAGTCCCAATCACCCTAAGCTCTCACCATATTCAGTCCCAATCACCACAAGCTCTCACTATATTCAGTCCCAATTACCCTAAGCTCTCACCATATTCAGTCCTGATCACCCCAAGCTCTCACCATATTCAGTCCCAATCACCCCAAGCTCTCACCATATTCAGTCCCAATTACCCCAAGCTCTCACCATATTCAGTCCTGATCACCCCGAGCTCTCACCATATTCAGTCCTGATCACCCTGAGCTCTCACCATATTCAGTCCTGATCACCCTGAGCTCTCACCATATTCAGTCCAGATCACCCTGAGCTCTCACCATATTCAGTCCTGATCACCACAAGCTCTCACCATATTCAGTCCCGATCACCCCAAGCTCTCACCATATTCATTCCTGATCACCCCAAGCTCTCACCATATTTAGTCCCAATCACTCCAAGCTCTCACCATATTCATTCCTGATCACCCCAAGCTCTCACCATATTTAGTCCCAATTACCTCATGCTCTCACCATATTCAGTCCCAATCACTCCAAGCTCTCACCATATTCAGTCCCAATCACTCCAAGCTCTCACCAGTTATATATTTGAAACTGATCCTTCATACTGAGACCACTCATGACTTAATACTGCTTTAGTATCAGAGTGCTTCTAATTGGGAGGTTTTACTATAACTGAAGTTCTGATAGCCAAGGCTACACAGAATTGACACAATATGGTATATCTGACTGTGCTTCTGCTCCTGCAAATCCATCTCTCAAAACATTTGAAAACTGGGTTACAAAGTAACAGCCATGAATGAAAGGTATTTTTTTTTATAATTTGCCCAATCCACTATGAATTTAATATTTTTCATTGGGAGCCAAGTGTCATGGCTTCTGTGATTCCTACAAGCCACAATATCAAAGACACAATGAAGAAACTATTCATTGGTGGAAACAATAGGATCCACTTCTTCCCCGAGCACAATGAGCCAAGGTGGCTCAGTGTTTAATGTGCTCAACTAAAGACCAAAAAAGTGCAGGTTTGAATCCTACCACTGGATCAACTCAAGGAAGTTAACAAGGTGTCCTAGGACAATGAGCTTACTCCAATTCAATTTCACTCCAAAAAAATCTTGCATAAAACTTGATATGGTCAGGCACATGCCATTCTCTACACAAAATGAAAATGTATATATAGTCCAAGCAATAAAGAAATTCTTAAACACAAAACATTACCCTAAAGCTTTTTTGTCATAAATTGCTAAAACAATCGGTAAAACTGATTTGTAATAAAAACATTGAATAAAATCTAACTCACATTAATTTATGAAACTTTAGTGAAATTCAAACACATAGTTTCTTCCAACAAGAAATAAACAAAACCAAAATAAGTTCCAATAGACCTAAAAGGTAAGATGAATCAGTACAAAAACTGTTGACAATGAACAAACCTTAGATACATACTTTTTGGATAAAACTGCCAAAATAAATCAGTAAAATAAGGGTAAGAAAAGTTTGTAATAATGCCAAGCACAATCTATTTAACACAGATTAGTAGATTTTAAATAAATATAAAAAAACCTAAACAGTAAATACGAACTTCAACCTAAAACTTTATCCCAAAATTTAAAATAACATCCAAAAAAGTGTGAAAAAAATATTAAATAAGGTCAAGCACATATTATTTAACATCCAAAGTGAAATTCAAATAGCTAATGCCCACAAACTAATATTAAACAAACCTTAAACACAAACTTCAACTTGCTGTCTAAACAGAACAAACTTTAAATACAAACTGTAACCTCAAAACATTTTCCCCTAACTTTGCCCCAAACAAAGGGTCAAATGCAGACACAGATGCCGAAGCCAATGACACTAGCTCTTCTGTGCTTATTGGAAACTGAAAAAGTTATTCAGTAAAAATTATAGTTTCAACTTTTTTCAAATGTGTTTTTAAACTTCATGCTCATCAATTATTTTTTTTCAGTTTCAATTTGGCCTGATATTTTTTAGTGCTTGTCCCTGCCATTTTCATTCTTCCCCTCCACACATGATGCATGCTTCTCTACGCAAAAAAGAATTACAACCCAATGAATTGTTGGTGGATATTATTCAAGACTATTATATGATAGTTATCTATGATATAAATGTGCAAAATTTCATTTCAATGTATACACAGTCATTCTACAGGTCTTATCGGAATATCAAATCTGACCTATGAACCTTAGATAACTGTATCAATCTAATATGCAAGGCTGGGGATCCAAATTCACTTTCAAGTCAATTGGTGGGAAATAAGTATACATAGGTATGCACATATTATTATGAACAAATGGACAAAGAAAGGTATCATTAAACACAATATTCTGGAGTAACAATTTACATCAAAGATGTATACTGACAGAGAGAAAAGTCGGCCATATTGGCTTGACAAGAGGTAAATATTTTTGAACTTCTCTCCCATACCTAACTTATTTCAAAATTAAAAGTGTATGTTATATATACATGTATTTTTATTAAAAGCTTGAAGTTTATATTCCCCTGAAAATGTTCTGCATTCAAATTCTCAATAAAATGCACATCTGATCCACTTTGTCTAATGACAAATTTGAACAGAAACCACTTGTTCCCGAGCATTTTGAGGACTTATACACAAATCATTGAACTTAAGCATCTTGAGAATTTACACATAAATCATGCACCTGAGCATTTTGAGAATTTACACATAAATCATGCACCTGAGCATTTTGAGAATTTACACATAATTTATGCACCTGAGCATTTTGAGAATTTACACATAAATCATGCACCTGAGCATTTTGAGAATTTACACATAAATCATGCACCTGAGCATTTTGAGAATTTACACATAATTTATGCACCTGAGCATTTTGAGAATTTACACATGGCTTTATCAAATTGCTCAGATGCAATGATTTATGTGTAAATTAAAGACACCTAAGTGTCTTGAGAATTTGAATGCAATTTGGCAAAATATGAAAACAACAAACGTTAGCTACAACTGACCTTAATGACAAATTACATCGAATAACATCGTGTGGGTATAAGAATTCATCAGACAAGTTTAGAGATGGAAATCAATGACTCAAATAAAATGATAGTCTGCTTAAAAAAAATTAACAGTACAAAAACACTCCCCACCCTGTGGAATATATTTTGTATTACTAAATATCAAAATCAGTGCATAATTCAAATTGATTAACTATGAGTGATAGGTGATAAACAGAATATTCAACTCTTGTACATCTGATATGAAATGTATGAAATTTGTTTAATAATAAATTATGCTAGTCAATGCAAGCAATACAAAATATCATTCTACTTTTTTCAAATTTTTGTGGTAATAGAGAACAAATTACTGAATCCTTACTATTTGTCCTTCACAATTATTTGAAATAATGGAGTGTGCTTTATCAACTTTGTTGTGTTAATTGATGACCATTACTTGGATTCCATTACATAATGAAAATAAATAATTAATCAGCGATAAATAAAATAATTGTTAATTATTTAGTCATTAATTGATTAGTTATAATAACTAATTAATAACTATAATGTAATTAATAATGGTAATTATTTAAAATTACTTCCAACTAATTAATAATAAGTATTAATTAAACACAATTAATGCCAACTCTTTTATTAGCAATAATTATAACTGATAGTCCACTTTCAACATGAGACATAATTAACTTTAATATGATGGCAACAGTTGCTATCCATAACATTTTCAAATGTTAATATTTCCAAGACATGTACTCTTTCAGTTCTATGCAAGTGACAGGTCTAGGAAACCTGAATAATACATCATCATTTGGTAAAGATCAAACTGTTTAAATTATATTTATTATCTATAATTCATAACTGGCATCAATTGACTTTGATACAGTTTGCCATTACAACACTTCATTGTTACTGCAGTCAAGTCATTTACAATTTAAGTGTGCCATATGTCAATCAGTCAGACATAACAAGCACAAACAGATGCAAGATCACTTCCTTAGTATGCATCAATCTCAAGATCACTTCCTTAGTATGCATCAATCTCACTAATCACTGAAACAATATAATATTTGAACGACTGAAGCATGTATTCTAAGTACGACCAAATCAAATCATCAATATGGCTCAGCCAATCAGATTCGAGCAGATAAACAATAGCTTCAAGATGGCTGCCATGACCACTGTGGAGACCCTATTGGATTTTTAATGAAACCATTTTCATTCAGGACAATAGACACCATAAGAAGTCTTTTGGTGAAATCCACATGTCGATATGACTTTCTGTTCATGGAAAATAACAACATTTTTAAGATGGTTGCAATAATGGATTTCAGCTCAGCATCATTTTCATATAGGACCAACTAGATATCCCAAAAAGTCTTCTACTGAAAACTAATATTTGAAATCACTTGTATTGAGTAACTAGGAATTTTAAAATAATTGTCAGATTCAAGCATAAGAGACAGAATATAGATACTGCAATTTCAAGTAGAAAATTGGTAAAACTTTAATTTGATTTTCTTAACTACTGAACATGTAGGTATCCAACCCTCTGAGCTCTAATATAATCTGTGTAGTAAAAGTTGAAAATGCTTGTTCAAAAAAAAAAAATTATTATAGTCCCTTATCAACAGACAGAACTACATTTGTGTTTGTTTTGAGTTGGTAGAAATGACAAGTTTGATATGGCGTAGGAATGTTGAGGCTGGCAGGTTGAGACCATTTTGGCTAAAGATAACTGCATATTGCTTAAAATTACAAATAGTGCTGAATATTTTTAATAATTTAAAATGTATAATAATAAATAATTTTAATAAGCAGACTATTTAATATTTTAATTTGTAAAAGTTGTTCCATGCTGGGTGTGCAATACAGAAATTTTAGGTGTGCAATACAGAAGGTGAGATACAGGATTGCATACAGTATCTTATTCCAAATCAGCCATGTAAGATTATAAAACAAATTATTGGATTAAAAGACAAAGTTAGATTATTTCAGCATTGATGTGTGAAGCTCATTCAAATATTTCTTGAAAGAACAGGTCTGAAAGCATGTATGGACTAAACAGAAGTGTTACGAAAAATGATAAAACAAAGCTCCATTTCCTTTTAGAATTAGGTCATATACCAAAGAATACATTGTCTTAAAGAATATTTTTAATTTAATAAGATTGTGTAGCATTCTTTGCAGCAATGATTAAAAAAATAAATGAGATTTTTTCTTCATATATATATATATTTTTCTTCATATATATATATTTTTCTTCATATATATATATATATATATATATATATATATATATATATATATATATATATATATATATATATATATATATATAAATGCAATAAACTGATGACCAACAGTGCAAAACTAGCATCTAACTAGCCTGAGAAAATTTGACTCTTAATGAGTCTTTTTCAAAGGCATATACAAAACAAACAAATAAAACATAGAAAACCTTGTGTTCGTAAAAAAAACTCTACATGGCTGTTTCTACATGAATTAAACCTATAGATGTATTATGTCTAAATCATCCTATATAGACTTGTTGCGGAGACTGAGAAATATTTGAAGTTAATTAGAATTTCTGGGGTTTTTTGTTTGTTTTGACTATGTTGCATAAATGCCTTTTGAAAAAGACTCATTAAGAGTTGAAAGCCTTCAGGCTAGTTAGTTACTAGTTTCGCACTGTTCGTCGTCATTTTATTGCATCTATCTTAATTAATCTCTGACACATGTGATCCTTTGCTGGATCCAGTGCGCTTGGAAGGGCTGTTTTAGCCATATGATTTGTTTTCTTTATATATATATATATATATATATATATATATATATATATATATATATATATATATATATATATATATATATATATATATATATATATATATATATATATATATATAGTGTTCTTCATAAATGTAGCTTGGAATTTATGCTTTAATTACATATGTGGGGAACACCATAAATGGATATGAGAATAATTACTTAAAATATAGATGCTTTAACAATTCATTCTTTCAAAAATGTAAAAATAGATATCATTTTAATAAGCCCACCATTTTGTGGCAAATACCTAGGTCAAGCAAAAAGCTTAAAATGGTCAAAATTTTAGTTAGGTTTCTGGTGCATATCTTCATAGTATATCTGATTAAGAATTTGTTCATCATTTACTAGGATGGGAATTCCATGCGATTTGAATTACCCCGAAGTCTACAGATATGTTATGATATCTGCTGCAATATTTTCTGCAGAAATCTTAGATGAATTTCACAATGTTTGTTTGCTTTTTTATTTGTTGGTTGTTTAATTTTTTTGCCTGGTCAAAAATGGTCAAACAGGGAAACAATGATAATGGAAAAAAAATGAAAACATACTGCCGAGTCACCTCACATGTAATTTTATTTCACAATATTAATTATGCAATTATATAACTATTTATTGTTCTGATGTAATATTTATCTAAGTTCTCAACATTTGAAAATTGTATTTTGTACCTCATATATATGCTGAGTCAAAGAATATACAAATGACCCATTTATCTGTAGATAACACAATCAAGATTCCACACAAAGAATGGAAAATCTTGACCTTAAACCTTTTCATGAATGCCTCCTTAATTGATTGCAATTTTTGATCCAATGAATTTACCTGGTAAGAACACTTACCCAGGAGTCCACAACCAGATCACCTTTTTCCATAACATGGGAAACTGTAAAGGTTATAAAATTACTGGACCATTTCTTATTGTTTGATGTTAATACAGCTTGATGGATAATACCAAAATTATGTTCCTATTTATGTCTGTACAAGTTTGGTACATGTATGAAATTGCATGCCACATCCTTTTCATTCTCAAGTCTGCACCATTTCTCTATGTTGTCATTATGTCCTAAAGTAAGAAAAAAAGATGGATTGACCAGCTAAAATGAGCATCCCGATAAGAACGGCAATTATCAAAACCTAACAGCAGATTAGGCATTTTACATTTGATCATATGGTGAAACCCTGCCATAACAGAGGTCCATAAAGTGCCACATCATGCAATAGTGCAACAAGCCAGTCAAATGAAGAAACTGATGCATGTTTCTCCTAGTCTCAACAAACTGGGTGGGAATGTGGGGTGGGTGAATACAAGAAAAAAGCATAAATCTAAGTACTGGACAGTTTCCATCTTAAATCAAAGCATATTATATGAGAAATTTGAAAAAACACTGATTATCTATTAAAAATTTTAATATTTTACTTTAAGCAGAAAACTATCTATTGGTACAATCAAATACAGCATGAATAATTGATGCTTAATTACATTTGCTTGCAAATTAATCTCACTGCATCCACAACAGTGAATGCATAATAATTCAGCTGAAAATATGCAAAGAAAAACATATACTTAAGTATGTTGGCAATGATTATGATGTGAATTCAATGCAAGAAAAAAATAATCCAAAAGTAACATAAGGAAAGAAAAATATGTTTCAATATGTATCTACAAGTCGAAGTAGGTATGGTGACTATAAATTTCAAATTGCTATAATTTTCTGATAGATTCCATATCAATTTGAATACTGTATGCATTTACTGCAAGTAAAGCATTAACAGTTGTTATCAAATAAATATAAGCAATACAAATATATTGGTCAATTGACTGCTTAATCCTCATTAATATACCACATATTTTGTCAATTAAACTTGGTCTTGGTAGCTGTGCAAGGATTTATCAGACTCAGAAACATATGAAAAAAAATCTGAAAATAAAACCATGTGAAAAAAGAATAATGGAACATAAAGAAAAGTCCTTGACAGCATATGTCTGTACTCAAGTCTTGTTAAAGATACAAACAGGTCTTCCCTATTTATATGCAAAGGGCAGATATAAACTTTAGTGAACCTGTTAATAACAACCCTGGGTAAGAAACAAATTCCAATATATCTCTGAGATAAAAAATGTGGCTAGACTGGGCTCGATCTCCAATTCTGGAAGGTAAAATATTTTATTTACCCAACTGTTTATCACCTTGTTCTTAATTTCACCCACTTTACAATCACAGAATTTCTCCCACATAAAAATCTTGGTAAATCTAGAGAATAAACTTGAAGATGTTATCCACAATAAAAGTTTGGTCAAAGAGAACAAGGAGACTTACTAATGCTCACAAAATTCATGCCAATAATCTATGTAGTAATGAGTTCAATGCAACAAGCCTTAACATGAGATATCTAAGTCATAGTGACCTTTTTTGATATGGGTGTGGTACTAAGTTGTAAAAAATCCCACAGTTCATGGAGTACAGCATGAACACTAAAAATGCCAAAATGAACCAAAGTCAGCAAAATGTAAAATATGCATCAAAGTGACATACTTATGTAATGATATTACATCAAGATGCATCTTTCCACCAACGTTCATGAATCTAGGTATAAAAGTATATATCTATCTACTGGGTGCTAACATCCATTCAGTCATTAGCTTAAAGCAAACACTTCATCTAAGCCAATAAAATATGAAATGTAGCTCATAGTGACATACATTTGTGGTATAGAAATACATACAATCATCTAGTCTGGTGATTTAAGGTTAAACTGAACTTCAGCAATAAACTTAAAACATAGAATTTAACCAAGGTCAATAGAGTATAAATTATTGGTAACAGTGATCTACATCTGTAATGATAATGTTGTACTCAAGATGCATTCACACACCAGCTTTCAGTAACATAGGCATATATATGGTGCTAAAAATCTATTTTGTCATGAGCTCAATTCAAAACTTCACCTATGCCAGTAAAATGGGAAATGTCACATTGACTTTCATCTAAAGTAAAGGTATGTACAGAGATGTATAATCACATGGTTTGATGATTATATCATGAATAGAACTAGAGAAATAAAACTCACTCCAAGCAGTTCCCTAGGACCTAGGGAGAAAGAATGGTTGACATTTAATATTGGTATACTTATGTATATGCTTCTATCTGGGTAGATTATGATGCAGACTAATTCAACAGTCTACCTCTATCACAGTGAAATAAATCCACATTGTATGATGGACTGATGTAATCTCTACAGTGCAGATGCTGGATCAATCATTCTCTTATTTTAGTTTTAGAAGTTCAAAGAGATAAGCTTTCACACCTTTTATGGCTTGTACTTTGGGGACATAGTGTATTTAAATAGTTCAGAAAACATGAGGACTCAACAAGCTCTGCGCGTGTGTGTGTGTGTGTGTAAATGGAATGTCAGTAGAATACTGCAATTACTGCATTAATTAACAAGTTATGAAAATGTAATGATAAAGGATAAAGCATGTAATTCTGTAAAGTCAAAATCTAAAAAGTCACAGCCCCTTTCAACATAACACTGTTTTACTCTTGTATGGTCAAAGCTATGACAGGTGACTATTCTAATCATCAAAAGAAAGATCAGTGCCAAGACAATCTTGTGGCAGACTGATGCAAAATAGCTGCTTGTTATTTTTGAAAGATGGAGGGCAGTTAAATTAGGACTCATATAAGAATGCTCAGGTCAAGTAAATATAATTTGGGACTGACCGATTGGTGACTTTAAGCAAACCCCCTCCCAATACTGGGAGAAAGATTGCAATTCAACTTATTAAGAGGCCACTGGGAGTCTATTTGTAAAACTACTTTGATCTTGTAACATGAATAGTAGTAAGACAACAGGGTGAAGGAATTTCTTAGATGAATGCAAGGCTGATTAATTATGCAAGAAAAATGATCATGAATGCTTAGAAGCTTTAACTTTAGGTTCAACCCCCACCCCACCCCAACCATACACTCAGTCTGGTAATATTTTAAAATATTCTGCTTATAAAATTTCTTTTCTAAATCTTCCCATTATCTATTATAAACAGGTTTCACAATGCCTATCAAGCAAAGATGAAAAATTTCATCAGTTCCATTATACCATTTTTCCAAGCTAATATATGACCTACTAACCTGTAGTCATATCAGGACTCCACATCTGCTCCCCTGTTGGGCCCCACAACCATGACCTCTGACCCTGCAATACAGACTGCTGGATGAAGGTTCTACCTGAAAAATAATTACCCCTTGAAGGTAACAAGAGTTAGGAGAGTATTATAATTCTTTTTGTGTTATAGATATCATATTCTTTTATTTAAGGAATATAATATAATTTTATCTTCAGTATCTTGCCACACACCAAAGTTGTAAATGCAGCATGCAAAAATGATCTCAATCTCTCCAAATGATCTTTGTACCTATCCAATCTCTCCAAATGATCCTTGTACCTGTCCAATCTCTCCAAATGATCTTTGTATCTGTCCCTTCCAATCTCTCCAAATGATCTTTGTACCTGTCCAATCTCTCCAAATGATCTTTGTACCTGTCCAATCTCTCCAAATGATCTTTGTACCTGTCCAATCTCTCCAAATAATCTTTGTACCTGTCCAATCTCTCCAAATGATTTTTGTACCTGTTCAATCTCTCCAAATGATCTTTTACTTGGCCAATCTCTCCAAATGATCTTTGTACCTGTCCAATCTCTCTAAATGATCTTTGTACCTGTTCAATCTCTCCATATGGATGTACTGATTTTCACCTTCAATAGCCATTCACACAACAATATGAAGAATGAGAATGTAAAACCAAATTATCACCCAACATGAGCTTTTTTCTAACAAGGATGTGTCATCAAAGTGTAATATGTTCGAACAAGGATGTCATAATAGTAAATTATTCATGAAGTGAAGCTACATTATATCTGGTTGTAATTAGTGAAAAAGACATCAAATAAGGTTAAATAAATTGAGCACCAATTTTCAATAGGTCCATGACTATATATATATATATATATATATATATATTAATATATATTAATATATATATACATATTAATATATATTAATATATATATATATATATATATATATATATATATATTAATATATATATATATATATATATATATATATATATATATATATATATATATATATATATATATATATATTATATACACACACAGCACACATTATAAGAAAGGAAGTGAGGAACAACTGTATCATACATGACAAAACACAAATTTGCACAAATTTATTATAATATCTACCTGGTGAGCCATATTTTGATAATTCATGAGATCCTGATGAATGTGGTGAAGACATCTGGAAACTACTGACACTTGGTGATGCACTATAGTGGTGAGTACCAGTTATCTCCCCTGATTCCTCCGTCCTTAAAACAAATGAAGCAGTTATGTTTCAACTCGTTTTGCAATATTCACTGATCATGCACTGTGAACAAAAAAAGGTACAACTATGGAAGACAACAGTGATTAGGTTTTTTCTCAAGTATACTAAAAGAATATGTATACCTAGTTATTAATAATACCTCAGCGCAATTAGGTCCATGAGGGGCTTGACTTGAGGGGAGGAAATGAACTATTCCGTGTGAATTAGTTGGTTCTGATTTGAGAATGAAATCTGTTTAGAGTCTGTCTGGGATGTAGCAGACTTAAGTCCAGCTCTTTAAACAAACTTGGCATGGTGACACATAGCAGTGTCCATTGTTCCCCCATCCCCTTGAATATACCTCAGAAAAATTGGAAAAGGGTTGTGGGGAACATGCATGGGTTGGAGTACCCAATTTAATCACACTCTGAAGAGAATTTGTTTTCTAAATGTACAAAAATAATTTTAAAAAAAAACATAACTTCATACTCAACTGACAAAATCAGTCAAGTACTGTGCAAAATTTGAAGTGAAGTGACTGCAAGAAAATGTAATAAATAATGGACAAAATGACAGAAATAATCTGACTACTTATAATATTCAACTTGGAATGAAATGCATTAAAAGTTGAATACTTAAATTGATTGCAGGTACTAACGACCACAAGAGGAGATAAGTATGATTACATGTTAGATTTATGTGAGACCTTTTAAGAAAGTGCACTGACCAGGCAAAAGTGGAAGTAGCAACTAGAAAATGACAGCATTTGGCTTAAATGCCTTTCTCCATGATGAATCCACTCATCTGGCTTATATCTCAGCAAAGTGATGACATTGTAGACATTTTGTTGTTAAAACAAGCCAAAAGATGGGGTTAAGGTCTTATTTAGCTTAGGAAGGCAGGATCTGCATTGTGGTGAATTTTCTAATGTATTATAATCAAGTAATATATCTGAAGCAGAAGGTGCATGTATACATTCTACCATATATTCTTACTCATAATTGGGTCCAAATGCAAACAACACAGGCCAGGATCTGCTGTAACACAAGGTGCAGGCAGATTAAGATCTATGTTGTTTGATCTAATGAATACTCTATTCAAACTGCATTGACAGAAATTTGCTGGTACATCATGCAATGTCAAACAGGAGTCTATTTAGTTTGGTGGTGTGATCTGACTTGTACACAGATATATATGGTATATCTTGCTATTTTTTTTTGGTGAAATATTTTTGGTAAAATGTAGGGAATACTTAATGTGCACATAAATATATTTACTTATAACTTACACTTGAAAATCCAAAGCACTTTCCTTCGTACTTGATGCCAACTTTTTCTTTACTGTTATAGGTGTCTTTACTTCAAGCTAAAATAAAATCACAAATAGTTTTTCTCATGAAAATTAATTCAAATGAATACAAGTATACATGTAGCACAATAAGATGACAGACTTCCAAGTACACCTTAACTGTAAGTCTGAAACAAGCATGCATCAGATTCTAAAATTATGTGTAACTGACTTTTAGGTACAAAACTTACAGTATTTATCCTGAAGGCTTTAATATACCAACAATATTTACCATGAAGGCTTTAACATACCTACAGTACTTACCATAAAGGCTTTAACATACCTTAAAGTATTTACCATAAAGGCTTTAACATATCTACCATATTTACCATAAAGGCTTTAACAAACCTTACAGTATTTACTGTGAAGGCTTTAACATACCTTAAAGCATTTACCATGAAGGCTTTAACATACCTTACTGTATTTACCATGAAGGCTTTAATATACCTTACAGTATTTACTATGAAGGCTTTAACTACCTTACAGTATGTACTGTGAAGGCTTTAACATACCTTACAGTATTTACCATGAAGGCTTTAACATACCTTACAGTATTTACTGTGAAGGCTTTAACATACAGTATTTACTGTGAAGGCTTTAACATACCTTACAGTATTTACCAGAAGGCTTTATCATACCTTACAGTATTTATGGTGAAGGCTTTAACAAACCTAAAGTATTTGCCAGGAAGGTTTAAACATACCATACATACTAGCTTATACATACTAACTTATATGTAATGTCTAAATGCAAAGTGCACAGACCGTGATCTGCCATCACAGAATGTGCTATTAAATCAGTCTTTGCAGTTAGCAGTAAACAGTAAAGCAAACAATGTAGGCCTTCACCTGCTGGATCTTTGTTGTTTGCAGTTGCCTCCACTTATAAGTGAGTACATACGGTAAATTTGAAATATGTTAATAGTGTCACACTTAAGGGTCCTAATATTAAGTATTGAAAATAAAGTTAAAACTAAATACCTTTTTTGAAGTTTTAAAAATAAATTATCCCCTTTCAAATAACTGCAGCTGGTTAATAACAATAAGTATGAACAGCTTCAATCTCTTTCAAAACAGACATTGCAAAATCTGTTTTTTTTATCTTATAGATTGTTTCACTGAAATTTTTGAAAACTTCTTTTGAAATGCTCTGTATATATTTCAATAAAAATGAGGAAAATATTAGATTATGTGGATCCAGTAAAAGGAGCAAGGATTTTACTAGGGTGAATCTTTCCAGACCTAGGAAAGGGAGTGAGCATTTTATTGGAAGGAATCTTCCAAGACATCTATGGTTGATAGGATGAATGACAAAACCATCGATTATTTCAAAACAATTATTTAACCACCTTTTGTCGACAATGCCTACTTAACTAAAATACCAATGCTGTTAAAGTTGAATGTGCTATTTCTTTTAATTAAATACACCCTGCTGGTTGCAGAAATGAATTTTTGTAGAAAATGTATAAAGTATTTCCATATGATCTTTATCAGAAAGACAGTATTTACGTCAAGTTTAGTCCTTTTATTTTTAAAGGTGATCACTTGTAAAATGATGTAATATTTAACCTTTTCTTAACAATTGATTGTTTAAAATATACAGCTATGGATCAAAGAAATGCAAAATAGCAAAGATAATGGACATGTTCCTGCATTTTTTTTTATGATAGTGTTTATTAATACAGTCTTAACCATGTCTGCATTTATGGAAGTCAAGAATGACAGGAATTGTACTTCTGAGTAAAGTTCGTTAAAATATGAGAGAAACTTTGATGTCATTAAAATTATATTTAATACATCCTTCTCTTGAAATCTAAGAGATGGTGATTATTTAAGACAATACAAATTGAAAATTAAGTCGATAAGAAAATCTGAAACAAAATGAGATAGTCACAGAGGAAATTATTGCAATAAATAGGGAATGCCCATTAAAATTATTGACGATATTTTTTAAAAATTATTTAAGAAAATATATGCTGGAGATCCTAACATAGTAATTATTGCATATACCCTTTTTCTATGTAAACTGGATTGGTTTATGTTGGTGTTTTATAACATAGCAACACAAATAAGTTATTTAGTGCTAATGAAATTGGGAGTACGATGCCTTGCTCATGGAAACATGGTGCTAGCTGACCAAGACTAATCAATCAGTTTCAATTCTGGCACATGAACCACTGTGCCACCATGGTGCCTTATATAAAATGATAACTGGTTCAATCTTCAACTCAAGCCTTTGATGGAACTATGTATTCAATTACAGCACAACAAAGTATTTGACTTTCAAAAGCTTCAACAAAATATATTATTACTGTTGACAATGCAAATGCAATTACAAAAAGAAACAAGTCCAAAATGGAAGAGCAGTTGGCCAAGATATCTGGGTTATCATATATGTTGGGACACCATACCTTTTTAAGTAATTTTTGTGCACTGTATTTCTGGGACACATTGTCTTTATGAGTCCTAAGTTATGGGACAACTTTAAAATTGATCAAAAAATTACAGGTCGGAAAATGCACTGCAACTAAAATTTTATTTTACAAAAAAAAAAACTCAATACTTTAGATAAAACATTAATCTACTGCAGCAGCATCCATCTTTTCTACACAACCCTTCTCTTGCACAAATGCAATCCATTTTTTCAGTGCAGGGATATTTTTTTAGTTTTTTTATGCCTTGAAAAATTATCGTTAGAAAAAACACATCACCTGAAGTAGAAACTGCAAGGACTGAAGTCCGACTTTTACAAAGAACAAAAAAAAATATACTTTTGTATATGCAAAGGGAAGTAACTTTTACAAATTACCTAACCATACCCTGCTAGGTGGTGCTCCATTTACCAGATATCATATTTTAACTTGGAACAATGTCTGAGACAAAATGCTGACATTGTGGGGAGATTATGGAAAGAATTTAAAGTACTGTGATTATATAAGTATTTTTGGCGAGAAACAATTTTACTGTAAAATGTTTCCTTTCTCAGTCAAATACATTATCCAATCACATTAACATATGGTAATTGTATATGAGGATTAAGAAATGATGAGCATTTACCATCTGCTCAATAGCACCCTGTAGAACTCATGACTTATATGAGTTAAACTCTACTAATGATAGCTGACACAGTCAATTATGTGTACATTCATGTGCAAATAACTAGGCTGTGGACTCCTGCACTTCATAAATAATTTTTAAAAAATGTGTTTTTTTTGTTTGAGAAATCAACAAAAGTTGACAGGTCCTACCTAAGGATGCAATTGCTTCAGGAGTGTCATGGTCTGATGACTATTTGGGTAGCAACAAAATGACCAAATAGATTTAACTCTGTGTTTTGTGAAGCCATGTCATGCAAAAAAGAAGAAACTAACTGACTGGGCATGCCACCTGACTGATTCCATTATATTTTTAATTGAGACATTGCATTTAAAGGCAATGCTCACAAAAATAGCTTGTATTTCATTAACAAAATTCCTCATGAGATATACTTGTTCCTACAAGAGATCAGAGTATGCTGACTGGATGACTTCCCTTTAACCAAGATAAAAACATGTGAGGATATGTTGTTTCTTTGATTTTAGTGGAAGCAAAAGCTTCTGGCATCCAGGGCAGATGGACTTTGCCCCTTCATAAAAATTGGAAAGTGCATTCTGGATCTTCTAACCTTGCCTCAATTTATCAACAAGAGTGGCCATACAATTATTTTCTGGTTGCCAGTAGACTGCCAGTAGACAGAAGCCTTTTCTAATAGATACAATGTTATTGTCTCATTAAAATCACTACAGATTGGAAAGAAACTATAAGTAGCATCAAGCTCAATTGTTCTTGATTCTGAAGCCAAGACTATTTGAAACATGCCTTGTATGATACTTCATCAGGACTGTGGAAAAAGGATAGAATTTCGCATAGTTGAGCCATGTCATTCCATTCTGGAAGCAGGGTTAACATGTAAGAAGGCGATAGATATAACAAATCGTTAGCAAGTCTGTGAGATCTTCGCTGCATCAAATGTTAAGATGCCCATGGTGTTTCATGGTTATCAGTGCTAGCTTCTTACTTTCATGGAGGCTTACAGTTGTGTGACATCATCTGCACAACATCTCTCAAAAAGAAAATGTGTCATTTCCCATTATATACTTTTAAAGTGGAGGGTCAACAAGTTAATGAGAACTTAAGATTGAAGTTTTTCCTGCACAAGGTCTGCCAGACAAAAGCCATACATGAAGTCAAAGTTTCACTGGATGTGTGTGAAAAATTAAAGACTATAGATGCTTGAAAAGCATTGGAGTTAGCAGATCAGTGACCCATCAAAGAGGGGCAATCAGGATTATTTTGCAATCTATGCTCCTCATTTTCCAGATTAACTCTAGAATCAGAACTGCTGGTGGGAAGGCAAAGGGCCAGATTCCCTCCCTGTTGATTGAAAGACCATCAACAGCCCATGTATTCTGATCTGGAAAGGGGACATGAGGGCAGGCAGCTTGTTGTTCCACTTTTGTTGCAAACAGGTCTACTATCAGCTGTCGGCTGACATCACAGGTTGCACACTTGACATGGATGGAAGGACCACTCTGTCAACAGTAGCTGGCCCCTCCTTGACAGAGAATTGCAGACCTGCCAACACTAAGAAGACCTTCTCAAACCAAAATTTCTTTTCTTGCAAGTTATACCAGTCTTCAGTAAGGTGTAACAAAATATGTATTGCTATTGTCAAGCTAGTAAAAGTCCAGAAGATACAATACATGCAGTGACAAAGAATGTATTCATCTAAACAATTTATAAAAAATACTTGGACCTTAATTACCTCCAGTAGTTTCACAAACTGGTTCCAAACCCTATAAAATCTGATGCCTTCTGCCTTCCTGCTATCTTTCAACTTAGCATGATCCTTAACAAAATTAAAATTTCACATGATGACAGCATACATCTTTCCCATATATATATATATATATATATATATATATATATATATATATATATATATATATATATATATATATATAGAGAGAGAGAGAGAGAGAGAGAGAGAGAGAGAGAGAGAGAGAGAGAGAGAGAGAGAGAGAGAGAGAGAGAGAATACTCCAAACAGCACATTATGTCCAATAAATGTCATTGTTGCCCTTCTTGCTTTTATCCTCATGAATATTCCTTTTTTATTGTTCCAAACTATAACAACTTTTTCTGAGACTGCCCTAAAATGCATTACTTGTTGGACACCATTTTTAGAACAATTCTAATAAGCAACAGCTTGATCATGCAGATGTTTTGCATCATAAAATATGTGCAATTTAAAGCATCTGAGGTACTCAAGTAAAGTTAGTCTGGTTCCCTTACAAAATCAACCAATATGAAACCTGGATCCAAATCAAACATTGATAAGCCAGTATCCATATTTTACTGAAAACAGCAACATTTACATAATCTGTGCTTTTATTCAGTAAATCCATATTTCAGGGGTCTTGTGGAAATATCTTAAGGGTTGGAGGTCTGGAATTGGCCAAAACACTGAGCTTGCCCAGAATGTGTCATACTTGAACATGTATTTGATGTTATGAACACCAATCAACATGGTCCCATATTAATAGACATAGTTGGGGTGACATCTTTCCATCTAATTTCCTGAGGTAATTAACCACCAATGAATTTTCAGATTTTAATGCCAAACACAGAAGGCTTGGATTGCCTTCATTTCCAAGAGGTTGATATGAAAGGTTCTCTTTTGACCTGTGGTTGTGGACCTTCCAACAGAATTCTTGATAGTCTTTGTCCTGCCTTTGAAGCAGGAAGTATCCATTAAGAAATTTATCTGCAGAATTTTTGAACAAGAAATTTGATGTCATTGAGATAGAAGGGCCAGCTGCAAGGGATGCAAGGAAATTGGAAGCCACTGAGACAGAAGATTCTGCAAAGGGTGCAAGGGTACATGTGGCAGTGTCAGAGATTCATAAGATCCATTGCTGCATTGAAGAGGCAGTAAAACTGAAGGAACTCTTGCCATGGTAATTGCTTATTTCTTCCTCAGGAAGAAGTTCTCTCCAGTGCTAGGATAATGCAGCTCCTGGTTTGAAACAACTGGTTGGGTTGGCTGGGAATGTTGGTTGGGGCAGGCTGGCCTGATTTGCTGGTTCAAATGATGCATTTGTGCGCAATGAACCAGCATTACGGGTGTGGTAGGATGAGTTGTATGGCTAGAATAACCAACAAATGGCTTGCCGGTCCAAGCTGTAAAGCCAGAATATGAGATTATCACTGATGATATGGATGAACGATGTTTGAAAACTGAACCTGTATCATATCCACTGTATCTGAATGGTTGGACAATTCTGCTGACAGCCAGGACAGCAAATATATTACTGTGGTCAGCTTTTTGGCTAGATGGTTAGTTGAAAGTCAGAGAGGTAAAGTAAATTACCTCAAGAATGATGCAGGCTGCACATGTTGATACAAATTTTAAAAAACCAACCATATACCAGGCTTCATCACCAATGTCCCAGAGGGAAGCTGGACTTATTCCCAATGGGTTGCCTAGATTTATATGACATAGTTGCTTGTCAACATTCATGTTGACAAAAACTTTATGAATCATACTGATTACACTTTATTCTCAAATGGCATTCATCTGCAACATGTACTCATACAATGCAATTTATCAGATGGACAGGAAGGCCTTCACCCTATCTTAGATAATGCGTCAGAGGGAGTGTATAAACATGAAAGGTCTTGTCACAAGATTTGGATCAAGCCCTTTTATTCCCCATTTTTCTTTCTTGCCCTTGAGCTGTTTTTGAAGAACATGAACCATACAAATGCATTTAATAGCCATGTTGTTGCAAACTATCTAAAAAGAAAAGTAAAAAACACACCAGATGTATTAAAATGTGTGATAATGTCTACTGAATATCAATATGAATGTATATTCCATTAAACATCCTAAATCACCAGTAGGCTGTAAACAGAAAAAACCCAAACTAACTGAATTTGACAAGGACAGTAAGAAATCACTTGAATAAATACTGAAAATATTATAAATTAATTATAAATACATCAGAATAAAGAAAATATATATGTGAATAGGTGAACCTATGAACACTACAGATGTATTGTGGTATCATGTATCTGTAATATGTAAACATGTCACATGAACCAATAAAAAATTTTCTACAAAATATCTGAACATTCACCAAAAACTCTAAATTTAGTATATACTACATAGTATGATTGTTTCACTTACTATGACAGTTTGCAGTGAAAGTTAAAACGGACAATATCTGGTATATGGAGTTCCGTCTAGTGGGATAAGGGAAAGTAATCTGCAAAAGTTACTTCCCTTTGTCTTCTTACAATGTAGCTAATTCATGACTTGGAGAAACTTGCTTTCTCAAAAAAAAATTCATTTTTTTTAGTATTTGTGAAATAAATTAAATTAAAGAAAAATCAATATAAAATGACCTTAACACAAAAAATAAAAATCAGCTGAAATCACATAAGAAGGTTGATACCTGTATAGGCAGACTTTTCAAGTCAATAGGCGAGCTGGATTCTTGACACAGTGGACGTAATTCATGATGTTAATGTGATTGGATAATATATTTGATGAATAAATAGCAAATGTTGACAGACAAAAAAATGACAATGAAAACATATTGCCGATGATACATGGCATATCCTAGACACAGCACAATACTAGAAACTCAAGTAAATTAAAACAATTACTTGTTTTACTATGTGTTAATACAGCTGACCAAAATTAATTACCTCTGCAACCTCTCTCAAGCTAGAGGACATGTTAAATGCACTGCTGTCTTGGTAACTGTAGTTATGGAAATGATGAGTCTGCACTGCGACTCCTTGAGGGTCTATAGTAACAAATAAAAGCAACTAAAATAGTCATGTGAATTCTGTGATTTCATTATAATTTTTCATCGGGTACCAATTTTATTTTTTGTTTTTTCTACCAACCACAACGCAAAAGAACCAACATGATGTCAAGGAAATGTTACTGTAAATTGAAATCAGTTCACATACATGCATCAATTGTTTTTCAATAAACCTTTAAAAATTAATATGACTGTTTTATATTAAAATTGTTATCTTTTTTTATGCATTTGTATGTATCTATATTTTCTGATTTCTCCAACATTAAATCTAAAAAAAAAAAAGAGATTCATGGGCCACATAATACAGCACTCCCTCTGATAACTCACGAATTTTAACACAACTAAGTCTGCAGGCATTTCTCTGAGAACCCAATTAAGTCCTGACTGTGTTTTGATAACTGACTTCCGGAAGTATTGGTAGTATTGTTGCACTAAATTAAAAGCTGGCCTCCTTTGTATTGTCACATTATGTCTTTTGAATCAAAAAAAAGGGGTGGAATAAAACAAAAGTTAAAAGGCATGCAAATCCATCTGACTTGAATCTAGCGGCCCCGGTCATATATTGCATAAACTCAATTCAGTTGATCAATTGAACAATGTTATGTTTTTGTGTATGTAACAAACTACCCTAATTTGTTTGACTCATTCATAATTGTGATCATAGATAGCAAAGCAACCAAGCAAAATGAATACTTTGCAAAAAAAGAGCTTGGTTTCACAGATACGGACCATTATGGGCAAGAAAGTTTCAGAGACTTCCTGTTTCACAATTACTTCCAATGAAATCACAACATCAATAGTATACTAATTGAACAATAAAAAATAGAGTTTTGATGTAGACAATTGTGTCATGAAAAGGATACCACTAATTTTTTAATAAAAATGTAATCTTGTTTGCTGTGTATTAAAAGCTAGTCTAGTTCCATGCTACTCCAACTCTTAACTTGGCAGTATATTATTAAATAACATTCCTGGAACCAGACTAATCAACAAAACACAAAGCAGTGATATAATACACAGATGTTTTCACGTACATGTGATGATTGTTGAAACCAGTTGGAATAATCTCTTTCACATGCTGGACATTTTGAAAATAAATGTTATTTACACAGAATGCACAACAGATGCATTACTGAATATAAGCCATCATAAACCTAAAGACATTCAATGGTTTGAAAAAATTCATTTAAGTATGGCTATTTAAAGTAACCACCTACTGAACTCTGATGAGAATCCTTGAACATAATGCACATGTACACTGGTCATTAAATGAATTTACCTCTTGGAAATGCATGTACCCATCTTCTGCGATTTGAGGTCATTTTGAACTGCATGCGAGAGGGAGCAAATGGATTGATAAGTGCCCTGCGTTTCTTCAGCATCATGTGGTGCCTTTTGGAATGATGACCCAATGGGGACCCTGCACTTCCTACAACAGGTCTCTTTGGCAGGAAGTCTTCACTGTCTGAATCAGCCAGGTCTTTATAGTTCTTTTTCTCTGAAGAATCAAATTGCTTGTGTTGAAAATAGGCAACTAAAACAATTTTTTGTCATGCAAAATATACATTAGGACTATTACTACCCCACAAATCCAGCCCATTCATGCTGAAACTTCTAAGACGCTAAAGTTGCCTACATAGGTGATAGTGATCTCCCCTTGACAGAGATTTGCGCTAAATTCCTTAGTTATGGTTATAGCAGAGTGTCTGCTGTCTACATGGATGTAACTACACAGAGGCTGGGAGGGTGTATCTGTATTATGATTGGGTAAGTATCATATTAGGTTCTTCAAATACACTACCCAATCATAATACCTAAGGAGAACAGGTAAGAGTTAGAGGGAGTTATATCTTGTTTCCCAGAGTGGTGATCTCTAGTCCCGTATAATCTGGCTGAAGAAAAGACTCCATATGCTTGGACACAGCTTCTTTAAGGGAAAAATTTCCCTACTGGAAATCCAGCAGAAGTTCTGAAGCTAATTTCTTTAGAAGCTGTTGAAGAACTGGGAAGGTTACATGTTGCACCAAACCTATAGGCACCACCAGGTCTAGCTGATCCAGATTCTTTTGGGGATGAAACATTTCCAAGCAAAAAGCTGGAGAAAGGCTCTGAACTCCACTTCATTGCATAGATATTGTCAGCTACAGAAATGTTTTGATGCAATTCTTGTTATACTGCCCTAACTTAATGGGCTGAAATGCATTTCATTTGATGTTGGGTTTATTCCCAATGTGCAGATTAGAGGACCGAATTTACCTAGGATGAAAGAAAGTGCATCGATATATCATCCTTTCCATTTTTGAGATGTATCTTCCTTGATAGAACAGTTCAGATTTTTTTTCAGGTACCACTTCACTCTCACTGGTTTCTGCAGATGACCTTAAGAAACCATGAGTAGCCAGGGGGTGTACCACCTGATTTCCCATGAGCGAGATCCTGTTCCTGGCAATAAAAGCAGGGTCCATCTTGAGGGTCAGTGACCCTTCCTGTTAGGACTGCAAGTAGTTCAGATAACACATGTATCTCAGATTCTGCCTGCTGTTGTCAGTTCAAGTAGAAAGCAGGTCTTAATTTAAAAGTGAGCTTGTGCAAGAGGTTCAAACAGATGATAAATTGGGGCATTGGGAAAATGCCTCCAGTTGTGCTACATCAAAATTTTACAGAAGATTGGACATGTCTTTGTTTTGTCCAATACCCTCTTTACCTTTATGTTGCACCATGTCAAGAGATTATGGAATGGCAACCTATTATTCCGACTGGAATGCTTCTTCTCAAATAGACAAAGTATGAAGTCAACTGATGTTTTGATGCATTCAGGAGTACCAAGTTTTCATGCTGACACCTTTGGGGAAAAAGCCTCCACTTTCCCTCATACACTGTGAAAGTGGAGGGCCATCTGAGAATGGTTTGTTTCATATGATCCAGATGTCCAGCATCAACAATTCTGGCTTGGAATAGAATGCCTGCCAGCATGGTTCCTTGAGTAAATGAGAAAAGTTTTGGCCATAATCATAACATCATTAATAATGGCCTCAAAATAGGCAATCAATGTCAATGATGTCCATTGTTGCATTGAGTAAACCCTGTAGGCAAAAGATTCTCGGGCTGAGATGGTTCTTTTAAGAATTGAAGCTTGTGTTGAAATGAGGGCACATAGATACAGTGACCTCTATACTGACGATAGCCTGAAATGGGTCCAATACTGGGTAGATACCATTGTGATTGTGATGTAGAAGACCATGTTAAAGTGCCAAGATGGGAAACAGGACATTGGATACCAATCACCCATTTCCCTAAGCACAAAGAAAGACCATAACAGAATATGTTATGGTAGTATGTGAGTCCTCATCAGATGGCCATGCTCAGTCTTGATGCAGCAAAGCCGTTGTCTCATTCTACAGGGCCAGGTTAGTAGCACCTACTGGTAAATGTCATTCTTGTTTAGGAGGGGTTGAACATTGCCAGAAACGATGCAATGGAGAATTCATTAGCCATTGGTCACTGATAGCACTGGATAGAGGTGGGTCTCTAAGGTACCGGACCTACAGAGATCCATAATAAATTGGGGCATGTCATGATATTGGCTGCCTTGGGGCCATAATAGCAACTGGGCACAAAGGCACTAAATGACCATAGAGTGGCAGATACTGTACAGAATTTCTCCATTAAATGTATATCTCTTTTCAGCAAGGGTCTATGTACAGATGTTGGGTCGGAATATGTGATATTAATCAACAATCTCCTTCTCTCTTCTTCTATCCACATTGATTCCCATTTCTACAAAGCTTTTTTTTCCTAAGGAGAACCCATAAAGCAAGCTGGGTGCATTGTTGCACTATACAAGACACTGAACAGTGTAGTTGGGCCCATCATTCAACCTTTGTTGATCAGCTTGTCAATAGATGCTGGAACTCTGGACCAAGCAGTTTGTGAAGGAGTAGGAGATGAACAAAACTCTAATGACTAACAAGTAAAAGACTTCCTTGATTGATGCTTGGAAGGCCGAGTTTTTTCTTGTCAGTGAGATCTAGCAAAGACAATGGAGCTTGTGAGGATACTTTGTCATGCATAGGTGAACATGGCAAAGCTTATGCCTCCTGTGCAATCTGAGATGAAACTTAGAATATTGTCTACAGGAGTGGCCCACCATGTTTGCAGAACATCTTGACTGGGATCTGATCGATAAGGGTGTGTTCCCTTTGTGTAACACAGGCAAGAGAATGAAGTCACTTCATATCCTGAGTGAAATGAGCAACCATGAAAGTGCCTAATGGTGTGGAGTAGGTATACTACACCAAAACCTTCTGTCTTTTGGCTTAAATGGTAAGATTGACTCTGGTAGTGACTATAGTACAAATCACTTGGGTAATGTATGCATATTTACTCATTTTAAATTAATTATAAATTGTTCTTTTAAAATTTAACACAAATATTCATTATCCTTAACTGTATATTCAGTCCTGATTATTTATTGCTCTACACCTTAAAATGTCACCAAGAAACTTCCAGATAAAAATTATCTATTTATTGCTATGGACTTTCACAATGGTAGCCATGTACTAAACTTAGGTCAAAATAGGAGCACATTGAGGGGAATCATCACAATCGATGGTATTAGGAATTTGTTTATCAATATGCATGGCTTTCATTGTGACATCACAGTGCACGACATTCAATACAGATATACTGGATCACACCTATAGGTTCATTTCATCCAAATATGTCAACGTACTTTAACATTGATTTTGTGTATGCACCTCTCAGGGTGTCTAGATAATAATTTTCCAAAGGATTACGAATGTATATGAATCCAAATGAAGTGAATACTTGCCATTTAAAAGTATACAGAATCCAATTCTAAAAAAAATGGCACCCATTAATGAAATAGTGTTGAATGCCTACATGACTCATGTGACTTGTATTATACTTGTAATCAGAGACCTATGCCAGAGAGTCCAGTTTTGATGGAATAGGACCATTTCATCTTTCATGACATGGTGCCATTATGTGTGTTGAGACAGGTTAGGGGATATTTGATCAATAGAACCAGACCATATTTCTGTGTGAGATAATATCTAAGCCAGCAATCTATGGTCTTTGGCTTAAAGTGTATGATCGACTGTGGTGGTGAGATACAGTAAATTCAAAATGATTTCTAAGTAAAGACTCCTTAAGAGTGGCTTTAGACTGAGAATAAATTAAAGCAATATTTGCTGGGTACTGAGGCAGTGAGTGCCTTGTGGCACTATGGGGAGTAGGCTGATCCACATGAGTGCCTATATTACACAGGTTCAGCAAACTGGATAAAGATTTAACTGGTGCCTGATAATAAACAATTGGCTGTGGTATTGACCACTGCAGTCAGAGCCATATGACAAAGATCAGTCACAACTGAACAAGGCTATCATAGTTGGAAAGATGTCCAGTTCATTCAGTTGGTGATTTGTTTTGACTTCAATCTTGCTCATCATGATTAAGGTGATTGGGTGTTGAGTTCATGTGGTAAATAGCCTACTTGCAACAGTGAGGGAGGAGTCAAAGCTATCACTGGCTGTGATACCTTTGATCGGTTCATGGTTGAAGAACCATGTGGAGTGCAACTCCCTTGGATAAGCCAGTCATTTCTGCTGCCTCTCAAAGTCCATTTCTGTCACTTCCCCTTTACTTCTGCCAGTAATAAAGCCCATTCTGTACATAATATTCAAGTCTGACATGTATCTGAAAACTGGCAACCGGAGCAATCTATATGTGATGAATAGATGTGTAGTCCTGTGTTTCCAAATTTTACAAAATTTACACTTGGTCTTGCTCAGGCTGTAAATCTTTTGCTGTTGTTGTGGGGCTTAATGCCATTTTTCAGCCTATGATAGGCTATACATGGCAGCCAGTATTAATGGTGGAGAAAGAAACCAGGAAATCTGCAGAAAGAACCACTGACACAAGAGAAGCTACTGACAAGCTTTCTCACAAATCCACATTTACTGAATCTTACTCAAACCAACCTAGACAGAGGTGAGATGGCAGTGATCCGTAACATAGAATGCTTTAGACCACTCAGGGCACCCTTTAAATCTGCAGAACACTGGAGTTCCGAAACCAGGAAGGAAAAGGAATCTTACTGGATACAGTGCCAAAGAACACTGAAACCAAGCGTTTTAAACCAAGAAGACTAGAAAAAGAAAGCTATGCACTAGTAGAATTATCATTTGCAGCCAACATTTTCTTTTCAAAACTTTTCTAAACTTCTTAGTATCTTTTAATTACTACTACAAGAATAAAATATCCAGAATAGAATCAAATATCCAAGATATAATTTGCATTACATAAATGTACACAAGTAATAGATGTCGCTATGGCTCATAGATTCTAGGTGAACACAAATATTTTTGAGTATCAGCAACAAGTTGATATAGGCTGGTTGAGACATAACACATCTAAAGCTTTAATTCATGTAGAAACAGCCATGTAGAGTTTTGCAAACACAACATTTATTGTGTTTTATTTGTTTATTTAGCCTATGTTTTGTATATGCCTTTGAAAAAAAACTCATTTAGAGTTGAAAGCACTCAGTGTAGTTAGATACTAGTTTTGCACTGTTCATTGTCAGTATATTGCATCTATCCATCAATCTCTGATACATGTGATCCCTTGATGGATCCAGTGTGCTTGAAAGGGCTGTTATTCACCATTTGATATATATTCTTTACACGAAGAATTACAATTCCTGGTAAAAGGGTACACATGGCTGTCAATACAGATAGAAGCCTAAACAGGCAAAATCAGTAAAGCGTCTTATATATACCTATGAAGTATATGCTAAGGCTTGATTAATATAGAAAATCCATCATAGAAATTATACAGCAATATTATATGACATCACCACTGTCCTGCACATACATGTATTTAAATACAGCTATAGCAAAGTGAGGCTTGCACTAGTGACTTGTTCAGGTACATATTAAAGGTATCAAAGTCTCTGAGGACAGCAAAGTGATGATAATGAAAAACCAGAAACTTTCTTGTCATAGAAAGAAAGAAAAGAAAAGATGGACATTTATAGATGAAGTATACTTCCCTTCAAAAAGAATACGCCTCCAACTTTCTTTAAGGTCATAAACTTCAACATATTTGTATATGGATTGTGAGGACTCTGTAAATAGCATGCAACTCTGCAAAAGCATTAACTTAAGTATTCATGGGATTTGTTTCCAATCCATGTATCAAAGGGAGATCACTATCTAACTGCCACTTAGTGGAGCCAATAACTTTTAGCTTTTTAAATAAAATGTTTTAGCCTAGGAGGACTAGATTTGCGATGTAGTATTAATTCTCCAAAGGAATTATGATCGGGTAATGTATTGAAAAAAATATTACAGCTGCAGTAGGAATGAATTGTGAGCAATAAAAACATTACTAAAGTTAAGGAGAGTCGTGACTCCACACACAGAATTAATAATACAGGAGGCAATAGTATCTAAAATGAGTTAAGATTAACAAAATACTGACTATACCAATGTTAAAATAATAAAAAAAAAACTGATACCTCACAAAAAATTGATTCAGAATTGAACTAAATAAAACATACAAACATCAAGTCTAATAAGAATGCTACAGGGTTTCATTTCAGAAAACTAACAAATCTTTCTCCTGTCTTTACTAAACACATATACACTGTGCAAGACCAGAAAATTACATGAACAATGGGTGAAAATGTAAGAACAATCACATGGTCAAGGTATGGATAAAATTGGCAAATTTGTTGAAACCAAGAATACCATAACACTTGCTTGTAACTCAGATCCAACTGCAACTAAATAGACCCAGATCTGCCATTGTATAATGTCTATAGAGTGTATAAGGACTACTCAGTAGAATAAAGACAGATGCCATGGCAGATTAGGATCCATGTTGTATGCAGCTAGAACTTGCTTGTAAGCCTGTGAAATGCTCAAATGAATAAGCTTTCTGCTTTGGCTGGCAACTTTTGGACATATGTAACCATCTCTATGTAATGCACAGTACAGATTCACATCACAATGTACCAAATTTTACAGAAAAGTACATGATATTTTATTAAAGTTGTTGATGAACCTGGAAAGCTACTTTTGTGGTGTATCTTGATAAAAATTACCTAACACAGGGTAACAGCCAAGAGATGATGACAAATCATCGCCACTACTGGATTGAGATGGTATAGATATTGCTGAAGAAGTTGCCAAACCAGACTTCCTTTCTGATTTTTCCAACATAAACATGCATGTGTCATCCGAGACATGCCTTGACCTGGGTGTGTGCATCAAGCGTGCTTCTTTGAGGGTTCTAGGATGTTTCTTTCCTCCATGTTGTGTATGTTGATATAAGCTTGTACTTCGAACAAATCTGTTGGTTTTTTTTAAAAAAAATAACAAACAAGAAGACAAATTTTAAATCTCTGATTCAATAATAATATGAAGAGTGAGAAATTTTCAAAACTTAATCTTACATCAAGTGCTTATCTTATTGGATAACTGTCTGTAAGCTATGGCTTGGTTTGTTGTTGTAAGGCAGAGCATCAGGTTGGTTGTTTAGTGCTGAAGCAAAATTCCTTGACCAAGGGCATGCAATGGTAGCTGATTATGACTGATCTGATGGTAGGACTTGAACCCACACCCATTTAACTGCAAGTCTTGTATACTGCAGCTCCTGGTTCCATTAGTCACCCCTTACAACATGCAGTCAAGCCTATTCAACATCTACGAGCTTGCATAGGGGTGTATATGCCTTCACAGAGTTATCTGAACAATATTACAATCTGACCTACAAATATGTTAACCTCTCTAGTTTATGTAATTTCAATGATTATCAATGTGAAATTTTCATCTATGTTTCTTACTATTAGTTAACTAAATACTTTTTTTGCAATATTACAAGAAACAATCAACCAGTTTTAGTTATGATTACATTTCACATAACAAAGGCAGATGCAATAGTTTAGCTACTTAACTGTCATGATGATTACACATTGTAATCATCAATATCAATCATTAAGGTAAAATTTACCTGTCTAATGAAATGCATGCCAATCATCAATATCAATCATTAAGGTTAAATTTACCTGTCTAATGAAATGCATGCCAATCATCAATATCAATCATTAAGGTTAAATTTACCTATATAATGAAATGCATGCCAATCATCAATATCAATCATTAAGGTTAAATTTACCTGTCTAATGAAATGCATGCCAATCATCAATATCAATCATTAAGGTTAAATTTACCTGTCTAATGAAATGCATGCCAATCATCAATATCAATCATTAAGGTTAAATTTACCTATATAATGAAATGCATGCCAATCATCAATATCAATCATTAAGGTTAAATTTACCTGTCTAATGAAATGCATGCCAATCATCAATATCAATCATTAAGGTTAAATTTACCTGGATAATGAAATGCATGCCAATCATCAATATCAATCATTAAGGTTAAATTTACCTGGATAATGAAATGCATGCTAATCATCAACATAATGCAGCATAAGGTTGTTGAGAGCAATGGCTACAACTCTAAAAATCTTCAAAACAAGAAACCGCCTTTATAACAATGTGACTTAGCCATGTTGTCAATCATCACACCAGTAAATCATCCTGTCCAGTCTTCTCAACCAACTAACACACACAAAATGACTCCATTGTAATCATTTACAATTATTCATGCTGTAGTTCAAACAATTACATATACATTATTCAGATCTCTTTGGAATCTAACAAAATTCTAGCACTTTTAAACAGACACTGCATAATGACCTATTTCTGCTGGATTCTATCCAAATACTTTTATTTCTTGCTAATACACTTAAACTAACTTATGAAACATGAATTTTCCAAGACATTCATATTTACTAGACATTTCTAAAGAGACTGATTTTTGACAGACAATAAAATGCATAAATCAGATATTGGGAGTTTCCAAAAATGAAACTATATCAGTTTTAAACTACTTTAACTAAAACTCATAAAGGAGATAAAAATTCATATAGGAGATCAAAGGTATTCACCTCGTAATGTACTTGAGAAAAATAATTTAACAAATGTATATAACTGGCTGGATGGATGTTGGAAGTAAACCATTAGATTTCATGCATAAATGTGAGAGCCCTAAATATTCATTGAAACTCATTCTTGTAACTATTACTTTACATCACAAATCAGAAAATATTCTGAATATAAATGCAAATTACTCCACCTCTATAACTGAAATGGTTCTGTTCCAGTCAATGATTGACATAAGTACATTTCTACATACATCTATAGCTTTACATTAATAAGGGGCTTGGTTGTATATGCCAATAGACTGAGCAAATGTCTATGATAGAAGTAGAAATGATTGCTTACCAGGTGCATTAAAGGCAAGAAGAATTTGATGGCTTTATAATTGATAGCTTAAAAATAATTAAATTAACACGAAATTAGTGTCTTAAAAAAGGCAAAAAGCAGTGATGTTTTTTCTCTTTGAAGAATACAACACATCTTACCAAATTACTCAAATAAAATCTTTTACTTTTCGCACTAAACCTTAGCAGTACTTTCAAGTGCTATTCCACAACCATGCTATATCCAAATTAGTTATACTGAAGCACTTTATAGCAGGGTTTCACTGTATGTGAATGTCAATATAACAATTTTCTTTTGGAGTTAAATTACTTCATTCCAGAATCAGGACAGAACATAAGCACAACTATAATAGGAAATAGAATTAAAGTTTGAGGAAACAAAAACAAAATAAATAATAAATTAATGAATTCTGTTTCACCAGCTTTTACAGTAATTTCCTATATTTAAGCATTACATGATACTGACTGGCAAAATTATTATAAACACAAGAAAAAGTCTTCTGGCATCATACCCAAGGCTTGGTATGGTTTTGGCTGGTAGTTTGAAGACCTGAGCATCAAATTCATCATAGTCCACAAATGTAAAGTTATCATCAGACTCACAAGATGAAGCAGCGAGCAACCCTGAAATGTCAAATTCTTGTATATCAATTTAAAAACCTAAATATCTATTGATAAAATAAAATATTTTACCCCACCTCTGACAAATTTCTTGCATTCTTATTGATCAAAGTGTATCACATGAAGACATGGTTTGGGACCATATGAGAGAGTATTACAGTAAATCCTGTAAAAAATTTTAAATGTTGAAAACAAGCAAAGAAAATTGAGAATTTTTTATTTTTACTGCAAAAATTCACACACTATTACTCAAAATTGGAATAATAAAACATCTAAACATTTGTTTCAAGACTGGATTTTTTTCTGATGAAAAATAAGTGACATTACATCATAAATATTACAAGAAAAGTTAAGAGCCTAAGTCTATAATTATACCATGCATTCCGCAATGCAAGATTTTGACAATACTGTGAAAGCTAATGGATATTTAATTGTAAACTATGTATTCAACAAGAATAATATTTTATTCAGCAGGAAAATGCCATATTGTATCTACAATATTGATCCTATGAAAGCAGACAATTTGTGTAACAGGTTTTAAAACAGTCTTGGACAAAAAAATAAATACATTGAGAAAGATAATTTCACTTCTCATAGTTATGAAGCATGAAACAAAACCTGCTTCTCTATTTGTTTTTGTTTTGTATTATCTTAACCTTAAATGTAATGAAATATGAATATTAAGTTGATCTGATTGAGATAAGTTTCAGATCCACATGGTATAAGCTTGGTTTAGTTTGATGTCTTCAACATTTGATCTCACTAGAAACATGTTACACATATACTGTCTATCCAAGTAGTTTTCCTAACTACAAAAAAAGTAAACATCTTTAAACAATGTAATGATTGACTTTCATTAAAGATCTGAATTAGCTTTCAAATAAAGCACAACCATAAATCATGTAACCTATAAAGACTTTATACTGATTAGAAACAAATAATGTCTTTTTTTACTGAGAAAATATCTAGCTGAATCCAGTGAACTCCAAACCCAAGAGGTGATTATGCTGCCATCAGTTTGGGAGTGTGGTCATCTGGGCTGCAGCCACTAAACCCACAAAATCTAAATCTTGTCCCTTTAAAACTAGACCAAAAAGTTACACTCAAATTTTGCAGAAATCTTTTGTGATTTCAGGGAATATGAAGCATATTCAATGACAATGCTCAGATTTAAGGGGTTATATCCTCCTTCCCCAGCATTAACCTAAAAAGAGAGATATCAGGCCCAATGACCATTTTCTGTGATATTCAAGTAGTGCTAGTGAGCCTGGACTGAAACTTGGCATTGTTTTAACTCACAGGATGAATCACCAGAAACAAGTTAAATTAGTGATATTCATAACCTGGCACAGAATTCATAACAGATAAAATGTTTACTTTATTTTACCCAGCTGCATATATTTGTATCAAATGTTTAGAAAGTAGATGTTTATATTTTGACAAGCTCTTTATATATTAAAAAGGACTGATTTTTTTTAAAAATCGACTTGTACAAGTCTTAGGAAAAAAACTAAATGCAATCTTGAGTTGTAACTGAATCTGTGTCATAACTTGACTCATGCAAAACTGACACTAGGACATTTTGGTATCCTGCTCTCTTCAATCTGAATATTTTCATGATCTAAATCCATTTATTACCAAGTTTGCTCAAGTTACCTGACTATGTCATCCAGGTAAACTACTGTCAAGGAGGATGTGTTGACAAGACTTACAATAATGTTCATGGTTTGTGTGAATTCCAAAGGAATTAGAAATAGAATTAGAGTTTTAAAAAATATGGTATATTGATCCTCAGAAGCCAAACCAAACTTGCATGATGCCAGGTGGATATGGATTAGGACATGAATATATGCATTGGTTAGGTCTAAACTGGTTGTAAATCTATCCTTTTTTAGAGAAGGCCTAATTAAAAATTCCATGTCCATTTTTAACTTTGGCCCAGCCATATACTTGTTGAGTTGACTGAGGTCTATGAAAAGCAAAGATTTTCCATTGGTTGTGGGCACTAGAAAATGTTGAGAATAAATCCCACTAAGGCTTTTCTTACAAAATCTGAAAACCACTGCTGCAAAATTTCTGCCTTCTCCAGATTTGACAACATATCAATCATGGCAGGGTATGATGAAAGAGAAAGGGGGTATGATAAACGAAATATTAAGTCCCTCCAAAAAAACTTGGATTTCTGTGGAAATAGATCCAAGACTAACAAAAAAAGGAACAAATATACCACCTACAGTCTTGTTATATGCAGGCAGTATGGGTGGCCAAGTCAGCAACAACTGTTCAGAAGCTTGAGAAGAAGAAAACTTGCTTCCTATCTTCTTTAATGACTTGCCTCCAGAATAGGGACCTGTTGCCACCTGAAATTTGACTGATGTTGAAACTTTTTTGCCAGTGTCTGGCCTCTTCTCCATTTGCAAATGATTGTCATTCTGTTGCAGCTAAGACTGATGCCAGTGCTGATGGCAAGGTAATCTGGAGAAACAGTTCTTGTGCTTCCAACTTCCATACATTCTTAATTTCACTGCTGAAAGCAATGGCACACCAAAGGGAAGTGAAGACAATATTAGACATGTTGCTTCTCTCACTAGATCCAAAGTTGTAAGGGCACTAGCAATCAATTGGTGCTTGTCCCTGTTAATTATCTTTTATCCATGGACTCCCTTACATGATCACTTCCATATTTTCAGCAAGGCAAATAAAAATAACAGCATGTGATGCAGTATGAAGCACTGATGAAGATACCACATATTTTTCACTAATTTGGAAGTGGCATGGAAAACATTAAAATCCACCTTAAAACAGTCATTGCCAAAAGCATGCAATACCAGCGTGACCAAAACACTGCTTGGTAGCTGGCTTTCTGAGAGAAATCAATCAGTTCCCCAGGTCAAATGTCTTGTCAGACAGATCATCTAAGTCTACCAAAGCATTAACAAATTTAGTCTTGGTTCACAGATAGTGGCAGTAGGCACTCTGAAATTGAAAAAAAAAATCAGTAAAATTTCTCCATGGCCATTTTAAAGCTAAACTCTTATTCCTCCAAAACAGGGTTTGAGAATGCTCAGTCAAGGTTATTCCAGCATTCTATGGTGTCTGTCCTCATCCTTGTGTGCAGTACAGTAACTATCCAACAGATACACAATGAAAAATAACTGGCCTGCTGGTATCTTGGTGAGAAACATGGCCAAAAGTGTACTAGACTGGTGACTGGACCATCCGTTTTGTGGCTGGCTGGACAGTTGGCTTGGTAGCCAACTAGTTGGTCAGCTTGGAAATCACCTGGGCAAAATATGCAGCAAATTGGATGTACCAAGATTCCGGTTTGACTCTGCATACCACTTAACAGCTGACCCGTTGTTACGAGTCTATGCTCTTAAAAAAAAAGTAACAGGAAAGACTGAAGACAACAAGCCTTGTAAAATTTAACAAATATATTTCCCTAGAATACAAAGTAAAAAATGAGAAAAAAGAACTTACAGTTTTGCAAATTAAATTCCAAAATAATCCAAGAATAAAGACACAAGTCCTAATAATAAAAGTCCTGAATAAAACTTGGTCCAAGTCCTGATGAGATCCAAAATTGAAGGCAATGATGTGTCTGTTTTAGCCTATGAAGTACTGATGAGTCAACAGTCTCGTTGAATCACATAAAATATTGTTCCAGGTTTGAATTCTGTATAAATTCCAATTCTCCAAGAACTTTATCAGAGCACTTTTGTATTTCCAGAGAAAACAATCACTTGAATTCAGTAATTTGAAAAAAATAAAATTCAGCCCAAACTGGTCACAACATAATACAAATTAAAGTGCTAGATGTTAAAGCACAACTGGTAAAATCCTCAGCCACAAGATAATATAGTGCTTCATTAGTTCTTTGCTTAACCTCCAGTCATAATTAGCATTTTCTAAACACAACCATAACCTTATGGAAAATAACCTTCTAGAATTATTTAATGAGCCTTGTTAATTTACAACACAATAGCCTATAAAAATTACTTAGGAATCTCCAAAACCTTGACCTTGATCAACATAATGACTCCTTCTTGCTTACCTGAATAATAATTATGTTAATAAGCTCATGCACATAGAGAATGATGAAGCTATTATTAGTTGTTTACATAAATTAATTTTTTTAAAATTTTAAAAAGTCAATCAGGTCATGAAATGAACTCAATTTTGGACAAGGGCAAGTCCAGCAAACAATGTTACATTTGTTACATGTCTAAGCTCATACTAAAGTAACAAGAAAAGAGTTAAGACAACAAGCTTTGTAAACTTTAACAAAATAATTTATTTCCCTAGAAAACCAATGTAAAAATGAGAAAATGGATTTACAATTTACAAATCAAATCCAAAATTAATCCAAGAATTAAAAAATATAAGTCCTATCGATAAATAATCCTAAGTGAATCACAGTTCAAATCCTGATGAAATTTAGAAGGAAAGTGATGATGTTTTCAATAGTCAGCTTTGTACTCATGTGTTGACAGTTACAAATCAAATCCAAAATCAATCCAAGAATTAAAAAATATAAGTCCTATCGATAAATAATCCTAAGTGAATCACAGTTCAAATCCTGATGAAATTTAGAAGGAAAGTGATGATGTTTTCAATAGTCAGCTTTGTACTCATGTATCAACAGTTGTTTATTGACTCACAGAAAATAATATTCCAGTTTGGAGTTCTGAATAATTTTCAATAAATGTCTTTGTCCAAGGATTAATTTAGGAGCACTTGTATTCCAGTGTAAATAAAGTAACGATTCAAACTGGTCACAACAAAACACCTTCGAGCTTCAAAGGTTTTAAGGCCAACTGGATAATTCTTATTATAACATGAGGCCAACTGGAGTTATAAGAATATCTAAAATGCAACACAGATTCCTGTATGAGGGTCATGTGACCACCTTTCTAGAACAACATAGAAATATTTACATGTCTAACATCACATACTTTAGTATGGCCTTAGCTAAAATAAATGGTTCTTACTTTGAAAAAAAAATATTTAAAAACAATTTAAAAAGTTGTTTACTCAAAAATGACAGTTGCTCTGAATCAATGTCAGTAAATAGTGTTTCTACTACTGGCTGTTTTAGGTCAAACAGAGCTGAATTGAATTTCAAAAAAAAATTTATCAAATCCATTAGACAAAATTATCCTTACAATAGCATGTAATGGAACAAAATAAATTTGTTAAAAAAAACTAACAAATAACTAAATTACATATACATAACACATTACAACATGTAATAATTTTTTTTCAAAACTAACAGACAATTAAATATACATAACACAGTATACATCAAAGCTTGCAGCTGTAATAGACCTCTGGTCACTGGTCAAAAAATATGTCCAGCTAGATGGCTGGACTGGATGGTTGACAGTCTTAGTGGTGGCATATGGGTTGGAAGGAAATGCCATCAACATAAAAAAATAGTCTGAAGACCATGCCTAAACATAAAGGGACTTAAGCTCACTGGTCAACCAAAATATGGGAGGAAATTTGCTCACTGACTGCAAGCATTAGCCCATTTCTTCAAGTCACTACTGGAGATTTGAGATCACCATTGGGAAATAAATTCCCCAGAAGCAAGCAAATACATAATCACTTCTTTTGCCAGTCTTGGCATCTTTGATTCCAGCAGTGCCTGGGAGGGATGCCAGCACATCACCTCTGAAACCCCTTGTTTCATCAATTAGGCTTGGTCAGACATAACAGCCACTGCAGGAATGTACCCTTTGTTCTTTAAGCCATTTTGCAAAACCAAGGATCAAATCCTTTTCTGACCACACTGCAGGAATTGTACCCATCAATTTTGAATGGGGGCAGGGCACACCATCAAGGCATGTTCCACACATGACATCTTCATATAAAGACTCACAATGCTGCATTCCGTTCACCAAGACTGCATCCATTTTTCTTTGTTCTTTAAGCCAATTTGCAAAACCAAGAATCAAATCCTTTCTGACCACACTGCACAGTCAATACAGGAAGAAATGAAAGGATACTGTGTACATCTAAGACATGTATATCCTCACTAGTTGGTGCATTACATCGTCAATATTCAAATTGAAATGACAGGAACAACAAAAATGTCGGAAAATAACCCAAAAGTTTTCACATATAACAACACTTGTTATTTAAACAAGTAAAATATTTCTGGAAGTTTGCACAAATAAATAACAAACTATAAGCAATAAAGATACTATGTTGGAGCACAAAGCCCAAAACTGCAAACAAATTGGCAAAAATACTGACTTAAAATAATAAATAACAGTTGCACCATGCAGAAAATACATTAATCATTAATACACAATACCTATTTTCTAGATGGTTCGAATGAAATAATAAAATATTGATCTCACCAAGCAAAGTTAACTTGCAAACATCTGGTTGATAGGAAGTCACCTAGTGGTGTTTAGGGAAGGTAATGGGCAAGAGTTTTTTTTATTAAATTATTAAATTAAATTTTTATTATTAAATTATTAAATTAAATTAAATTTTATAACTAAATTACATATACATAACACATTACAACATGTAATAATTTTTTTTCAAAACTAACAGACAATTAAATATACATAACACAGTATACATCAAAGCTTGCAGCTGTAATAGACCTCTGGTCACTGGTCAAAAAATATGTCCAGCTAGATAAACATAAATAAACAGCTAGCATAAACATTAAATAAATATATAAATAAATAAATATATATAAATAATATATATATATATATATATAAATAAATAATATATAATATAAATAAATATATATAAATACATAGATAAACAGCTAGCATAAACATTAGAAAATACATATTATTATTTCAAGAGAGCTGGATTCTAGAGGTTGCAGAACTTATTTGATTAAATTAATGTGATCAGAAAATGTTGTTGTTGTTGGGCTTAATGCCATTTTTGAGCACATGATAGGCAATACATGGCAGCCAGTATTAATGGTGGAGGAAGAAACTGGGAAATCACTGGAAAGAACCACCGACCCACGAGAAGCTACTGGCAAGCTTTCTCACATATCAACATTCGCCGAATCCTAGACTTGAACCTACACAGACGGAAAATGTATTCAGTGGAGAAATACTCAGAGACAAAAGAAGAGACAAAAAGATAAACAAAAATGGAGAGCCAGTCAGCATAAAAAAAAAGAAATATACAACAGGATAGAATACAAATTTTTTCTTTGTTGGATATCCAATCCAATTTGTCAGTTTCATGGTTGGATGCAAATCTCTCTGACTACAATGTCTGAAGCATCTAGATTGGTTGGCAAGTTGCCTTGCATACCTCAACTGTATACTCCCCCTTGACTTTGCCATTCATCCAGATTCACATCTGAAAACCAATCTGTCCAGTTGGTCAAGCCCCCAAATGTAATCGGAGGGGATATAAAGTCCAACTGTTATGGTCTGCTCATAGTTGGGTGCACACATTGTTAATAGACTAAAAGGTTTGGACAAGCTCATTTGGTAATTATATGGCCTCATATATCTCAAGCACTACAATAATATGGATAAACAGTAAAACTTTGCCTACAAAAACAAACTGGGGCAAAATAAAAGGAATGGACAGAAAATAACTGACAATAGCAAGTTTTGCAAAGAGACATAGAAAAAAAGAATAATACGACAAAGATCTGTCTGATTTTGCATCTGAGTAAAATGATATAATCAAACCTGTTTCTGTTTTTGTTTTTTTGACATCATTTCTTTTCTCCAACTGCAAAGAAAGTAAACAAATACACAGTAAATAATAAAGTACAAATGTCTCAATGACATCTGTGAGAAAGTACTGAAACAAACCTTGCATTATTATTGCTAATAGATTAAAAAATCAAACCTGGCAGAACTAAATCTCAGACCTATTTATATACTTTTAACTGACATATCTAACCTTAAATAATTTCATAATACATCATAACAACAATGAATTGCCACACAGCAACAGCATTTACAGAAAGATAAAATATGGCTGCATAAATTTTTAAATTTATTCATTTGGTGTACTGAAAATTTAGCAGTCATTGATAACTGTGGCAAAAATTTACAATCTAAAAATGTTCTTGAAAAAAAAACTGAATAGGTAGCTATCAGTCATGCAAATGGTAACAGGTAAGCATACTCCTGTATCTACTGGTTTTGTTTTATTTTAACAATTGAAGATGTGTTTGTCTTTCATTTTGTTCTTAAATCTGTTTGGTTGGTTTGGCGCTTTACAGCACAAAAACACAAGTAGGTTATTTAGTGCTAAGACAACTGGAGTAAAGTGCCTTGCCCAAGGACACACCAAGATAACTGAGGATGGTAAGAAGGCATGATTCTAACCCAAGCCCTTTCAATTGTTGGTCTGGCATGCTAACCACTGAACCACTGCTGCTCTCTTAAATGTTTGTAAAAATATATGAATCTGTTTTCTATACTGGTATAAGCATTTCCATCACAAATATATTCTAATATAGGTCAGCCTAAACAAATGAAAGCTAATTCTTTTGCATTTTGTGGGTGAGATAAGTTACCTCTTAATAGGCCTAAACTACAATATGCTTTGGCACATGCTTTCTTAAGTTGAATGTTCCATTTCAGATAACTAGTAATTTGCGATTCAAAAATATTATATCTGGTTGTGATTTTCTAATCAGTACCTTCTAATGAACATGATGGTATTTTTTCTTGTCATCTGCTTTACAGTGAATTTTTTGTTCTGGAACTGAATGGTCCATTTTCATGCCACTCTCAAGTTTGGTAGCATTTGGGTATCCTGCATGTTTCAGATTGATTTGTAGCATACACAGTTGCTTGAAAACAGGAAACTTTTCATATCAATATCAATCCTGATGTAATTGGGATGCACAAGAAGAAAACTAATGGACCAAGTACTGTACCCTGCTCCAGAAACTACCTTCAATCAATCAGATTGGAAAATTTTTCCACCATGCATTATTCTTTGAAAAAGATGTTCAAAAAGTTTGTCCAGCACAGAATTTTGTTTGCAACTGGATAATTAAATACTTTACCTATTCATGGAGGACAATGTCAAAAGCTTTCTAATAGTATAGCATAAAATAACAACTTGGGAATCTTATTTAAATATATGGCCCAAGCACCATTAACAAAACTGTTGTATTTCACAACTGTGAATTGTCAGATACATCTAAAATATCATTAAGCTCTTTATAATGTTAGTTCACACACTTTACAAAGAACAGATGATGAGTGGTGAGAATGGATAGTAATTAGTAACCATTGCACTTTACAAAGAACACAGTTGAGTGAGATTAAATGGTAATTACTGACCACTGCACTTACAAACACATGAGATTGGATGGTAATGACTGACTACTTGACCATACAAACAATAATGATGAGATTGGAATGTAATTACTGAACAATTCATATTCCCGTTTTGAAGGGCAAGCATATACTAGGTAAACACTAATCACCCGGGTGGTTGCAAAATGTACAAAGATTTTTAAAAGGTAAGAATTAGTACCAATACTGAAGATGGTTCCTTAAGTATTTTCAGTGTATGTCATCAGAATCACAAGCTTTTGATTAGATTATTCATTTTAGTACTTTTGGAAATGTACATGGAGAAGCAATGTCACTGGAATGGGGTAAAAAACTGTGAAGAATTGGGTGTTTAGTGTTTCAGCTTCTCTGCATGTTTCTTATAATTTGGTGTCTGTCTGTTTTCAGTAGTCTAGGTAGTTTTCAATAGTGGAGGGTCTAGTTTTCAGTAGTCTGGGTAGTTTTCAATAGTGGAGGGTCTAGTTTTCAGTAGTTTGGGGCAGTAATGAAAATGTTTTCAGTTTCGGTATTGGCAGTTAAAAACAACAAACACACTTTTGTAACTTATAAGCATCAGAATTCCAAGTAATGTTACAACAACTAGCATTTTCAGATGGCTATTATTTTTTTTAAAAATAATCATATTTGAATTTTTAACCTAGTCGAGTTATTACAATAGAATGTCCACCAGATATAGTCATCTTCATCAGAATTTTGAACTCTGAATAAAGTATTCTGAACCAAAGGCTCCTCCATGTGATTGATCATTTATTTACTTCACTGTCCAGTAGAAAGAAAATAAATTTTCACAAGAAAACGTTCATGAAACATAGAATCATTCATAATAACACTTTGAATTTCTCATGCAATTTCATTATAAAACGTTCAAACAACCCCTTCAGTACTGATGTCAGCTGCCAGGTAAATCAGATAGTTTTCAATATTTCAGAAATTGATATATTGGTGTCATCCCAAAAAACATTAATTATTGCAGTATTTTCAGTGCAAATGCATGCTAAATTATGGGTCGCTGTTGAATCAGGAAATATTCTAGCAAAGAGCAGGAGTAACATGATCATTCACTGCAATAAGCATGTCATGTTCAGTGAAAAAGTCTGTGAACAATGTCTCTGCATAAGTTATTTTATATCTTCTACTGGTCCAAGTTTGGAAACACAATAGGACATCTTGGCACTTGTTCTTATCAAATTTACCAAATTAACACAGCTACACAGTGTCTACAATCATCCCATCCTCTTTACAACATAATCACCTTTATTGACACACTGTGTAGAGAACAATGCCGTCATCCTTTCTGTACAGGACATTCACTTGCATAATCTGGCTGATACTTCTGATTTGACTCGGATGAGAATTCCATCATTAACAATGGTTAGGTTTTGGAAGAATCAGTTACTTGTCATTATTTCATGCCCAGGCCTACTTTCTGTAATAGCTGTCATTGTTGGCTAAAACATAAAGATTGGTCAATTGTTCAACCAGCATGAGAATTCAAAATACTGAAACAACTGCCAGACTATGACAAAGTTGGAAATCATCTGGGATGGACATGGAATCCATAATGCAGCTGTACTAACTGTGCACAGAGATGACCAAACGCAGAATCAATCCATAGAATATGGAATGATTGATATGTAATATTTGACATCTTAAACAATAACATGATACCAAGTAGATTTTTCATAACCAAACGCAGAATCAATCCACAGAATATGGAATGGATGACATGTAATATTTGCCATCTTAAACAATAACATGATACGAAGTAGTTTTTTCATATCTCTTGAAAAAAGATGCAAAAAAAACTCCAACTTTCTGGCAAACAAAAAAAATGTTGAAACGTTTATGTTTAATAATAAACATTTTCATTATGAAAAATACTTTTTGAAAGCAATGTCAAATTCAGCTTGCCATCAAAAATGTGTTATTTCCACAGTTTTTGTCATCTGTACCATGCACTTTTCTGCATGTTTGAGGCGGACCAATGGAGATAGAGGCCACAATTGCCCAGTTGTAGCATGCTGGACTCGCTACCAAAAGGGTGCAGGTTCCAATCCTACCATTGGTTGGCTATTACTGTGTGTCCTAGGGCAAGGCACTTTACTCCCATTACCTGTACTAAATAACCTACTCATGTCGCTGTGCCATGAAACACCAAACTAAATCATTTTCAATCTACAACAGACTCGACTTTATCTTACAGAATCTATTGAGAAAGCACTCTGTAAAGTAAATTTTCAACAGTACCATATAGTTTTCACGTCATATTACTTGCAAAGTTTCTTTTCTAATCCTGCTGTTTGCGTTATAAGTAGAAACGTGATAATTTAAATGATGGAAATTCTCTTGTTGAACAGTCTGGGACAAGCTTAGAAGTGTGCGGGCCAAGTTAACATTTAAGCCTGACTAGTAATCTGGTGATTTGACTTTTCATTAAATCAGTGGATCACGATAAAAAAACTGGGACGCTATGCTGTTTTGAATGGGTCACCAAAATCAACCAAATAATTTAAAACTTCCTTCAAAAGTGATTTTTTTTTTAATCATTTGATTGTTTGGCAAAGCTAACACCACAAACCTAATCTGGGTCACCACCAAAAATGGTTAAGAACTGCTGCATTAAACAATTAAGGCCTAGTCCTCACCAAAACGACATATTTCTTGACTGTACAAAGACATATTTAATATTCCACTTAACAATTTTGAATACAGGTTGTTTTAGTCAAGCAATATTTCTAATTATCATTTAAACTGATAACTGTCTAGTAGTTAATTAGTACTCATATTTAAAAGAAAAAACTTACCATCTGTGGTGGCAGTTTAATTCTGGGCACAAAAGTTCTGTTGCAGTAAGATTGAGCCTGGTTCTTAGATGTGTAAAAACTGAAAATAATATTTATAGAAATATTGTTACTGTAGCCATATAAATCAATCACATTATACTTATTTATGTCTGCATCATTTTACAACTTCAAAGTCTAAATTTCACAGTTTCAACTAGCTTACAAGGACTGAGCTTTTCACTGTGTGCAAAGCAGTTTTCTTATGAATGTACAGATGGCTATCAATCACTGTTTAAAATTTACAACTGGATAAAAGATATTGTGTGAGTAGCCTGGATAATAGTTTCATATTTTTTTTAAAGGGGAGGGTGGCCAAACTGAAGTAAATATTATATTTTAAAAACAGCAATATTCCTGCTGAAAACAATAGCTAAATGTATGAGTAGTTGGTCAATCAATTTCTTTCACTGCTGTGGATTGCTTATATTATGAAATCTAAAGCCATGTTGTTGAAACTCTATGGTCATAAACTAATCAAAAGAATGAAACAAAACCAATAGTAAAACTTAACAAAGAATTTAATTATCAAAGTTATAAATGAAATTGTGAGATGAACTTATGAAGTGAATCCAGAATAATCCTGATAAAGTTCTATAAAAATCATAAATGAATGAAAAGTTCTGTACAAATTTCAACACCAGAAATGTACTGAAATGTTCAAAATCATGACATTGTCAAGATGGTGTCATCCAGAACTCATTTGAATAATTCACATCAGTTTCAAATAATATAGATAGTCAAAGTAATGAGCACTTTCTATTTCCAATGAACAGTCCAAACAAATATTTTTCATCAAATAATATATATGTACAACATAAAACACATCTGTAAACTTATAACAGGAACACAAGAAATGAGGATGACTCCAAAAGTGGAATGAATTTGATTGCTAAGTTCTTTCCTTATATACACTTTTTATTGTGACTATATTTCACATTATATTCCACATAACAGATCTTTCTAATCATTTTGCCTCAAACCTGTCTATTCATGTGACCTAGCCCAACCAATGGGAAGTTACTGAATTATTCTAGAATCATCTAAACCCCATCAGGCATTGAAACATTAGTTCAAAGTAATCATTAAGTCTTATTGTTAAGGTTATTATTATTAACTATCAACACATACATCAGAACCTATTTACCAATCCTATGTAATTTTATGCTCTGAACAGACTCAGGTCAAATAGGCAAAATCTAACAAAAGACATTCTGTTCAATTTACAACCATAAATAAAAATTAAAAACATTAAACAAAATCATGTACCAGGAGTTACAAAAAATACTGATATAGCAATTAGCTTACATGCATATATACCCCCTGCCTCTCCTGTGCCCCACCTCTACCTGATGATGGAAAGGAGTCTAGTCAAAACAGGAGTTCCTCAAAAGGTCTCACACCCAAATGGCTTAAATGGGATTTAAAATTAGATCTATTCATCTTTTTAACTAATGAGTGTTTAACACATGTTGTTTGATATCCTCAGCAATAAATAGATTTTCAAATCAAATGTATTGGTGGGGATGGCGCATAAAAAGAGGCATTTGGACATGTTTCAGGAATTAGCGGGGATTTTAGGCGAGACTGAGCCTGAGCATTCATTCTCCCAGTTGGTGCACAATCACCTGTTTTTGCTTTTAAAAGAGTTCGAGCACTACTTCCCAACCACAAAAGACCAACGAACTGGTAAGGAATGGATCTGCAACCCATTTGTCAACAAACCAGGCGAATCTAGCATGTCTGTGCAAGAAGATCAACTGCCGGAGATTGCAAATGATGGCGGCCTTAAAACTAGGTTCAAGACAACAACTCTGCCGGTGTTCTGGATTAAAGTCATGGCAGAATATCCTGAGATTGCAACCACAGCACTTAAATCTCTATTGCCATTTCCAACATCCTATCTGTGTGAAGCGGGATTTTCGGCAGTGACAGCAACCAAAACAAAACAATGGAATAAACTGGACATAAGCAACACACTTTGGGTGTCATTGTCTCCTATTACACCCAGATGGAACCATCTCATTGCAAAGAAACAAAATCAGGGTTCTCATTGATTTAGCGTTCTAGTTGAGTTAAATTGTTAAATCACTTTTTATTCAATTTTTGCTGTAACTGTATTTTATTTTTAAGGCATGTTTAAATACAATATAATTAAAATTATTAAATCAAAACAATCTAAAATATATACAATCAATGTTCCCCTCAGCGGGCCATGGTAAAATTATCAAACATTGACCGGTTTGCGGCGATAAATGGTTGGGGATCACTGGTTTATAGGATACAAAAATTGTAATAGTAAAGGAATTCCAAGATAAGCTTCTAAAGTATCCAACCACTGACTAACCTGTGGTTCATCCAGTGAGGGATGTTATAGTCATCTCCAACCTCTAAACTAGACTGAGCAGTTTTGCTGTGAAACTAGAAAAAAATACAAATAAATTAATTGAAAATACTGTATGTGTAAAACATTGCAATCAAACCAGTCTTGATTACAGGTAGTTGATTTAAAAAGTTAACAAGTTTATACAGGAGGTTGATTTAGACAGGATACTGATTAATGCATGTGACTGATTTAGACAGATTAATGTTTTTGATTCAAACAAGTATCTGATTTAGACAGGTGACTGTTTAAGCAAGATTATACTAGAATCTGCTTAAAATGAACTCAGATTTAATAAATTCCAAATCTGCTAAAGTACTAATTTTCAGTTAATACTGTCAAACCTATATATAATGATGACCTGGTCTGATTAGATATTCTAATTCAACCCCTCTAGTAAATTTCCTATATAAAAATCATGCATATAGAAGTCACAAACTTTCAGTAGCAAACCAAAATAATTGCATCCCATTGCATTAGGTAGTCAATGGAATTCATCAACAGTGACCATTATGTGTACGCAAACTAAACATTTGCTTTATAAGAAGGCATTTTTAGACGAAGATATATCCTATAAATCAATGCAACTCAAAGTTGTCAAAGTGTCACATTACGAAAATCATCTTTGAGGAGAGATATAAGTTTATCCCTTGTCTTTATAGTCAAATGGTCATTAAATATTACTGTATAGGCAGGCAAAGATTTGGTTCATGTGTTACTAAGCATAGCCAAATAAGGCTTTTCATTCAATATTTACCACATACCTCATGCATATGCTAAGTGTCTTTTGATTTTGGAGAGTTTAGCCAGTGATTAATCCAGATATTTTTTTATGTACACAGCAGTTCTTACATCAAATTATAAATGTTGCCAAGTCCTCAAGTTTCAAAGTCACATGACAATAAGTAGCCAAACTTCTTTGTCACAAAACTGAGATCAAAGATTTCTTTAAAGAGTCAGAGATGATTTAATTTACAAAATTGATTAAATAAAGATACACAAATCCAGCATAAAATACAAGTCTGAGATAGAATAACAGATATGCATGGATGATTGTTTTAATAGTTATCAAAAATAATAATAATAATAATAATAATAATAATAATAATAATAATAATAATAATAATAATAATAATAATAATAATAATAATAATAATAATAATAATAATAATGGAATCAGTGCCTAGTATTTGTTCTAAAAGCATGCTTGAAAGCTTAATCTACATACAAAAGGCACCTGTGTACAAAGGCCAGTTTGGCCTTTTCCCCTGAGTAGATGCTATTGCAAAAAATAGTTATAAGGAAAGGCAGTATTAATTATAACCAAAAATATCTGAATGACACTTTGATAATGCAGAGAAATTGTTGACATGAATAACATAGCTAAAAGATCTTATTAGAAGTTCACATTTCCCCAATACCAAGTTATCTAACATGTTTAGATATAAATACGGCATTATCCTACATATAAAATCAAGTGACCTATCAGTATTGTAATATGACAGCCAATCAATTACAGTATAACAGAAATTCAGTGGATCCACTTACCAATCTAATTATCAATATTAGATGTGAATTTTATCCTTACCGATTTGTTTGCTCCATGTTCTGAGTTGGTCAAAAGGTCAATCAGAAACCTTGTGGGTCACCAATATATCAAGTTATGGGTTTTTTTGAATTTAATAAAAAACAATTTCATATCCTTGTAACTTCATGAAATAGTTACCATATACTAAAAGTCTTAAGTACATGAGCATGACATTTTAAAGGAGAAAAGCTCATATTTGAATGGCTATGCTAATTAGTGGGTTGAACATAGTCAAGTAACTAACCTTAAAAAGAGGTGCAGCATGTAGAGGTTGTTCTCCCATACAAACCAGATCACTTCCAACACCTGTTCAGGTAAGTAATTTCATTTTTAGTATTATGTATATTTAAGAAAATAGTACAACTTTAATATATATATATATATATATATATATATATATATATATATATATATATATATATATATATATATATATATTTTATTATTTTGGAAAATAGTACATCTTTAATTGTAAATAAAATATACAATTGTTAAAAAAAATCAACAACTCTCTATGGCACAATTTGAAAATTTTAAAAATTCATTCTCTCACCAATTATCAATCTGTCATTCATGCATTCATGTAGCAATAAAATATAAAGGTCACTGATACAAATGATAATTTGTAATGGACAGCTTCTTATTTGGCTATCACATGCCAAGGAAATAGGAGCTATGTGCATTTCCCAAAGACACAATGAGAAAGCCAACTGACCTGACCTAGCCTAAGCAGGTATGGAACCCATGACACTTTATCACTCTTCCACCTGAGCTAATGAGGCTCCATAATTGATATAAAAATATTCAACATTTTTTCTGTATCATTTTATTGCAATTTTAAGTGAATAACCAGATTCTCTCAAATGGGACTCATGAATCTACTGGCCATATTGAATTTCCAAGACTTTGTGATAAGACCATTTCTTCTGATTAACTAGTAAATGTTGAAACCATCTCTGATCTTCTTCAGAAATAACAAAATTTTCAAATTTGTATCAGGACCATATTCACTTATGACTAACTAGACATCATAAGAAGTCTTTCAACAAAACCCCCATTCTGATATGACCTTTACTTCATGAGTAGTGATAACAAGATTTTCAAGATGTCACTTAGGTGGTCATATTGGATGCCTGAGCAGCACTTTTTTCCTTTAGAACGAAGTAGACATCATAAGTCATTTAGTAAAATTGATATAACAACCCATTCAGAAGAATAACAAGATTTTCAAGATAGCCATTATGGTGGCTACATTGGATGTGTATGCAGTGCTAATTGTGTTTAGGACCAACTAGGTATCACAAGAAGTCTTTTGGTGAAAAGCTCTTATCAGTATCAGGTGTTGTTCAGGAGTAACTGTGGAGACCATACTAAACATAAGAATGGTATTATTTTTGATCCATTATTTTTATTAGACATTATGAAGAAGTCTTCTGATAAAAACCTCAAGTCGACATGATTTTCCATCCTGGAGGAGTAGTGAAAACAATATTTTCAAGACGGTTGCTAGTTCAGATATACTGGGAATCAGACTGGCAATATTTTTATCTAGGATGAACTAGATATCCTAAGAAGTCAATTAGTGATGTTGATGTGGCAACATGTTTATCTTGGATGAACTAGATATCATAAGAAGTCAATTAGTGAAAACTCCATGATGTGGCAATATTTTTATCTAGGATGAACTAGATATCATAAAAAGTCAATTAGTGAAAACTCCATGTTGATGTGGCAATATTTTTATCTAGGATGAACTAGATATCATAAGAAGTCAATTAGTGAAAACTCCATGTTGATGTGGCAACATTTTTATCTAGGATGAACTAGATATCATAAGAAGTCAATTAGTGAAAACTCCATGTTGATGTGGCAATATTTTTATCTAGGATGAACTAGATATCATAAGAAGTCACTTAGTGAAAACTCCATGTTGATGTATCAACATTTTTATCTAGGATGAACTAGATATCATAAGAAGTCAATTAGTGAAAACTCCATGTTGATGTGTCAACATTTTTATCTAGGATGAACTAGATATCATAACAAGTCAATTATTGAAAACTCCATGTTGATGTGGCAACATTTTTATCTAGGATGAACTAGATATCATAAGAAGTCAATTAGTGAAAACTCCATGTTAATGTGGCAATATTTTTATCTAGGATGAACTAGATATCATAAGAAGTCACTTAGTGAAAACTCCATGTTGATGTGGCAACATTTTTATCTAGGATGAACTAGATATCATAAGAAGTCAATTAGTGAAAACTCCATGTTGATGTATCATTCCCTCTGTAGGAGTAGTTATAACACTATTTTCAAGCTGATAACTGCAGTGACCATATCAGATGACATTAGGTACAATAAGATATCATATGGTCTTCTGGTGAAAACACCATGTCAATATGACTCCATTCTGGAAGTGTATATACAAGATTTTCATGATGGCTGCTGGGACACAATATGGAACATCAGATTGACATAATTTTCATTATGCACCAACTAGACATAAAAAAAGCCTTTTAATGAAAACCTTGTGTTGATAAGACAATCCATTCTGGAGGATCAGTGACAAGGATTTCAAGATGATCAAAGTGGCAGCCATTTTGGATAACTCAGCTGCACCATTTTCATTTAACCCTTTCATCACTAAGTAACTTTGTAGGCATAGGGTCCTCAACACTAAGTAACTTTGGAGTTGTAAAGCAAAATGACTTGTGGACTTTGAAACAACATAACTTTGCCAATGTTAAAGATATCTGGCTGGATTAGGTGTCAAAATCAAGGTTAAAAATCATATTTTATGACTAATTCAATAAAATGTGCATATATATTAGAACTGTTAAAATGCAGGTACAAACAGGTAAGACAACAGGTAAAATACAAGTAATTATTTTATTACCTCTTAGAAGACATAGGAAGTTCTCAAAACTTGTTCAATTGACCCTAGATGTACTAGTGAATAATCATAGTAGCAGCACAAGTCTTTCTTTTATGGGGTCCATAATATATAAAATTCTATAAAATGAACCAAAATGATCTCCAAGGTGAGATCTTTCCACACACCTATATCGCATTGAAGTTTGTTAAACGGACAATTTTTCCAAAAACTTCATCTGAATAGAATATTTGAAAATATTCTGAATCTTTCCTGGAGCCATCTAACACTCAGGTGTGCCTAATTCTGTCAGAAAACTGAAACAAATCTCTTTGGTTGTCCGGCTTCGTCCAAACAAAACCACGTGGAGCGTACAATTCCTCTAGTTCAAAACCTTCAAAGTCCTCTTCATCGTAATCACTGTCACCCACAAGTGCATTCCATTGTCTCTCCATATGTCTTCTCTCATTTTCATCCAAATTTACCAGGTCAAAATTATTAACTCTTCTCTTAAATATCTTCAAACGCCGCTATTTTGGATACAAATTTCACTGCCCCAGACCGAAAAGTCGGTCCATAGTGTTTACGGACTTACTTCCACCTGACCGCTTTTCATTTTAGTGTTAATTATCAGGCATACAATGTAAAACATGTTTTACATGCCAAAGCAAATGCATAATTCATAGAACATCACCAAGACACTTTTGTAATTTCAATGTCGGTATGTTTTCTTATTTTCTAGAAATATTTTTAAACAAGTCTCTGAAAGGAGCAAAAGAAGGTTTTATTTCTAAATTTTAGTAAATACCATTATAAAAGCACTTACCACAATCAATAGTGCGCTGTTTGGTGATGTTAGTAAGTTCTCTATCCACCTCAAACACACCAGCTCCAGGAGTGATGACAATGGATACCTTTCCTGTCCTATCAAAGTTGCGGTCTATGTATGGTTTTTCAAACACTGCAAATGTGTAAAAGACATGAACTTTCAATCAATTAAGAGTCATTATGTATTCATGTAATAGATAGCTTTCTGGATAATCATAGGCTTTATTGATTACTTATCCTGATATCAGTGTACAATCTTTTGGGCCATCCAACCATGACAAATATATTCCATGAAAATTTTAATGATTTGAAGTAATGATTGTTTCCTCTGTCTGTGTGTGTGTGTGTGTGTGTGTGTGTGTGTGTGTGTGTGTGTGTGTGTGTGTGTGTGTGTGTGTGTGTGTGTGTGTGTGTGTGTGTGTGTGTGTGTTATGACTTCATGGTCTTAAAATAAGTGATTAAAAAGAGAAAGAAAAACAAGTTTTGTAAAATTAAAAGAAAAAATAACTGGTTTCCTGAGCTTATAAAGTGAAAAATGTAGAAAGAACTTATTGTATTGCAAATTAAATTCCAAATCATCCTAGAATTACTAACAGACCGATTAAAGTTCTGAATAAACTTTAGTGATTGAAAAGAGTAAGAAAAACAAGTTTTGTAAAATTTTAAAAAAATAATTGGTTTCCCGAGCTTATAAAGTGAAAAATGTAGAAAGAACTTATGGTATTGCAAATCATCCTAGAATTACTGACAGAAAGATTAAAGTTTTGAATAAATTTTAGTGATATTCTGTAATAAATCCAACATTGAAAGTGTTGATGTGCTTGGTGGCCTGTGTCATGGTGATGTATCAACTGTCTTTTGTTGAATCACTAACACTAAGAATATATACTTTTTTGAAATTTTACTATAAATCCAAGTCTCTGTGTCCAAGAATGTTATTTTTAGATGAGCACTTTGTATTTCCAGTGAGTAATTTGAATAAATAAATTCCTGCCCAAATAAATTCCTGGACAATAATACAACTAATTCTAAGATCGTCTAGCATAAATAAATAATTTTTCCAGTAACAAAATTACCTACGTCGTCTACCTGACCACAGGTCTTAATTAGCATTTTCTAAATGAAAACTATGGAAAATTTCATTCAAAAAAGGCTCCAAATGTTTATAATATAAAATTTTAGTTATAATTAAAAGGTCTGTTATTAAAATTATAATAAAAAACAGGGAAAACACAATGACCTTGAATCAGAGCAAAATAAATATTTTTAATTCTATAATGACCTTAATATTAAACTCAAACTCAAAAAGAAAATATTGACTCCATCTTAGTCATTTACAAAAAATTTTTTAAAAAATGATTCTGGCCAGGTAGAAAATGAACCTCATTTCGGACAAGGTCAAGTCAAAAATATATTTATCAATAGCATACAATGTAAACATAAATGTTTTAAAAAAGCCTAACAAACAAATAATGTACATTAAATATATATAAATTGGAGGGGGGGTAATGATATCAGCACAATCCTGGGTATATAATGTCAAATGAAAAGTTACAGAAATGTAAAGGTAATAATTCCAAAAACTTCAGAATGATCAACCCATTCAAATTAATATAAATACACTGTCCTAAAATACAAAATGTAAAAGGGAAAGATGTTTAAATTCTGTTAAAACCCAGTGGATACACATCTGAGTTAAAACCGAGGGATGGAGAGACCATTCCTTCTGTACAAGTTGACTGTTCTGTGACAAAGGGTTGGTCAGTACATTGAGGAGTCTGAGAATATGGTGAACCTGTATGGCTTGTTGATAACAATACCACTTCTGAAAGACTAACACATTGACACAAAGGTCTGATGACTGAGGTCCTCCTTGCTGAAGATAAATCACCATTGCTAGTGAGGTCCATTGCCATGAGTCAAAACAACATACAAAGCAATTTTAAAATATTCCTTTATTTGATAAAGACTTTTCAAATTAATACTAGAAACAATCTGCTAAAGATTAAAAGTACAACAAAAAAAATTAACAAGAAAACTGATCAGATACTAGTCTCAATCATCATCTGACAAAATGTCAAACTAGAAATATAAAAATATTTCCACAGCACAATTCAAAATTAATTTACATATGAACACTATTGTCATATTAACAATTTTATAAATTATTACAGAAATTATTTTGACTTACTACCATCAGTGGAACAATGTCCAAAGGAGACTGCTATCAGGCTTAAACATCAGCAAATTTTAAGCTGTCTCCCTGACTTAATACTGATCAGAAAAGCAAGTAGATATCTCATTTCTTGTTATTTTCATTAAGATTAAATTATTTTTTACTGTGCTTTGTAATGCTGTACAAACTATATTTGGGAACCCATAACAGACACAATGCCATAAGCATGGAGTAATTAAAACTACTAGAAACTTAAGAAAAAAAACATTCTCACTCTGTCAACACAAGTAAAACAAAACATCGAGAAAAGTGGTGGTCATTAGTGAGCTTAACACCATTTTTCAGCACAAGATGGGCTATACATGATGTCCAGTATAATGTGTTAAGGAAGAACCCATGAAAAGCCTCAAGAAGAACTATGGACCCAAGAGAAGCTACTGGCAAGGTTTCCCACATACCCACATTGGCTGAGCCCGTGACTTGAACCCACAATGACAGTTGTTGGTAAAGGTGAGCGCATTAGACTACTATACCACCTCAAGAAATGCATTTTGTAACTTACAATTAAGTGACATATTGAGTGTTTCTAAGAAGTTGCCCTGTGCAGCTGTGGAATTCCTGGCTTTTGGCACAGTATAGCCCTGGTTCTCATGGTGATGAAGAACATGCTGCAGGTATTCATTGAACAGTTTCTTCAGTTGCTTCATTGTTCCTGTCCAATCCTCATACCGCTCATTCTGTACAACTACCCTAAAAATAAAGCACATTTTATTCTACACTCTATAGAAGAATTATTTCTTTTACTGATCTCTTTGTTCTGAAATGGTGCAGAACTTAAATGGCTAATCATCACATCAACCATTGGTGATAATTTGAAATGCTAAAAGGAAATTTTACTATAATCTTAACTGAAAGAGGACTATGAATAACAATATAAAACAAAGGCTCCACAATAAACATGGTATCTTGACTGCAAACAGCATTATCATAATGCTGCTTTTTGCTCAAGCATGTATGACAATAAACTTAAGTATATCTAACCTTGAAGCACATATTACTACTAAAATTCTGTTTTTGTAAAAAAACATATCCCCACAGACTTCATCATTTTGACATCTGCCCAGAGCTTCGTACCTCTAGGATAGATCATTCAAAATAAGGACTTGGGGTGGGGGGAAGGGTGAATTCAGTTGGATAAGTGCCTTTATCTTTTCGTAACTAGTAAGAATGATTAAAGGGTAGGTATCTCAAAAGTTTCCAAGTTATGACACAAGCTAAAACACAATAGGAATAGACCCATGTGGTCAAATTCAGTTGTAGGTATACATTTTTCTTTTCATGTTCATAATTACAAGTAGGGGATCTCAATAGTTTCTATGTTTTGACCATGGGAAAGACCAAGGATGCACATCTGATATGTGCTGACAATTAAGTCACTCATCACACATGCCAACTCTCAGACATATGAAACAATTAACTCTGGATATTTTAAAATTTAGGTAAAATTACTCCTACCCAACTAATCCATCCAATATGTGTGTGAGCAAATACCTAAATGTTTTGGTACAAGCTAGATCCAAAAGACTATCACTGACCCAAGTTGTATGTATCAAGTTATAACAATGAAGGATTTCACGGATATAACACATGTAAGAAATACATATGAACATTATCATAATATCCCTGTATCTTTTTTTAAAAGAACTTAGAAAAATAATGCAAAAGTTCCAGCTCAACAAATTTTGGGGAAAAAAGTTATAAAGTGCCTTTTATAATTGCAGTAGCATACAGTGTAGTTGGGGTATATGTTACACCGACAAACTAAGATATGAATTCTCCTATCCAACATTCAAAATATCAGCATGTCAAAGAAACAAAGTAGCGGCATAGTTCATCTAACTGTAAATTTTATTCTCCTGAAATATTCTAACCAAATTTCTACATTTAGGACAATACTTCTTATATGTAATATAATTCATCTTCATTTAAAATTTGGTCTACAGTAGTCTACTTCATGTACAGCCCCCAACCAGTGGCCACCCACTCTTTGCAGCCAGAATCCCTTTGCATTGATGAGTTTGTGTTTAAAAGTACCTCTTTAGAAAGACCACTCCTCTAACACAACCATTGGCCAACATATTAGTGCACAAATGTAAAATTTACCTCACAAGCACCTACATTTTATAATTAATATGTATCCAGAACCAATATTTAATTACAGTAAGGTAAGTAATCAGATTATCTTTCCAGATGTCTGTTTCCACATGTCAGGTATTCATTAATGAAAGAAGTGTTGACTAAAGTACATGTACTACTAAGGTTATTATTACATCATTAATGCCAATGTTTGCAGAAAATGGGGTCAGCAATATTGATAGAGTTTTATCCTTTACACAGTGGCAGATTTTCGTTTATTTTTTCAATTGCTAATTATCACCACACATAGAAATGCGTCTGTACCTTTACATTGTCTGACCCAACATAATTGTCCAGATCATAATATCAGATAGAAATGGCCACAGCAAAGTTTTAATAGAGTTTTGCTGGCACAATTCAAATAAATAAGATTGTAAAAGATAAGGAGAATATTCTGTAGCAGTGGAAAAATGGAGTAAATGGAAAGAGAATTATTTTAAATATGAAACAATGTATGTACCAAGATTTAAAAAATGTTTCTGAATGGTTTTGCAATGTGCATGCCAACAATATCCACTCACATTCCACAGCTAAGAATAAGAACTATTAATTTATATGACTTGAAATAACTGTTTTTAAGACAAGAACAAAATTTTAATAAATAATGCAACTTTTGAATGAAGACATTAGCTGCTTTAAGTTATATATAGCTTTCCTAATAAATACAGATATACATACACATCTCACAAATAAAGTCCCCTTCTGGAATAGCCACCTGTCTTATAAGGCCACCTTCCTGGTGCAGAAGGGTTGGCCATATAAGAGGGGGACAACTTTACAGTGTATTTGCTATAAAATGAAAAACCCACCATCTCTCTATCTTGATTTCAATCACGCAGACATTTCAAAATGAAATTTTGACAAAATATTAGTCATTTAATGACCTGTAGAAATCCTCATAAAAGCGCCCGAGATAATCCTGCTGGAGACAGTCCAACATATGAGGTGGAAACTCATCTGAAACAATGAACAAAACCTGAGTAGCAACATCTATCAAAGTGTTTTATCAGATGTACAAATGTCAGCATTTAAGAGGATACATAGGAAACACTAACATTAATTCCATTTCAATAAAATTTGGGGTCTTTGTATCAGTATTAATAAAGCAATAGAAAACCACATCCATTGACATTTTTATGACTACTACCATTTTATTCAATAAACATATGGAGCTATCTTTACATTTAAGTAAAGAAAGACACAAAGAAAATTACATGCATTGTATGTATCATCTATATGTACATTCATATATATCTACCTGCATTAAATAAATAAATTCTGTAACTTCCAATGAAAGCCAATAGTATGTTCAAGGAAAAGGGAATTCTGGCCCAGAGATGTAAAAGTTTATCATGCTGCTAATACTCTACTTACTGTACTTTTCATTCCAAGATTGAATAAATCAAGATGCCTTTTCATGTGTGAATAAACAAAATGACAGTTTTAATACTTATACAAGCACTGACAAAAATTCTTATGAAAACTGAACCATGATCATTTAATTTAAATGTCCAAAGTTCTACCAATTGTTTTCAACCTTCCCACTTGAACCTGTACAATTAAAAACATAATATCCTAAATGAATCAACAAAGTATGATTACCACTGAACACTGTGCTTATACAATACTTTTGGAATCAATGTGATAAAAAAGTATGATTACCACTGAACACTGTGCTTATACAATACTTTTGGAATCAACATTACACAAAGCATGATTACCACTAAACACTGTATAAGTACAACACTTTTGGAATCAATGTGATACAAAGTATGATTACCACTGAACACTGTGCTTATACAATACTTTTAGAATCAATGTGATACAAAGTATGATTACCGCTGAACACTGTGCTTATACAATACTTTTAGAATCAATGTGATACAAAGTATGATTACCACTGAACACTGTGCTTATACAATACTTTTAGAATCAATGTGATACAAAGTATGATTACCACTGAACACTGTGCTTATACAATACTTTTGGAATCAACATTACACAAATTATGATTACCACTAAACACTGTATAAGTACAACACTTTTGGAATCAATGTTATACAAAGAATGATTACCACTGAACACTATGTAAGTATAATACTTTTGGAATCAATGTGATACAAAGCATGATTACCACTGAACACTGTGTTAATACAATACTTTTGGAATCAATGTGATACAAAGTTTGATTACCACTGAACACTGTGTTAGTACAATACTTTTGGAATCAATGTGATACAAAGTATGATTACCACTGAACACTGTGTTAGTACAATACTTTTGGAATCAATGTGATACAAAGTATGATTACCACTGAACATTGTGTTAGTAGAATACTTGTGGAATCAATGTGATACAAAGTATGATTACCACTGAACATTGTGTTAGTAGAATACTTTTGGAATCAATGTGATACAAAGTTTGATTACCACTGAACACTGTGTTAGTACAATACTTTTGGAATCAATGTGATACAATGTTTGATTACCACTGAACACTGCATAAGCACAATACTTTTGGAATCAATGATATACAAAGTATGATTGGAACTGAGCACTTTGTAAGTACAATACTTTTGGAATCAAAATCATACAAAGTATGATTACCACTGAATGTGTATGGGGTTGACCATAATGGACATCTGCAGATAATACCTATTTTCCTAAACCCCTCTCTCTTTGTCCTTAAATGGCTTACCGCCCCTCCTTCCCCGGCTACAGACATCCCTATCTAGCAAGACTGATATGTGGGCCATGAAATCAACCCCAGGCACTTGGAGTCAGACGTATGTATTAATGCCAACCCATTCAGTGGCATGAATCGTACAAATTTAAATTAACAAAAAATTTATACTTAGGTCTGACCCATAAAGGCCGTTTGCAAAACATACTGGAATACACACAGTAGGTCCAAAGCAGCTGTTCAACAAAGAATATCATAAAAAAATACTAGCTTATGGACATCTGCAAGGTCCTTTACACATCCTTCCCATTTGTCTGCAGTTGTCTGCATTTAAAGAAAACCCCTTCCACCCATCTTTACGGATGTCATTTATGGATAATCCCTAAAGTATAATACATTTAGAATCAATGTTATACAAAGTATGATGACCAATGAACTTTGTGTAAGTACAATACTTTTGGAATCAACATCATACAAACTATGATTACCACTGTACAGTGTGTAAATACAATACTTCAGGAATCAACATTACACAAAATCAAAACTAAAGAAAAGAACTATCATTGCACAGATATGTATGTAAAGCATTTATATGTATCATGTTAAGTCTGTCACATACCTCTGGACTGAGCATCATAAAATGTCCTAGAAAACAGGACTATGGTCACATCATGAAGGCAGTTCTGTTCCTGAAAATTCAACAAAAAATGTAAATAAATATGAATTTTGTTAACATTACTGATCATTATGACCTTACACTCACATGAATTTTTCTATTTTTTTTCTGAAAGTCAAAACTGATATTTAGAAATACATTGTGCAAAACTAACTTTTATTTTTTTCCAATGTACTGGCTGATATAACAGATTATATCCACAATAAAATGTACAATACTTCCATTCAACAAAATGGCTTGGGTGTGCAACAATTTTCAATGGATTCTGGTACAAAAATGGTAGCCACTTCAGAGATTAACTTCTGTTTTACACAAATTTGTCCTGCAAGGTACACCAAGTTTATATACCCTGACACACATGTTGTAATGAAACCACACCCTTTTTTATCCACTCATCCAACCTGGATGTGATCTGTCATCAATATTTTACTTGTACATTATTGAAACATAGCTTTTCCCAACAAGCTTAGTGTTTCCAAGTTATATGTTGTACAGCTGAGATTCAGCAATGTCATGTGTAGTACTAAAACAAATAGCTTATAAATACATTTTATTATCACAATAATGCAATATTGATTTCTAGATCACATCAGGTTGTCAGCACAATAAAAGCTGGATCAATATGAGACATGAAGAATCAAGTCATAATGCAGACAACAAGATGTGATCTAGCAAACTAAATCAAAATACTATTGCACTAATATATTTGCGTTATAACTATCAATTTTCAGTTAAATTAGTGAAATCCCAAAATGTCACTGAAAAATAAGAAATTGCTTAATATTTCAACCTGTCTGATATGAACTTCATATTAAGTCAGAAAGAGATTTTCACTTTTTTTGAACAGCCAATATGTGCACATATACAAGTTTTATGAATAAAGCATAATACTAATTCTTTATACATGCCACTCACTCCCATCCCCCAAGTGTATAGGTGTAATTATTGCTAATACAAGTAGCAAAAAAAACAACTTTATGTTGGTGTAAAATGTGTAACCTTTATATTACATGCCAGAATTACAGCATGTATGAAAATGATATATTTTTACTACAAATCTGGTTCCAGCTGGACAATCTTTCTGTCACAACAGGCAAATTCCATAAGGAATGCAAAAACAAAATATGCTGAACAATTATTTATATTGAGCACATGCCTTAATTAGCCTACATGTGCAACTTTCATTGAATGATCATGAACTGGAATTTTACAATGAGCATTATCATTTTCTCAGTGTACTGTATTATTCTCATTCTTCTTATAAAGCATGTAAACCATGTCAACTTGTCCTTTCTTCTGATTTGACATATTTTGAAGTGTGAAAAGATCCATTTACTCAAACTTTTTCTGTCATATAACATCCACAACTCAAACTGTAAAGCATTTCACTCATGTGGCACTATTTTCTTAAAAAGTATAGACTGGTCCACTATCTTATCAGAATAATTATTCTGTGAAGCAAAGTTCAAATTTAAAGAAACCAAACTGTTTTCTTAGAAATGGGCCATATACTATAAATAGCAGATAAGTATTCTTACCCTATTCTTACACAACAGTCACTCTCTTAGGAATATTCTCATATTTAAAGAAGTGAAATTAAATTATATGACAAAAACAACTTTTTACTGCTTTCTTTTTATTTTTTACTATACCCAAAAAACTTAATCCATAGCCAAGCAAGTATAAAATGTAATTTGGTGGGGAAAAAAAAAGCAAAATTATTAAGCAAAAAGTGTAATGGCTGGCATATATGGTTCTTTGATGCATGGGGGAAGCAGTCACATATATGATTTACAAACATTAAGTCTCTGCAAAATTTTGCATCCATGAAGATTTCACAAGCTGAATAACTAGGAATGCTTCTATCCAAGTCCTAGCTGATACAGTCTGAACTGTTTCTGGCAAGACATTGTGAGAGGCTCCAGCATCAGAATGATGGCATTATTTTGACTTATTTACAGCAGGATTTGACAAATTGTTTGAACATGATGATATAGATTTGGTAAAGAGAATGTTACTCATTTCTATTTGTATGCTAAATGAAGCCACAGCAAAGTTATTCACACTTATTTAGTTGCAAGTAGGAAACCTTGAGTTCTAGCCTAATTTGAGAGTATGATGCAATGTGGAAGTTATAGTGATGTCTAGCAATGGGGCGTTATATTACCAGCATGAAGCATCATGTCCCACCCAGTCAAATTATCCTTTTACCAGGCCGACCAGTCCTAACACATAATACTGAGTACCTAGTGAGGCCGCTGTTTTTATAAGTCTTTGGTGTGACTTGGCCAGGGTTTGAACCCACAACTTTCTGCATCCGAGGCAGATGTTCTACATACAAGGCAAAAAAAAAACAGTTGACAGCATGGTAATACAGGATCTGTTTCATACTTTTGGAATTATTTATGACAACTTTAAGAAGGAATTAATAAATATAGCAAGTTATTAAGTGTTATTTAAATGGCTCAACAGAAATGAAATTATGCTTGAATGTTGGAAAATTTTATATGGCATTTTGAACAAGCAAATAAATTTTAATTCCAAGAAATTTGATGTAGATATGGAATTATGAACTACAAGGATGTTACCTTCCATTTTGCAAAGAGATCAGTCAGAAATCCATTGACTGCCTTCTCAAAGTAGAGATCTCCATTGAAATCAAAGTCCCACATTTCTGAACTCATTTGAATGGAGATCTGTATAACAGCTGTGGGGGATCGGTACACAATCTAAAAGAGATTGAATTAATAACTTTTAACAGTATCACCATTTCTTTTCCATAAATTCAGAAGCAATTTATTTTCAAGAAATGGATATTGGTACATAGGAAAGAATCTGTAAAACAAACTTCAAACTACTTCTGAGATTAATAAAAAGAAAATTTTATTCATAATTATGATTCTCCAAGAATACTTATATGATAACCATAACACTAAGAAATAGTCTCACAAATAAAGCCATCCAAACAAATATTTCTTTCTCATTTATATAGATCCATACATACATACATACATACATACATACATACATACATACATACATACATACATACATACATACATACATACATACATACATACACACACACACACACACACACACACATACATACATACATACATACATACATACATACATACATATTAAAAAATACAGTTTATGATATTGAGTAGCAAATGGAATAAACTTTGCAGAGATACCATTATAATAATGTAATAACTCCGCAACCTGGAAACTTGAGATATACCAGATGTCAGTCATGTAAGTTCAAGCAATACATCAATATGGATGTTTGAACTGCTGATAGGTGCAGGAAGAATTATAAAATATTCAGGTTATTATACTCACTAAAACATGAGTTACAAATTCCCTTTACCTATCAAATCATTATTGGATCAGACTAACATTATGAGAACAGGAAAAAGGAGGAGAAAAAGCAAGAAAACAACCAATATCTATCCTAGAAATCCATTAGGTCACAACAATATGGATTCTCAGATAATGGCAAGACAAACTTCCCAACAATGAGGTAGCACCACCAAGGAATAACTATGAATTATGCAACTTGTAATCACCATAAAGCTTTAAAAAGAGGCAATGAGAAACAAATATGGTTTCCTTACAAAAGGAAATTTCAGGGCAAATCCAGTTCCAGTTTTAAATCATTGCCTGTGATAAGACTCAGCTAAAATCAATATGGTCTAGTGGGGCGTCTAAACAACAGCCACTGGGCTCACAAGATTCAGTTCTCTTCTCTTTGAAGCCAAATAATGAAAGTAAAACTAAGTATGCCAGTCAATAACCTCAATGTGTCAAACTGTATTAGAATGCGAAGATCAGACACATAGTTCTAATCTCATGTTCTCATATCTTCAAAGGTGTATCTGATCTGTGAGATATCCCAAATTGCCCAAGTGAACCAAGAGATCAAAGCTTGAGAGTGAGCAATATCCCTCCTTTATTGGAATGTAGTCTCTGACAGCCCAAACATTTCAGTGCCCTTTATTGGAATGTAGTCTCTGGCAGCCCAAACATTTCAGTGCCCTTTATTGGAATGTAGTCTCTGACAGCCCAAACATTTCAGTGCCCTTTATTGGAATGTAGTCTCTGGCAGCCCAAACATAACAGTGCCCTCTATTGGAATGTAGTCTCTGGCAGCCCAAACATTTCAGTGCATTTACGAGCAGCCCTTCAAAGCAAGAACTGGCACCTGGAGTTTTGCATCTCAAGAAGTATCACTCAACAAGTGAGAGTGAATGACTACCCACTGCTGGCAACCAGTTCTTGGCCACAAACCTGGCTGTCATTAAAACAACTAAAATCATTTTAAATGAAACTGGATAAACTTTAAAGAAGTGAACCAGGTAAAAATCCAGGAGAGGTTGGTAAACAAATTAAACAAATGTGAATATCTAGGGCCAGCTCAAATAACAACTTTCCAACAAATCTGACAGATAATTGTCATGGGATATATCTGTTCTCCTTTGATGCTGAAGGGGTTGGGAATTACAAAGCAACAGCTTTTAACAGTAATTGGTGCTAAATTTATTCTCCTTATTCTCGTTAGAGAGCCAAAGAATAAATTAACCAGCTGCAGAATGTAAACTCATATGAGTTCACTGTTCTTGCACTAGCCAAAAATAATAATAATAATAATAATAATAATAATAATAATAATAATAATAACAAAAATAATAATAATAATAATAGTTGTTGTTATGGAGCTTAACGCCATTTTTCAGCACATGATAGGCTATACATGGCAGCCAGTATTAATGGTGGAGGAAGAAAACAGGAAATCCACGAAAGAACCACCGACCAACAAGAAGCTACTGGCAAGCTTTCTCACATATCCACATTTGCCGAATCTTAGACTTGAACCCATGCAGACAGAGATGAAATGGCAGTGATCTGTAATGGAGAGCACTTTAGACCACTTGGCCACTTGGGGCCAAATGAATAATAATAATATAAATAATAATAATAATAATAAACACATTCCTTTCTTTACAGAGTAATTAAAGTACCATGACTATTCTCCCATGAGTCTCTCTTTGGTGAAAAATAAAGTAACAATAAGAAAGGGAAATATACAAAGACTAACTAAAAAACTAGGGTTTTAAAAAAAATGAAGTCTTTTAGTGAATATGGCCATTTATTCAAGAAAAGAAGCAAAAACAAGATTTTTAAGATGGCTGCTGCCATGGTGGTCAAAAAGGATATCATATCAGCACCATTATTATATAGGACTAACCAGACATCATAAAAAGTCATGTTGATAGGACCATCCACTCACAAACAGTATCAATACCAAGACTGTAGCAACAAAAAGATTGCCAAGATTGTTGGCCATGTTGGATTTCAAATCACCACGTTTTTCTTTAGGGCCAACAAGACTTCAGGATGAATGTGTTCACAAAGTTCTGTGACAATCTTCTCAGCACTTTCTGAAGAATAGCAATAATAAATTTGTGCTAATGGACACCAAACACCAGACACAAGGTTATCATTAATGGACACCAAACACCACAAGGTCATCACATAAGCTCTTTTGATCTATGACAACTAGTGCTAAAAGTAGCAAAGTGAATTAGTTCACTTTCAGTCCTTTTTTGGACCTACCTCTCTCCTAAAAATCAAAATGGTCTTTTTCTCTGTCACATGACAGATGTGTGGCATGAGGCATGCAAAAGTACAATATCCAATCAAAACTTAGCATGTGACAATTATGTCAATCTCTACTACATTGATTTTTCCAAACAAAACTCACACAGACTTCCATGCAAAACATGAAAACTGCACATGGGATTTATTTAAATTGGATGGACATTTTGGTTCAGACTACAATACTTCTGAGTCCAGTACTGGATATTCTGATATAGTTCATCAAATATAGTGCTGGTAACAATGAGCATCCAGATCAGATCCAGTACTGGTGTTGATAGGTACCAAATGATGTGTCATGCAGATGGGACTTGTTATACTGGGAAAATCACCATACAAAGCCACAGTGGTTGAAGGCATATGTCAAAGTTGTGCTGGAACTTGAGTAGACATCTGTAGCCAGCTGGCGTCTAATGCCACTGTCCAGTACTGGCCATAAAAAGAAAGATCACCATAGCCAGTACCCAGGTCTGTCTGCAATGATGAAAAATCCATGACAGGTCCATTTGGGCCATCATACCATGTTGGTATTGACCCAATAGGTTTTGCCATGGTGATATGTTCTGCTTGGGGCAGGTGGGTTGATGGCTAAGATCACTGAATTTTCTCTTGATAGGAGAACTTTCCATCTGCAAAGATCAGTCAGAAAATTGGCATCAGCGTCACTATTTTAAGTGATAATGAATGCATATACAACATTAATGTGTATTTCTCAGCCCTCTCATTAGTCCAGGCAATGTACTTGGCAATGAGGTTTGCCTATTCTTTAATCTGACCAGTTTGAGCATGCATTGCATATATGGTTTGAGCAACAATTCATAAAAAACAGGCTGGGTAATAATCATCAGCTAATTGAAATGACTGCACCCAACACACTTTTTTGATACTCTTAATTTGAGAGTGCAAGATAATAGTACATCCAGCTGAACTTGACCAAACAAACGAAGAAATATATGATGATACGATTTAAAATAAACGCCTGAGAAAATTGCAGAAATTATCTTATTACAATGAATAAATGATCATGTATTTGACCTTTATTGTTTTAACTTGCAACAGGGCCAGGTATTAGGTTCAAGTGTAAGTGCTTTAAGCCATCAGGTATGTAATTATGATGGTCACAATTACCTAATGAAAATGAATAATTGAAGAACAAAGTATTCATCTACAGTGAAAAATAAGCAAAATTTGGACTGAAAAATTAGATGAAAGGGCACAATGTAGATTAGTACTTGCAAGGCCTCATAAAGAACATGCTGACCAGGAATGATTGGAAATGGTAACTGACTGGATTTAGCATCAATCCCTCAATACAAGGAAAGACCATTATAGTCTGACTTCTGCCAAGGCATGCAGATTTCTTTGATGCTAAAACCAGCCAAAGATGTGGTGAATGTCCCTTTAGTAGTATGGGACTTGCAAGGTAGTGTACTCCCTAACATATCATGATTATGTAACATATCTGAAGAACATACCTCTTTGTAAGTCATTAGAACAAACAAAGAATGGCCAGAAAGGTTGAATTTTTTTACTATGGTGGAGATGAATCAGAAAGTACATTTTTAAGAAAACTGTGTTTTTCAAAGAATACTTAACCAATCACATTTTAGACTGCTACCTTGCAAATATCTCTATTACTAAATGATGAAAATCAATTTTTCCTGTCTTCTCAAGAAACAAAGAGCAATAACTCTTGCCCATTACTTCCCCTTTGCACTTTGCACCACCAGGTGTCGCTAGTTTTTAGCTGAGATACTAATGAGGATTCTTACGTGGCATGGTGGTTGGGAGGGTTTTAAGTAATGTGGTTGGGGAGAATTTTGAACTGATAAACTGTGGCAGTAAAGCAAACGGAAAAATTGTTGTGACATAGGAGTGAGTAGTGTGACAGCACAATTGTCACATCAAATGGGGAGACAGACTGATCTTGCCATCTCCATCTTGAATTTCTGAGGTACAATCAGCTGCTTGAAACGAATGAAATCAATGATGAGTCTCCACTTGCCATTTGCTTTGCGAATAAGAAACTGCCTTGATTAAAATCCTAGGGATTGCAGTCTTTGCAAAAACTCCATCCTCTTTTTATTTCTTTGATGAGTAAAATTATCTCCTTTTATAGAAAGGAATCCTTCTTCAAATCTGATGGTGGAGGGTACGACACCATCTGAGAGATGTGGATTGACACATCATATCAAGAGTAAACTGGCCACACCCATTAAAATATTTCCCATAGTATGCTGAGCAGCCCTGACCAATGACCCTAACAATCCCGACCTCCCAAGTGAGACTATTATTGGGTGCCATGGTTGAGTTTGAAACATGGCAATAGGGTCAAATGCACCACTGAAGGAGGAGCACTATTTTGAACCAGTTTCTGACATGGCAGGGAGCGACTTTTTCCACCTTATAAAACAGATGAGTGAATATATCAACAGCTTCTATACTCTTGTCAAGTGCCTGGACGTCAGTACTAAAGGCACCTGTTGCTTGAAGTCTAGCTGATTGGGGAAGAAACCAGAAGGACAGAGTCTCTCCCTTATCATCAAGATCTACCAATTTTTTTAGCATTATAATCCTAAGTAGCAATAGGAGTCTGAAGTAGCCAACATCCTATAAATGTCCTAAGTCTGTTCCGAGGTCAGATCTGAGTAAGTAAGATGTTATGGATGGTTGATTTGAAGGAGCTTAGTCACTCCTACTGTGTGTTGAGGACCAATCTGGATCTAACTGCAGCTCTAAAAAAAGTGGCATGAAGATTTAATTCCATCCATATGAAAATGCCACTGGCTCTCCCTTGTGGACAAGCAGTGAACATGCATAAGTCCATTACTGTTGGAACTGCCAGCTGGTTTGCACAGTGAATGGTCAGCCTGGAAGCTAGTGGCAGAGAAGATAGTGCTGTACCAGCTGCTCCAAAAGCCTGGCTGGACTGATACATTTCTCATTAAAATCACTGATGGTATGGTTATATAGAAGGATCTGTCACTATGATCCCTGTAAATTATAGTCGGCTGGACCGATTCAATGAAAATGTCCCCATGTTAGAACAGCTGGATGGATGGTGACAGTACAAACCCCATATGATCAGACTTATAGGCCTAAAGACCATGCTTGGTCATGCAGAGCAGGATTTATGCCCACTGGGATGCCTGAAATTAGGGAATACTACTCAATGAGTTGGAAATGCAAGTGATGAACTAGATTCCTGGGCCGTCTTCTCAAATGGTCTCTCATGTTGGATGGTTAGTGACAGCTTGATGGTCTGTGATGGCTGGACGGCTGCTAACAATGCAATGATATAAGGAGGTGGATCCAATGGATCTGGTAAGAACCCAATGCAGCCTGACTTAAAGACACAAAGTCCATTATTGGGCATGTGAGGGGACTTACACCCACAGGGCTGCCTAAAATTGGGGAACATTTCCCCAATGAGTCAGTATCACCCACAACAAACTTTGGGTTGTCTTTCTTGATGGATAGGTGTGAGATGTGTGAATAATCTGCAAGGTGAGCACCTTAAAGCATTTGGCCAAACGGGACTCCTGTTCACAGGTTTAACACATTTCACATCACTCTTGTATATTTATGAATAAAATATAAATGATGTAACATTCAAAAATGAGATTTTGACTAATTTCCCAAATTTAAACTGTAAGAATATCAACAAGTCTTTAAATTTAAGTATGAAAAAAAAAAGGAAAAAAACTGAAATACATAAGCCGAAAGGAAAAATAGGAAAATACTGAATACACAAGCAGAAAGACTGTGCATTTCTTCTACATCATCAAAAATATTACTTTTCTTCTAAACAGTATCCACCATACAAGTAATTTTTACCAAATATGTGCTATAAATGATCAACTTGTCAGTAGAAACTTGTAAATGACTGACACACATGTGGCATTCAAGAGGTTTTGTACATTATGCCCAGTATATGTTGTCATGGTAACACGTAGCTGAGAAAAACACAGTCATCGTTAATAACAATAATTAATTTTGTTGAGGTTACCCTTGTATCACCAGTGATGACTCCACATGTAACTCGCTCTCCTTTAGCCCACAACTCATTCACATGCACCCTGGAATGCAAAGAAGACAATTTGTCAGCAAATAAGAGAATAATCAAACTGACAGAAGTATACATTACCTGACATACACAAACTGATGTAGCTAATAACCAAAATGACATGGAAGTAGACATAACATGCACAAAATGACATAGATAAAAACCAAACTGACACAAATGTAAACATAACTAACAAATTGACATAATGAATAACCAAAATGACACATTAGTAGACATAACTAACATGCATAAATTGACATAGCTAATAACCAAACTGACATGGAAATAGACATAACTGACATGCACAAATTGACATAGAAGTTTACACGTACAAAACATCATAGGAGTGACACTGTTTTTAATTTTACCTCTAGTTAGTGAGAGATAACTCTAAAAAAATATTTGAGATGGCTATTCAAGCAGTTTCATAAATTTCTTTTGAAAAAAGTACAATATTAGAATGAAATTATCACATGATAAAAAATACTAAATTTAATTTCATATATCTACAAAGTAGGGAAGATATAAAATGAGTTCCTTGCATCCTTCAAGCCTTTGTCTTTACCTCATGACACTATGATGTAATTTGTCATGTCATTAAATGTTATAAAATGTGAGTAATATAGGTAATATTAATTTAAACATGTAAACCGAGTGAATTTTCCCCCCACCAACCAGTGAGGTCACAATAGTTTACATTATCAAAATCTGACTATGACAAGACAGATGTGTAGATACTAGACTAATATGGAAACTAGCCCTATTTAAATGCCCTATTTTCAAAGCATTAAAGAAGAATATTGAAATAGGTTTTAAAACAAGAGTTCCTGAAGAAACTGACACTCTACTGGCTGAAAATTGTGTCCAGTAATTGAAGACCATTTATTCTTTTAACCACTGACTTCAATCCATCTGATATTTTTGATCAATAACAATATTTTCAAATTAGCTGCTGTGGCAACCATATTGGACATGATATCAGCATCATTTTCATTTAGGAACAACTAGACACCATTCAAAGACTTTTGGTGAAAACAAATGTAACAATTTCATAGAGGGTAGCAATAACAAGATTTTCAAGATGGATGCCAGGGTAGCCATATTGAATATCAGATCAGCATCATCTTTATTAAGGACCAACAAGCAATACAAGTCTTTTTGGTGAAAATTCTATGTCTATAACACCATCTATGCAGAAGTAGTAGTAATAACAAGTTTTATCAAAATGGCTACGAAAGTGGTCATATTAAAAGCAATATCAGCACCATTTTAATTCAAATTAAACTAGATATCACAAGCAGTCTTCTAGTCACAACCCAATGGTGACCATATTAGAGGTAAGATCAGGACCATTTTAATTTAGAACCAAACAGATAGCACAAGAAGTCATCTGCTGGAGATGTGACCTTTCATTCAGGAGGAGAAGCAGTAAGATTTACAAGATCATGTCATATTGATACCATTTTCAATTACAATGAACTAGACACTATACAAAGTCTTTTAGTGAAAACACGCTATTGTTTTTATTACCTTCCATTCAGGTGATGTAGCAACAAAAAAAAAGTTCAAAATGGCTAATGTAGTGGTTGTATTGGATGTCCGAGCATTTAGGGCCAACAATACCCTGTGATGAATCTATCTGGCAATCTTCCAAAATGTTTAACAGAAGCAGCAATAAAAAACTGGTGCTAATGTATAGAAAAATGGTGGAAAATAGGACATTACACAAAGCTATTATGGTCAATGACCAGTAGAGCTAAAAGTGATCAATGACCTTGACCTTGAAGATAAAACTTTAATTGTGATACATAAGAAAATCAGTCTACTACGTTGATCCCTATACCTTAAACAATTTGTACAATATAAAGCAGAAAATAAAAAATGACATGTAGCTTTAAGGATGTGACCTCAAAAGTGCAATCTTCTGGTGACAATATACAAATCTGGTGACAATATACAAATATACCAGGCTTCAACCATTTATCTAAAAAAGATGTAAAATTGAAAAGCAGATGGGCAAATGTGACTGATCTGCAACTCTTTAATCATTGATATTTAATTAGACAGAGATCCATGCTTCATATCAAATGGCTCTAAAATCTGAATATTTTCTATGATAATGTAACTTGCCTCCCTGTAGCTTTTAGTAATCTAAAGCAGCCATTGTAAACATTATGCAGAAAATAGGTACACAATAAAATGATCTTGACAAGAAATACTCCTTACATTTTAATTTTCAATCTTGATCCAATTTAAAACTAATAAAAATCTATTTAAAAAAAAAACAGCAACAAATCAGTAAAATATTAAATATAGGTCACTGAACTTCTTTCATAATAAGGGTGTAGTACTGATAACGGTATGTACAATCAAGTTTGATGAAATTAAATTGAAGTCAGGGAAGCATGAACTATTGGTCAAAATGAACTACTTTTGTGATGAGGGTATAGTATTTATTAGGTGGCAGCATCAGTCCACCAAATTTTATCATTCTTGTCACAATAGTATGTAAACATGGTATTTGGTCATGAATTTAATTCCAAACACATTCCATATTGTTGCTGTGTGTGTGTGTGTGTGTGTGTGTGTGTGTGTGTGCATGCACATGTATGTATGTATGTGTGTGTATATGTATGTATGCATGTATGTATGTATGCATGTATGTGCTCTGATGTTTGCAGATGCCAACACTGACAACAAGGGAAGTACAATGTTATCAATGACACATGTATACAAGGATGCTTTCTACATATCTTTTTTAGGAAATGCACAAACACAGTTAATTCCATATTCCTCGCTTCTAATTTTGTGCACATAAAAAGTATATAAATAGTGAAAATGAATTTTAAAAACTGATACAAAAAAAACAAGTCCTACCTCATCATACTGTATGTTATTATCTTATTCAAATAAACACAGGAGTTTTTCTGAAAGAGAAATGAGAGATTAGTCAACATACACTTTATCAGACTGCTTTGGACTCAAAACACAATCAAAAATGGATGAGGAACCAAATTAAACAGCATGTAATTGAATTCTTTCAAACTAAGGACGATCAGTGTAACTTTCTTTTTAAACTTTAAAAGACATCAAGAGGAAGCTGTACATTAGTGCAAAATCTGATTAAAACCAGATCCAAATGCATTCTAATGAGCAAAACTTACACAATAGAATAAATTCTTTAACCTTAAAGTGACACTGAAATTTGAAAATAAATAGAAAAAGGACGGTTTAATCCTTATTAAAAAAAAAAATCTGTCAAATTCTTTTAAAGTTGTGAGTATCCTAAAATTTGTCAAGAGAGATTACTCATCACATAGGGACTATATCTAATTTTGATAAATTCGCAGTTGAGGAATTCTAATATCTAATAACATAAATTTTCTTTAAGAGTATGCAAGACCATTTCTTTGTCTTTTTTTTCTCAATAAAATACATTGAAATTAACATTCATCATTAGATAAATACATTTGTATCACATATGGCTGTAGACAGGCAACCAATATTCAATACACATTACAGCATCTAGCACTGAATCTAACAACTTCAAGATACTAGATAAGTGAATCTCTGCATCACCTAATGCATAATGAAATGACTTCTTATCAAGATTTGTTAGCATATGAGCATACTATACTTTCCTAGTGGAATCAGAGAGATTTAGCCATGACAGTCTGTGTATTTTGTTTATTTTTGTAATATTCAATGTACAGCAGCAATATTCTGTACATAATCTTTGCATGTTATTTCAAGAATTAGAGATGGGACCAGGGTTTTATTTCAAGGGGGAGATTCCCCTCCCCTAGTAACCAAAATTAATGAGGAAGGGGGGTAATGGCCCCACAGTTCCAACCTGCAAAATACTTAAACATCCATCTCTCTTCCTTCCTTCTCCACTCTTTTAGAGCACTGTTGAAATCAGAATCTTCAAAAGATATCTACTTTATTTGTATAAGCATTAGTATGTTCATTGATTCTGAGCTTAATCTGTTCTCACAAACCTATGAATACTGTTCTGTACTAAGAACTAAATTCACATATTAAACTTCATCAATGTTCAACATTCTTGAACCAGTAATTTTTTATTTGTTCCATAATGATCTATTAAGGATTTAAGTCCATCAATGCCAGTATGCTTATTCAGACTGCTGACTTTGACCAAAATAAATATCTTTACTTTTTAATTTAATTTTAGAGTCTTCTTTAATTTATCTAAACCCTTAATGTGTTGTATAGTTTTATTTTAACATAAGATCCCTCTGAACTGAATTATTTGAGAAAAGAAATGAAACTTCACTTTATTTTTAAAATGCCTGTTTTTTAATTAGACTTCATATTCTGCCATTTCTATGTTCATTTAACAATGCATTTGAAAAGAAGGTGGACTGGCATGCTGTCCATTTTTTCCATCCAGCATTTACAGTGGAATTGTATTCTAAATCACTGGGTTAAAAAATTACTTGCTCTTATTTTCCTTAACACTTTCCCAGCTCCAATAATCTCATATAATTCAAAAATATCATCAATGCTATTATCAGGCAGAATTTGTCAAAAATCACTGGTATTTCCAGTACCACTTTCCAGCTCCAATAATCTGACATACCTCAAAACTTTAAAATCATTGTTATTATCGTTAGCATCAGCCAGTATTTGCCAAATTAAATTGTCATTATCATCCAACAATGGACCATATTGGAAATGAATCATTTGGGGTTTTCTAGGTAGTCTGTATTTTAAATAAGCATTTATAAAATTCCCTTAATAAATGCAAGGTTAAAACTGTGACTGAATGCTTGTTCCAAGGCCCAATCTGCCAATCAAATCTAGTCTAATAACCATTCAGAAATATGCAGATGTGCAAACAGTTCCTCCTCCCCACATGGGATAAGACTTGTCACAACAAGTGCTATGAGATCTCTATCCAGTGTTAATAATGTTGTGACAAGCACTTTAAGGATTAATAGTTAAATTTAAAAACTGTAAACAGTGCACAGTACATTTTTTAATCTATGACTTGAAATTAATTTGCAGTTTATCACACGACTGCTCTCCAAGTGCACAAATCTGTACAAATTTTGCAAGATCTGTGCACTCGCATGCCCCTGAAGCATCTCTGAAACATTAAGAAGTCTTAAGCACACTTTTGTGAATATTTCAATGTAGATACTGAATTTTCATATTTCTGAAACTGGAAAAGCATTAACTTCATACCATGCTATTTCCCATCCTCCACATGTCACTGCGACTGAAGTACTGATCTTTAAACAACAGTTCCACCAGATCCAGGGCAACACTCTGAAGTCAAAGAGAATGGGGAAAAAATTTTCATATATGGCAAACCTCACTTGCTCACAAATCATTTAAAGTGTGCTAAATCTAGATTCTCAACAGATGGTAAAATATATTCTTTTTTAATGTGACCAAAAATTCTGATCAAAAGCTGAATGCTGAGGGCAAAGGGTATACAGATTTCCCTTGTTATCATGCCCCAATTTATAAAACAATTCTGGATGTAATGTGGCACCAATATGGACAATATGACTAAATTAAGCCATTGTATTTTAATTGGTCTATCAAAGGAATGACAATACAAGAAAACACCATGTTTGGTCCACATTTGGTCCAAGGATGTAATATACAAATATGTAGAAACCTTTTTCCTTCTTAAAATCAGTGTCCTTGAAAGTTTATCTTTTCAACCAAAATTGAATGGCTTCTTCTGTACCTCATGTGTTATCCATCCACAAAGTTTTGTAATTGTAGACAGTGGACAACTTGAGTGACTGCACAGAAATTAAATTGCTAGCCGACAGACATGCAGATGAATCATCACAGCATAATCTTTTTAACACCTGCCTTAACCAGGCATATAAAAAGCTGTAACTACATCCTTTTGCTACATGCAAGTAAAAAAATGCATATACAGTGTAGTTGCAGTGTCAGATGAATGACCTACCCCTGGATAATGGAATTGGCACAAAATGGAGGTAAATGGAGTAAACTGCCTTGCTCATGCATATTCCATAGTAACTGACTCAGACTTATGTTAGAAATCAAACCCATGCCCTTTTCTTTTCTAGTACTGCATGCTAACCACTGAACCACCATGATTCCTTTTAGAAAGAATTACTTACCAAAGTACTTAAAGAAAATTATGTAAGCAAATACCTCCGATGACCTTTATATTTTAAATGATTCTGTATTATTTGAAGTACTCTATACAGTAAAGAAGCTGTCAGACTATCCTCTTTAATAAACTATTTCCTCTCAGGATTATGTCCCTTTACATACTCTGCCTGGATTTAAATTCAAGAGACCAGAACATGTAAATATAGAGAACATATTTTTTGAAACACAAATAATTTGTTAGTAACAAACAATAGTTAGCATGCCATAGGCTTTGAGGAATGAATCTCTCCAAAACAATAATGGAGTTCCAAATAGTATATCTTCACAGTACATATTTATATTTGAATATGTTTATAGTAAATTTCTTCTATGGGATAGTCATTTGAATGTCTTGCAAGGAAAAGTTTTTCTGTGGGATTATCATGAACACCTACCTTTGGATCCACTTTGTTCACGATGACATCTTTGAAGCTTTGAAACTTGAATGCAGTGGCAATGCTTTGCTCTATGCTTATAGTGTCTGAAATGAGAGTTCAAAGTGAGCCTGAGATTGCTTACCTGAATGACATCTAACAGCCAAATGCAACATCAGATGGCCAAGATATCTGGGTCAGTAGGATGCATTAAATTGAAATGTCTTTCAATTCTGTCATAAAAATATAGCTTTTGGAAGAACCAGAAAGAAAAATAAAACATAATTTCAATCTTACATATCTCACATAACAAATATCTTCTTCTTTTGACTTGAACAGGGACTAAAGGACATCAAAGCCAAGTGGGAATCTAGCAGATAAGTGTTACATAATGAAAATTTGTTTTACCATCCCAAAAAAAGAAGTTGTGTATTATCTGCTCAGAAGCTGATAGCTTAAGATAAAAGCTGATAGCTTAAGATACATGGACAAATTAACTTTAATATTTGTCATGGATATTCTACGGCCAAGTGAAGGATGGCTTGACATCTTGTTGAGCTGACATTGTTGTGTGCCGCTGAATGAAGGTAAAAATGATGAAAATGTGGAGTAAAAATGCCAGAAAGCTGCTTTCAACCAAAAGGTGAATAATTCAAAAAGGCAATAGACATGATATCATTGGCTTTAATTTTCATGAAAGGGACATTTCTCTCTGAGATAAATAATAGTCTAAACACCTTAACTCCAGATGTCTAATAGCAACATAACTTAAGTACCTTTTTAAGGGCAAAAATAACGTTATTAACCCTTTCTTTTCCCTTTTGATTCAACTAAAAAGAACTGTAAAGTTCTAACGGGGAAAATAAACCTATCATGATCATCACCAGCACAGATAAAACCAAGACAGGGGATTTGAATAGGCACACGTCCAACAAGTGTGAAATTGTAAAACTTCAAGGGCCATATACATGTACATGTGGGCATGATAGTCCAAGGAAAATGAAGGAGGTATAATTTATGTTGGATATGACTAATAATTAGACTGAACTCATGTTATTTGCTTTTTATTTGGTCCTGCAATTGCTAACATCACCTAAAAAGGTAGCAATGTGACAGTAGTAGATATTGTATTAATGTTAATAAAACAACTGTGTTATCTCCAAGTTTCTGATTCATTATCCATATCTGATGGTTGATCACCATCATTTCAAAGACCCCATGTGACAAAGTTGGTCAAATTCTGATCTTTTAGAGGTTTCTCGATTTCAGTAATGATAGCCATATATCTCATCAGCTCAGTTTTACAAACTTTAGAGTCCTCTATACCATGACTTTTTCTGTCTAAATTGCTCAGATTCTATCATGCTGTTATTTTCGATGTTGTTAAAGGGTTTATGTATTTTGAATAACAGTGACAATATTTAATGGTGCAGCGGCATCATTTGTGTAAACCTGAAAGGTCTTCATGTTGGGGTGTTTTGTTCTGTCATGTTTGCCGAAATCTTTTTGGTGGGTTTCATTTCAAGTTTTTCTAATATGAGTAATGGCAGCCTATCTAACTGTGAACAAGCATCATTTGCATAAACTTTGGAGGTTTTCAGACCAGGAGGTTGTTTGCTAAATATAATCAAATTTTGCCAAGTGGCTTTGGAGAAGTCATAGGTATAAATACTTACAAGTATTGTTGCCATATCTGAGAGCAAATAAGACAATTTGCATAAACCCAATAGGCTTTAGGCAAGAATTATCTATGTCAAGTTTGGTTGGAAATAACAAATTGTTGACAAACGATTAGCAGGTTGTACAATTTCTAGTAAATAATGCAGTGCATGGTGAAGGCTCAGCCACAATGAATAGAACAGTGTTTGCTAGCCAGTGAGTGCCCTGCACATGACCTAAAGAAGAGTGTTTACTAGCCAGTGTGTTAACCTCACAAGGTTCTTAAAGAACAGTGTTAACTAACCAGTGTGCATCCCTCACAAGGTTCTTAAATAACAGTGTTTACTAGCCAGTGTGTGCCCCACATAAGATTCTTAATGGACAGCGTTTACTAGTAAGTGTGTGTTCCACAAAGAGTCCTAAAGCACTATTTGCAGATTATAAAATCCCAAGACATGTACAGAGTCGGTCATACAAAAAGGAACCCTTGTAACTAAATGACATAGTTTACTATACTAGTATACACATCAAATAACAAGGATGTACACCTTTATCACTATGTGTTGGATATCAATAGACATGTACAAATATATACCAGCATACTTCAAACTATACATAGTTTTCAGCTCTTACATCCATAATTGGGAATTATAGGATCCACCAAGACAATATGTGTAAAGGAATTCATCAAATACATCATGGATGCAAGAACAATGATGGAAAGAAGCTAGCACATTAACAAGAACATGGCCTCATGTCTCAAACACTAACAGTTCAAAAGAGTTCTGAATTCACAATATTTGTTCAGTTGATCCTGAAAACTTTGTGCAAAATGGTCTAATGCTTTCAAAACTCTTGGCCACAAATCTCATTTCTAATTACCCTAGAAAGATCTCTGAATGACAAATACAGCAGATGGTCCTAAAGACATCTCTTCTCTTAGTAATTCCAGTAAAGGGCAAATACTCTGGAACTGTCATAATTTTACATGGTCACTACGCTTTTCTATATGTTACTGTTTTCAGTAACTCAATAACCCCTGGAGGTTTTTGTCATTTTTGCCTGAAATTCGAGTAGGAAATAATTTGGGGGCTACTTCTAAATACATCCTAATACATCAACTTCCAAGAGATTTCTGGTTAACCTAATGCCTAGCTGTGTTAGAAACATCGTTTTTCATTGGCTTTTTTGCTCACATATGAGCAGAAGGGTACATGCTGGAGGACTTTTTTTGTTTTTTTCTTCTTTTTTTTTGCTTAACAGACCCATCATTTTTAGGTCCAGCCCACTCTTTATTCCAAATCCCCACAGACTGCCTGGTCTGCCTATGATGAGAGATAAAAAAGTCTAAAATCCAGCCACAAGATTAGATTCCAACCACAGGCAAATTTCTGGTGGAAAAAAAATCAGGTCCAAAAATATTAAGTTTTTCCCTCTGTATTTTGCAGTGCAACAAGAACATCCAGATTATTTGGTATATCACTGTTGAACTACATCTGTCTACCTTTTTATAATACCACCCATTTTAGTGTATCTTAAATGACCTTGACACTACAGAGCTTGGAAGGTGGCAGAGGTTAATGAGTTAAAGAATTATATAAAATATATAAAAGATAAAAGTCAATAAAATTATCTTTCTAAATAAGTATTATTTATCAGTGTTGTTTATTTAGATTTATCACAGGTTGAAAAAGAAAATTACAGGAAATTAAATCTTTCCATACTAAATCAGTTCAATGACTCACATATGACATGTGTTTCATTTGGAAAATTATTCAAGCAGGTTCATGCCTATCAATACTATGTAATGTACTAGCTAATCAGAAAATTGAATGACAGTGTGGAAATTAAAGAATTAAAATATCGCTAGCAATGCTAAACATATTTTGATGCAAATTTAACTATCAATTGTATGTGATCTTCAAAGTATATAAATATTTTTCACCTAGCATTTTATATCCTAACATTCTGATCTTTAATTTGATGCATACAATGTTTATCACAAAGAAGTTTAAGGGTTTGCTTCAAAGGCAGAAAACTTTCGAGTTTTCAACTTTACCAAATGCATGTTAAAGATACCATGTAGAATATTTAACAATATTTGTAACCAGTAGTTTAATATTATATCTATCAATCAATATCCACAATAAAGATATGTCTTATAACTCACAAATAAATTGATTTAAATGAATCTGTAGCATTTATTCACATATTTTAAATGCCGTCTTGATGTGTGACATGTGAATTTGTCCAATCGTTTTTTCATTCGCTGAGACAATTATCCATTAGCTAGTTCATTATTATTACTTTTGTTCTGCAATCTTTTCAGTTAAAAATATGATAATGATTATCAATTGTGAATTACATTAACTGTTTTGAATATTAATGTATGTATGCTATGAAAATTACACCTCCCTCCAATTAAAACTATGTCTGGTACACATACTTCTAAAGTTTAAATTTGCTAGTTTATAGTCTTTGGGAATTTTGTTATAGTAAAAAGTTTTTTAAAACTAATAAAATGATTCCAGTAGTTCTAGGCTGATCTGGCCTTTAAGTCCTTTTACGATGCAGATTTGATTATCCTGGCCTCTTCTGCCACAAAAATGACTTGAAAAAAGAAAAAGTACTGAACCATATCTTTAAACAAAAACCTACATCCAGTGGAGTTGTACTTAAAATTAAAAGAACTTACTAAAAGTGGTTTTAAAGGTAAAACACTGATTCAATTAGAGTGAACAAAAAAATTTTGGCAACAAAAATGACCAAACTTTATGAACAGAGAAACAAGTTAGGCCATAAGAGAAAAGTCACACCCAACCAAGAGTTTGAACCACAAGCAACAATGACAAATCAAGCTTAAGTAGCAATCAATGACTCAACAAATAACATTCAATCTGTATTTGAGTACTAAGACTGGTTAAGAGTGCCTGAAAACTGGTAAAGTAAAAAAAAAATCAGTTTGAATGAAGAAAAAAACAACTGTAAACAACTTGGAAATAAAATAAGTGAATAAGCTAAAAATGTGTAATCATTAGAAAGCAGAATTGGACATTAATATATTAAAAAAATAAATAGAAGAGATGAGACAGCAACAAAATCTTATTATAAGAAAGTCTGTAAAATGTAGAATGCTTACATATTTTTCCTTAGTTATCTCATTACCACCCACATTCAAAAAGTCTGACAGCAAAATTGCATAGAGCAAGACATTTTTCAGTGGAATGACAAACTTCAGGGCAATATCTTAAAAAATTGCAACATCATTAATAAGAATATTGCTAGTTATAGGTTTGTTGTAAAGACAACCAAATCAAGCGTTACACAAGACTAAAAATAGTTATAGGTTTGTTGTAAAGACAACCAAACCAAGCGTTACACAAGACTAAAAATAGTTATAGGTTTGTTGTAAAGACAACCAAACCAAGCGTTACACAAGACTAAAAATAGTTATAGGTTCATTGTAAAGACAACCAAACCAAGTGTTACATAAGACTAAAACTAGTTATAGGTTCATTGTAAAGACAACCAAACCAAGCGTTACATAAGACTAAAACTAGTTATAGGTTCATTGTAAAGACAACCAAACCAAGTGTTACATAAGACTAAAACTAGTTATAGGTTCATTGTAAAGACAACCAAACCAAGTGTTACATAAGACTAAAACTAGTTATAGGTTCATTGTAAAGACAACCAAACCAAGTGTTACATAAGACTAAAACTAGTTATAGGTTCATTGTAAAGACAACCAAACCAAGTGTTACATAAGACTAAAACTAGTTATAGGTTCATTGTAAAGACAACCAAACCAAGTGTTACATAAGACTAAAACTAGTTATAGGTTCATTGTAAAGACAACCAAACCAAGTGTTACATAAGACTAAAACTAGTTATAGGTTCATTGTAAAGACAACCAAACCAAGTGTTACATAAGACTAAAACTAGTTATAGGTTCATTGTAAAGACAACCAAACCAAGTGTTACATAAGACTAAAAATAGTTATAGGTTCATTGTAAAGACAACCAAACCAAGCGTTACACAAGACTAAAAATTCTGACAATGACTAATTTTGTCTCGACTTAAAATAACAGTAACTTTGGTTCTGGTAGAGATAGCTTAGTACTTTAAACTTTTTTAAGAGGTTTCTATGAGCTTTTAAATTTGGAATATGTTTCATTCATTTTTAACATTTTCCAAAAAACCAAAAAGACCTGGGTTGCTATTAGTATGATCTAACAAAAGCCATTTCCTTAAATTATATCCACAAACTTTGACTGTAATCAATCTGATAATGACAATATATATGTGAAAATTTTATTCCTATCAATTATGTCCTCACACATAAGTCAAATTCTATGCTGAGACAAAGATGAATTTACTGAATTCTTCAAAACTATATCTGTGATTGAATTGCATGATAAACATGGACCATACCTTTCTGCTGGAAGTCATCTGGGAGAAAATTGATTTGCAGCAGCAAACGGCTGAAATAAAAGTACATAAAAGTACATATTTTATGACCATACCATGTGGTAATAAGCTGTTTGAATATGTTACCTTCATAAATGGGTTTTAATTATGCAATGAAGGATTATGCAATGAAGGATTTTCATACAAACTGTTAATTCCAAAGAGTTGTAAAAAAGAGTTGTAAAAAAGTAAGAAAACTGAAAAGTTGCTACAAAGGCCTGCAAATATCAACAGGTCATCTACATATGAATACCAATAAGCCTATTAAGTTTAATTTGTCAATCTCCAGTTGTTTATGCTTTATTATGTAAACAAGGCTGTTAACAAATAAAAGTTCCAAATTTTAAAAACAATTAAACTAGAGGACTTGTGAACAATTTGCTCACATTAATATAGCTTTCCTACTACATCCCACCCTAAATCAAAATGGAGACAAATCTGGAGTAAAAAAATATTGAGATATTAACTCTTATGAAAATAGTGCGAGTACAATGGTTTGTCAACATCATCTGACAATGACCACATTATGTACTAAGTTTCAAAGCAATCCACTACAAACTCCAAGAGTAGTTGCATTCACAAGATTCTGCCTTACACTGCATCCAGTTTAAGTCAAAGAGAGCAACACATCTTACAAAAATCAAGAAAGCTCAAAAATTTGTCTATATTTGCAACTTTAGTTAATAAAAATTCAGCAATCCATAAAAAAAAAGTGCAAGACAAACATGGGACTAGTTGCGCTAACATAATTGTGTAATATAATGCATGATTTGAGCTACAAAATGAAATGGGAAATAACTCTATAGTCTGAATATATTTCTCCATTTGTTTGTAATCTCTGCTGATTTCAATATTAGAAATCTTTAATGCAAAAAAATTAAAAAAATGCACAGAATTTAGTCAATTTATTCCTAATTTCTAACCTGTGACCAGTGTGACCCTAGCACTGGTATTCTCTGCATCTTTCATGCTTAACATAATTTCGATATTAACATGGCACCATATTGCATACACTATGGACTAATTTATTTTCCTTGCCATAATGTTGAGAGTTTAGAGTTATATCCCTTTGCACACATAAACATGGAAATTGCACCGCTTGCTAAATCCATGTGAAAGGCAAATTTGTAGCTATCATTCTTTTTATTTTCACTTGATTCAACATTGTAAATATCGGAAGCAGACATTATTTTCCTTCTATGTAGATACATCTGTAGTCATGCCTACACCCATTCACTGAAAGTGGACTTCTCCAGTAACTGGAAATGACTGGCAAGCAGGGTAGTCTTTTACACTGAAAACTTCCATTTAGAATGAAACACGTAAATGACAACATTGTTTGGACCCTCCTGGGCATAAAATCAGGTTTGAAATTATAAAGCAATAAATGAACTAAGTTCTTAGACCTGCCAACCCTGATGAGTACCTTTCAGAAAGGCAGATGGCTTTTTTCCAAAAGACTGACCAGTTTTCAGTAAGGTATAGCAAAAGATCAATAACTGCTATTGTAAAGCTGGAAAACGTAATTAAAAGTTTGATGCAGTAATGATAAACATTATGTTCAACTGAAAAGTTTGTAAAGTACACATAGACTTTATTTACCACTAGCATAGTTGCACAAATTTTAGTTCCCAATAGTATGCAACTCAATGGCTTGTTGCTATCTCTCAACTTGACAAAATTCTTGGAAATTCTTTCCCCATTTCACATGATGATGGCAATCATATCTCCTGCCATGAGACACACTCAAGTTGGCACATGATATCCAATAAATGTAATTGTGTCCCTTCAAGATTTTATTCACAAGAAGCTGAATACTCTTTTTTATTCTTCTGTACTGATTTTTCCTTTTGTCTTAAACATACATTGCTTTCTAGATTCCATTTTGAAAAATTCAATAATCAATAGTTTGATCATGCAAATGCTTCACATGAACAAATAGGTGCAGTTTAAAACATCTGTGGTGCTGCTGCAAAGTTAGTCATTAATTATAGGATGAAACCCTGATCCAAATCAAACACAGATGAACCAATTTTCTGGATTTTTGGGCAACAATCATTTTTCAGTAGTTTTTGTTGTAAGCCATAAGTCTGTATTTTAAAGGTAATTTTCGTAAGACTTAAGTAAAATCATAAGGGTTGTCAGGTCTGAGTTCTATGCATCTTTTATCACATTTGTGCATCTTGTTTTTTAAATCAGTAGGGGGTACAAACAAATAGGGAGGTACTGGCACCATTTTCATCTGGACCAACTAAGTATTGTAAAAAGTCTTCGTTGAAATAACCATTTATCTGGGCATATATTTTCAAGATATGACTTTACACTCGCTCTGTGTGGCTAAGACAAGATTTTTAGGTTGATTGCTGTGCTGGTCATATTGGGCATCAGATTGGCTGCATTTTGATTTAAGACCAAAAAGACATCAAAAGAAGTCTTTTAGTGAAAACCTCTATCCATTCAGGAGGAATAGCAATAACAAGATTTTCAACATGGCCACTGTGTGGTGATTATATTGTATGTCAAATCGGCACCATTTTTGTTTAAAAACAACTAGACACTATAAGAAATCTAGTGAAAACACCATGTCAATAAGACTGTTCAGGTAGAATTGTTACAAGATTTTTAAGATGGCTGCCATGGTGAAGATCAGTATCATTTTCATTTAACTAGAGATCACTGTTAGAGAAACACCAAGCCGACATTACCATCCATGACCATCCTGCAGCAATAAAAAAGTTTCACCAAAAACTGATAAACTTTGGTGGCCATATTGTACATTTTATGTCAATCCTCAAAGCAGTTTAGGAGAAAAAAACAAACTTTTGCAATGGACAAATGAACAATGAACAAAAGATTATTCCAAAAGCTCTTCTGACTTATAACCAGTAAAGCTAATAAAAAACAACTTCTGCATCACATGATTACTGGATGATATATTTACTGCTATGTAAACCTAAATAGCATCTTTTCATGCAAGATAAAAGTGCATCTGTTTAATTTAGCTCATGATACATGTATTACCTGTCATCTTCCTCAGGGTGGTAAATTTCCAGCACATCACCCACCGCCACATTTGGGAAGTCTTTTGGATTAATAATAATGTCATTACCTTTAAAACAAAAAAAAATTATCCATCAAATTTTAAGTTCTGGGTTAAAATTAAAAATGAAATAGCAGGTACAAATCTTACTAACTGCATTTTTTTCATTAACAAACACTGTTACCTAACACAGAGTTCTTGGGGATGTTGAAATCAATGTAAAATTACACATACTTTGTATTTTGGATGCATGAAATTTTAAAGATCTGATTTGTCTGTACATAATTTCTTGCCAGCAAAATTCTGTGAATGTGCAAGAATTTGTTTGTCATCATAAGCTGATTGGTATAAGCACCATGTAAATCCATTTCACCTACCTGTCTACAGCAAGAGGGCATTTCCAAAGTAATAATCTACAGCCATTTTACATCCAATATATCAGAGGGCAAAATAGTTTTCACTTTCATATCATAAGAAGGCGAAGATTACATTTCTCAGGCAACTTTTCTGCCCACTTCACAGCATGACCCCTACTAGTACAAATCACATGAACTTAAATAACAGTTATTATTACTGTGTTATATCAAAGATTTTTATAATATTGTCCAAATCAAACTTGCAGAAAGTTTCTATCATGACTATAATCTTATGATTAGCATCATCATCAACTGAATTTAAACACTGTTACAAAAAAATGGGCAATGTTTATATGCCTAACACTCACAGGTGTTTACTAACACAACGGAAATAGTTTTTTTTTTTATGTATGATACAGTAGCATTTAGAGGGGCAGACCTTTCCACAACAATATTAGTGATTAATTAGTTTTAAAAATTAACTGTTAATTAATCACAATGGCTTCAGGCCTGTTCACTTAAGTCTAGCTTTCAGCAGTTCTGCAGATTGACTATGGCTGGATAAAAGATAAAGCAGGGAGAACATCCAAAGGAAAATAAGGCATGTCACTGTAATGCATTTATAGGACAAAGGGTGCATCCTTTCAGAATTTCATGCATATTTAATCTGGAATAGAGCCCTTATTTCAAGTTATAAAAAAGATGCAGAAAATTAAGCTTTCAAGAGTATTGGTGTGACTAGTTCCTTCATTGTTTATTTTTGTTGAAACACTTAGTACCATGGTACAATAAATCACATTTCTTTTGCAGGAGTTATTTCCACTGCTTACAATTTACCTGTTATATATCTACTATTTCACACAATCTATTTAAGGAATAAACTCTGATATTTCAGGCTACATTTCAAATAGCATAATAAATATGGTATATATGTTTAGCTCAGGCATTTGTCTTTGTATGCCTATCAAAAGAAAAGCTTACAATCATATCTTTAATGAATGTCAGACCATTTTCTTCTGGTACCGCTAGACATGGTCTTGATTGTACCTACTTAATATGCAAGTGCATTATGCTGGAAAATTCTGCCTTCTCATCAGCCAACAGAAAATAATTTATAAATCGGTACAATGCATCATTTTGCTTTGGCCAACAACACAGTATTTCATTCAGTCAGCACTTTAAGCATCCATGGTTATGGCCATATCTTTTATAGCTGTAACTTGGGAAAATGATCTTGTATTCCTTAAAGATATCATAGTAAGACAAACTTTGGATTGGTATATAAAATTCAAACCCCCGATCTAAACATCAGTATCAAATTTATAAGGCTTTACTAAAAATTGTATGAAATATCATAATTTATTCTTAAATAGGTCGTGCAAGAAAGTAGAAAAGTATTCTCCCTTGTATTATTATACCTTTATATATGACATGTAAATTGTAAGCAATGATAATAAATTTGATGATTTCAATGACGTCATACAATATCATAAAGAACACGTGTTCACCTAGCCTCAATCGCTTCTATGTTCAGCCTATTTTGTATTATTGTTACATATTATTGTATGTAACGGATAAATATGCAGCAATCTTATTTCATTTCTACGCAGGCCTGATTTTTCTCATTGTGGCAATGCTTGTCTCACTGCAAGTGACCAAATTTGAAATTTGTCGTACCCTGTACTTTTATGGGTGTGACTAGCAACATTATAAATACCTTTATATATGTAGAAATAAAATAAGATTGCTGCATATTTATCCGTTACCTACAATAATATGTAAGAATAATACAAAATAGGCTGATCAACAACGCTTTCCGACACCGAAATTTACCATGTTTGCCTTGAAGCTTTTGCGAGTGCCGTGCAAGTTTGAAGGTCTTCATTATCTACCACAGAGAACTCGCTTTTTATGATGTATTTACAAACTGATTTATACCAACACTATTTTTTACTAAAACAATTGTATAGATACAAATCTGTATTTTAAACTCCACAGCTTATTTTATAGATTAAATTTTCCTTCAATAGCTTTTTACACATTTGGAAAGGCGTTACTCCATCACCAGCTCCATTTTGGATGGGTATAATATTTACACGGCGGTTAACTCTTTTGCGGAGTTAGAAACCTCACATGGAAATGGTTCTAATTTTGTCATTTTTGTCATTTAGCTTTTGTTTGTTTTGCTAGCTCCGGATTACAGCCTTAATAATTCATGAATATAATTTGAAAATATGCTTCACTGTTTCACATTTATGAAAAAAATATGGAAAATAATTGCATCAAAATATATCTACTCTCAACTGCAAAATAGCAAAATAAGGGAAACAAAACCCATATTTTTTTTTACCTAGAGTCTAATGCGTTTCTTCATAAATTTTGTTCCCTAATTCATAGTTTAACCTCCACATTCAGTACCTTCGATCAGACGAATACAGGGCTAGAGTCTCTTTATTATACATAGACCGCAATGAAGTTGGTTCATTATTCTCTATTTTTTGAGTCAAATTTGAAAGAGGCAAGTAACCATTTACCAGCTTAATAGTTTTATGTATATTCAATTTCAATTTGTATCGTTTTTTTTTTAGATTTTCATTCTGAATTATATGTTATGCATACTTGTATTTTGTGCTTGACCTTGTCCAAAACTAAATTCATAATGTACCTGACCAGTAACTTCATACAAATTTAATCAATGGCGTCACTAGGGTTGTTGTCACCCAGTGAGGTAACTCATGGTGTTTTCCTCATGGATCTCCTTTCTGCACAAAAATTCAAATATTTTATAGACAGTAATGTGCAGTAACTCATCGTGTGCCCTCATGGAACATCTTCCTGCACAAAAATTCAAAAATTTTATAAACAGTCATTTTGGTGTCACCCGGTGCGGTCCACACCTCACCTCCCCCCCCCCTGTGACGCCACTGTAGTTTATATCTTAATATGAGTGTGGATTAAATATTAGACTCATTATCAAAAGAGGTAAACATGTTTATTTGGGTCTGGGTCTGAGATATTAGTATTACCCATGGGTAAACATATTGTACGTGATGTTTACCACATTCTTAATTATAATTTCAGTGACAGTTTTTGTCTTGTTAACAACCCAGAATGAACCGCTCCGGTGGCCTAGTGGTTAGAGCGTCCGCCTCATATGCGAGAGGTCGTAGGTTCGATCCCCGGTCGAGTCATACCAAAGATTTACGAAATGGTACTAACAGCTGCCTCGCTTGGCGCTCAGCATTAAGAGGTTGGAGTTAGGACTGGTCGGTCTGGTGTCAGGATAATGTGACTGGGTGGGATATCATGTTACATGTCTGCGCCATGATGCCCCAGTACTAGATATCACTATAAACTGCCACACTGCAAACATGGTAGCGATATGACCGATAAATTGTTAAGGATACGTTAAAAATCATAATCACATCACATTACATCAAAACCCAGAATGTTCTAGAATGGAAAATTCCGATAAGTTACAGGGTATTTCCTGAAAATGGTAATTGCGACCTCCGTCAATTAGATAGTTTATAACCATATTAATTTACTTAATAATTTATTATACTCGTTGTTGCGGTAACATCAGATTTCTAGTTCTGGATCTACTACAACAATAGGAAATGTTGAAAGAAAATTTCTCAAGCCGTTATATGTATAAAAATATACAAGATCTGTTAGAATGCTTTCAGCGAAATAACTTCTTAGGTTTAAATTTAGAAGAAAAAAATCTCTTAAACGAATTTGATATAGACCCATCTTTGAAATGTTTTCTCTAGAAATATTTTTGACATACAAATGAAGTCTTCATGAAATTATTTGAAAGAAATCCCATTAGGGTTGACATCAATATGGTTACTTTATGCTTATTCCTTTTTTCCAATCGGTTTAGTAAGGAATAAATAACCAGTTGCTGGTTCAACAAGGAATAAGTAACCAGTTACCGATTCAGTAAGGAATAACTACTTGCTTCTGCCCGATTCAGATTTTTCGTCTTAAGTATTTATTTTTTATTCACATCGAGTTGGCTAGTTATTCCTTATTTCTGATGAAGTCGAAAATAGATTACCACTTTAAGGCTTATTTAAAACAATTAACTAAAATCTGAACATTTTTCAGGACATTTATCGCAATTTTGGAGAGATGCGAGTGTTCTTTTTGTACATGAAATATTAAACTGGATACAGAGATACCACCAATCATACGACAATTTTTAAACATGTAAACTCTTCCTAAAAGTATTCTTTTTTAACTCAGAAATCCTCTTTGGCAGTTTCTAGTTACGGATATCCTCCAACAGCAGGAAAATATTACTGCAAATTAATCTAGCCAATTTCGATAACTAGGTATGTAAATATACGAGAGCTTGTTACGAGTCTATGCTCTAAAATAAGTACCAAAAAAAGAGTGAAGACAACAAGCTTTTGTAAAATTTAACAAATAATTTGTTCTCCAAGAATACAAAGTGAAAAATGAGTAAAAAGAACTCGTGGTTTTGCGAATTAAATCCAAAAATAAGAAAAGAAATAAAGACCAAAAGTTCTAGTAATAAAAAGTGATGAAAAAAATTCAGTTCAAGTCCCGAAGAGATTAAATATTAAAGGCGATGACGCGTCTGTTATAGCCTACGAAGTACTGATGTGTCAACAGTCTCTTGATGAATCACATAAATATTATTCCAGGGTTGAATTTAGTATAAATTCCAATGAATGTCTTATCAAAGAATTTTGTCTAAGCACTTTTGTATTTCAAGAGAAACTAATCACTTAAATTCAATAATTTGAAGAAAATATAATTCAGCCCAAACTGGTCACAACATAATACAACTTAAAATGCTTGATGTTAAAGCATAACTGATAAAGTCCTCACAGTCACAAGATAATATAGTACTATCAAGATATCAATTTTAAAAGAAAGAAACGATAACATTTAATTTGTGTAGAATATATTGAAATCTCTAGTATTGGAAGACAAAACCTGCGAATTTAAAAAGAATGCTATAATATTGATTTGGATTGTAAGAAAAGCATGGCCCAATCAATAATTCATATCCTGAACATAATAGAACTTTGAAATGAATCCAGATTAAACATTATCCTTGTTTCCTCAGCTTGACTTGCTAATGGAAAAAAAAAACTAATAAGTAGCCGGGTTCAATAGTTCAGCAACGGACAACGAAAATAATTCAATCAATAAAACCTTTTTAATTGCGTTGTGATACTGGGAACAAAGTAATTGATAATCAGTCTAGAAAATTAGTTGGTTAAAAGTTCGGAACGTGAATGACCACTTACAACTGAAAGGTTATAGACAATGTATGATCCAAAAGGTGGTTCACTTAGGAAAATTACTGAGCACACACACACTCTTCCCCCTAAACTTGATATAAAGTTAAAGCTATCCTTGAATTCACGCAAGAACGCGCGTGACTTTTTAGAACATAGGCATAGTTCATTAGACAGACCTCTCTGACCTTGAATGAAAACTTGGTATACTGATGATCAGCAGCTTCCAAGATATAGAAAAGGCTCTGGGCTGCTTAGTCTCAATACGATTTCAAGCTCAGAGAAGTGTCGTGTCTATTTCTTACAGGTAAGAAAATTATGCTTATACTCGCTCTAAAAAGTTAAAGATTTTATAGCAAGTTGTAATATCCTTCTGAATTATTTTATTTTATCAATATAATGTAATAGTGAGTTCTCTTTTCTAATATGAAATATTTTACTGATTTGATATTTTACTGAATTGATGTTCATGTAATATTATTGAGTTTCCTTCTTCCACAATCATAATGTAATGAAATAGTTTACAGCTTCGATGTTCATTAGTATTTGTTTGAAATAATTACCAGCTTCATGTTATAATTTAATTGAGAATAAATATATATTCTTTAAATAATAAGTATAACACTCACAGATCTTTTTCAGGTCGTTATCTTACATTAAATAGAATACAATACATTTATTACAGTTATTGAATTTTAGGCTCTTTGAATATTTAAATCACTTGTATTCAAAAATGCAGAGAAATGAATGGACAAATGAAATAGTAGATTGTGGAAGAACTATTTAATAAGTATTGTAATATGTATTGTATGTAGTTTCAACATAAATAAATTTACATGTTGTATCTTTGGAATATATATATATATATATATATATATATATATATATATATATATATATATATATATATAGTGCGATTTCAAGCTCAGAGAAGTGTCGTGTGTCTATTTCTTACAGATTCTTGGTACTTTCTCGTAGCCAAAGCTTTTTCCCACAAAAAGTTGTAACCGTATCTACACCATTATATGTGACACCTTATCTTTAAGAAAGCCGAACTTCTTCTCTCTCTCTCTCTCTCTCTCTCTCTCTCTCTCTCTCTCTCTCTCTCTCTCTCTCTCTCTCTCTCTCTCTCTCTCTCTGATCAAGAGTCAAGGCTTCTCTTAAAATAGCGATAAATTCCTTCTCATAGCCAGAAATGAGAAGAAGGTTATGATAGAAAACATCTAAACAACAACAAGACTTTTCTCATCATAATAGTACTCTGCTTGACCTCAAGCTGACAATTAGCATTTTCTAAAAACAACCATTACGTAATGAAAAATAGCCTTCTAGAATGATCTAATGAGCCTTGTTTATTTACAATACAATAGCCCATTACCTTCAATTGGTAATCCCCAAAACTCAAAACCCTGATCACTATATTGACTCCTTTATTTACACGAATAATAATTCGGTTAATAAGCTTATACACATAGAGAATAATGAAGCTGTTTTTAGTCGGCTACATAAAAGGGAAATAATTTTTTTTAAGTCAATCAGGTCAAGCAGAAATGAACTCAATTTTGGACAAGGTTAAGTCCAGCAAACAATGTTACATTATACATAACAGAGCTATACGAAACCTCAGAAAGAGATTACCTCTTAAGTTCATGTTTGAAAGAAACCCACCTGAAAGTAATTTATTTGGCATGGACCGATCCATTAGATTTCATCTCATGGGATATTTTAGACTCACAAAAAGTGTCTTGATAAAATTAGTCTAAAGGAATCAGAGGAATAATGCCATAATGGGTAATGGCTATGTACAGAAGGTGGATAATGGATCGATCCAAAATTTTCAACAGCTTAACCCCTACTTAGAAAGCACTTTGATATCAGCACTGCTTTGACAGTCTCTTGTTTTTACCCGCTCCAATATCGAAAGTTTAGCGGAAATTCCTTTAGCCGATATATACATTTAAAATGTCATAGAACGACCCTGTCAAAATATTTTTAGCGAAATAGATCATTTTTTGACATCTTAAATTTAGGGTAATGTTTGACTCACAATAGAAGAACTGATGGATTATGTCGAGAGCAACCAAAGAAATAGGAATCTTTATAAACCGAACTCGTACGCGCTGCCCCTGTCTTGTTGAAGTTACTCTTGCACCAGTAGCTTATACCCTTGGCAATGCATATATTTTACTAGCTTCATAACCTACGTGATCGTCACTGGTGCATGGCTGCTCTTCAGCACTCTTTGTTTGGGGCAGTGAAATTAATAATTACGGAGTTCGATAACAGTTAAAGCCATTACGACGCTTGTTTCATGCGCGTAGACGATGAGGCACCCACACCGGATATTGTCCTCTGCGGCTAACATGAACGCGCAGCTAGTCGTGAATCTTTCGTTTTCGCCACTTCTGCATGACCGCCGCTGTCATTTTATGCTCGCAGTCACCCTTTCACGTAGATCAAATGAGGCACCAACGGCCTGTCACAAGGGACCCAGTGGACGTTTTCTAAATAGAATCCCACTTCCAGGACGGTGGTAGTGTCGCCGTTATGGACAAAGTCACTGAAGTTATGTGTTGCATTTTTTTTTTTGAGGGTGCTCTCCCTGTTTGATCTTCTCAGACCAGTTTAGGGAGGCCCTCCTGCCTTAGTGTAATGTTGTGCTATATTTTCTGGTTTATTATTTCTTTATTGAGTAGAAGTAAGGCTTTTTTTCCCCCGTAAAAGTAAGGCTTTTTTTTATTCTAGACATTCGTCTCCTTTAAGGAGATATTTTTGGTCGTTTTCTTTCTGTCTCCTTCTCACTTTCCTGGTGTTGCATTTAAGCCTACAAACCTACTCGTTTCCACTGACCACTGCCGCATTAAGTGTAAAGCACAAAATTATTACGCCCGGCACTCCTTGAGGTGTAAAAGCTGCGATGTCGGCCTTAGCTTAGTTACGTTGTGGGACAAATAGCCGTGCGGGAAGCTCGCTCTTCATTATCACCAATAGATTTCTACAAGCATATCGCGATTTATCCTTTTATATTGACAATCTTTTATCAGGCGGAGTCGGTGTGAGGTCGGGGTCTCGTCAACGGGTAGTTGGTGGGCATGTTCGGATCACTTCGGTAAGTATCAAGCCCAGCGTGGGTTCTTGCGCGTTTTTGTTACGGCTTGCTTGACTTTGATGCAATAGCTGGTACACGAGTTTGCGAAATTAATAGCCACCATATGTAAAAAAAATAAACCGTTGTCATTTATCTTAGCCATCTTGTCTCTTGCACTATTACGTCGTATAACTGAAATGCTAATTTAGGGAGCTTATTAGCCCTAGTCCGTCAAAGATGGAGAGAACCATCAATGCTAGGACAGGTGGACTCCCTTGCCATTTATTGACTGGCTCTTTTCGCTAATACTAAACCCGATGGGGGGGCTGCTATGTGGCCAACTGCTCTTAGTCCATGTCTGAAAATTTAGTTTCCTACAAAAATGAAAATAAAAGGTCAATAACGCTGAACCGCGACTTCTAACAGACCGTGGCCTCTCGAACCGGGTTAACTCATTTTTGTTCGACGCTTGTCTTTTTGCGTTCTCGTTTACAGACCTGTTAGTCGTCACCCCCACCCCGCTGCTGTATCTCTCAAACAAATCTTTTATAGAGACATACACGATATCTCGACCGAGGATTATGTAAATGTTGTCAAGCCGTGATAAATCCATGAGGACTTGCATGGGCTTTTGTGAATAAGTTTTTAAACTTGAACACAAATTCTGATGGATGTTTATTAGTGTTTGGGTTTGATTGGCTCTTGTTTTCGTGTCACTAAAAATCAATGCTATCCATTCTGTAGAAATATATAATAATTATATGAATTAATATTTTGTTCGAATCAGAGCAACCACCCACCCACTCACCCAAGTGGATTAAAATGATAACGACGAGGAATAAAAAGCGTGCAAGCAAGTGTGTGAAATGTGATACAAAAATACAGGTTTATCTCCCACTTGACTAATGTCAACGGTCGTAATATTGCTGCTTCACTGGGAAAATTACCAGGAGCTCCATGGGCAAAGTATTCTGGCGAGAAGCATCTTACAGATACAATTATTGTGGTCCTGGAACCTGAATTGATATTTGACTTGACGAGAAAGATCGAACAAGACCTGGAGAGAATCCAATAAATGCGATTGATCAAGCATGGCACGTTCATGACGTTACGTATAAAAACAAAGATCTGCAACAACGACATAATGCAGACGTGAATTTGATTCACACTTTAAAGTCTGTAAAATATAATTATATCAGAAAATCACTAGCTAATTGGCTGGTATGATCTGCGATGAAAGGTAAACTAGTGCTAGGGGCTGGTATCTAGTTGGCCGAATATTATTATAATAATGGACTCAGTTTATTATAACCCAAGAGGATACTGGAGGGGTAGAGCAGCGATTAGCAAACCTGCTAAAGCAACAAATGTCACACGTTATGTTGCAGCAAATTGGTTAGCACGACATTTTGATGTCAGCGCCCCCACTGAAGTCCACTGTGGCAGATACTTTGTTTTTTTTACCGCATGATACTATACAATTGGTAAACGTTAATCGCGCACATACAAATACAAGTTTACTGTCTTTGACATTGCAAGTAGATATAAAGAAGCAGAACCACTATCAGCAAAGACAGCACCTGAAGACGCATCAGCGTTTGAACGAATTTATCATCGAGGGCCCTTGCGATGGCCATAGTTGCTCCAGGTTGACCCTGACAACAATTTATTGTTGCAGTATCATCTCTGATGAAACAAAATAACGTCAAAATCAGAGGAGGGATTCCCGTAATTCATCGCGATCAAGCAATCTTTAAACGATTTAATTGAACACTTGCTGAGCGATTGTTTGAATATCAATATACGAAGGAAATATCCACCGATCTTAATTCCGGGGTTAATAGATCTCGTGAATGAGTTGCAAGACTACCAAGTGTGATAGCTGCGTTAAGTATTGAAATTATTCGTGGAACTTATATGAAACCCATTTATGCGATCACAATAAAACATATACCAGTATAACGATGTGACTCGTTCTCAAAACAACCATTACTAGGTATTGTGACTGTTAGATATTTACATTAACCTGGTGAACTTGAAGGCGGTGAAAAAAGGAGCGACTGGCCCAGTCCGGAGTGTAAAGACACATAAAATTACCAGGATGATAAAATCCACGGGTATACCTGCAATCTACAGACTAGATTCAACTGCTGATGGATTTGTACGTAAACAATTAGTAGTTATTCCTGAAGATACACAATTACCACCACCTTCACTTTTTTGAAAGCATGACACCAGCGTCTCTATGTCCATTATGCTCAAGACAGATCAGCATCACATTTTTGCTTGTATGACTAAAACTACTATTAATTCTAACCACGGTAAACTGTCGTGGGTCATTAGAAGAATACTGCCACAACATTACTATGTTGTAGCAAGCACAGTAATTATTTTGTTGTTTTTGCATCATCATGATAAATTCAATAGCAATATCAAAGTCAAGCTTACTTTTCTGAAATATTGTTGATAACCAGCTAATGTTTTCCTTACCATATCATCGCCACTGATTGCAGTGGTTTCCAGTCTTTGATAATCCTCCATCGCAGATATATTCTTCTAACTCTCAACACTGCGAGATAAACTAAATTTGACCATTCGACCCGATCATCAACAATCCATATATTTGTATTGGAAATAGTTAATCTTTGTGATGAATGAATCCTTATAGCATACCTAAGAGTCCATGGGGATTTATCCATCGTTAACGCACTTTCAACGGCACTCCTAGGAACCAAAACAATATCATTAATAACGAGATTTTGTTTCTCATTAATTTCGGGAATCTCAACTTAAATATTTTGTTTGCGTTTATCCGCTGGTCGATAATACAGTGGCATGGTAAAACTGAACACTTTCTTTGATTGCTGTTGAAGTGAATCACGAACTATCTACCGACTTCAAATCAGCAGGCCTCCACAAATTCCAAAACTAATTTATAGCACTCTCTGGAATTTCTTCACGCATTATATCACATTCACTATTATCTGGTTGTAGTCTGATTAACTTTTTAAATACTATGAGTGGTTCATCAATAGCTATATCATCATCAATTATCTCCTTATAATAATCTACAAACTTTTTCAGCCATTCATGCGGAGATGATCCAACAAAGGGTAGTGATTGACTATGATCGCCAAATATTATAACAGAAGTATTCCGTGTCAAACAATCAAGAAAGGTATTTAATATCTCCACGGATACCAAACTTATCTCATCCAAGACAATGATCTGATGAATATATTTCTCTCCCATTCGGTCAAGAGTCTATACATATTCTTTCCATCTAAAGAAGCTGTGATAATTATGACATTTAACTCCTCGTTTGCTCAATATATATATATATATATATATATATATATATATATATATATATATATATATATATATATATATATATGCATGTATGTATGTGCTTATTGAATAGGGTCACGTTTGTCACAGATAATCCAGGTTACGTCATCTTCTTCCGCTCCTAACACCACAACGATACATTTTCTTCTGAAATTATTTTTGGCTGTCAACATAGTCAATAATGGTCCTTGCTCGTTGGTCATTCATTGAAACATTGATCCTGACCATGTCTTGTATAATTTTAAATGTTGACCTAACATGAGCTGCACCATCGTTGCGAAACTCTGTATTAGCTTCACGGATATCAATGCTAAATTATTAAATTATTCATCCACTAGAGCTCGCCTCGACAATTCAAGGGTTATGCTGTCAAGAACGAATCTGGATTTAGAGGGTTTAATCGCAGATAATCTCGTAAATTCCTCTGTTATAATTAAAGCATACATACATACATACATACATACATACATACATACATACATACATACATACATACATACATACATACATACATACATACATACATACATACATACATACATACATACATACATACATACATACATACATACATACATACATACATATACGAGCTTATATAACCACGATTTAGTACCATCATTTTTTGGTGATGCGTGCTTAGTCGTGACGGTATATGGGTTGGTGCGTGCAGGCAAGGCGATGGGTGCCATTTACTCGCGGACCTGGGTTCGAAACTCGGTAGAGTACGAATTTAATTTCTCTAACATGTATGATATTATTGTTTGTATTAAACTATTATTTCTGCCCACTATTATCAAGATTCTACTACAGAATCCAGGAATAGCAGTCTGTTCTGTCTAGTATATATTTATAATTCTTTGTAAAACAAAAATCCTATATACCTTGATTTCTTTTATAGGAATCTGGAACGACTGTGTGAATATATGAGAATTAATTACTAGGTCGTCATGCGAGTGTGTCTGCTACGCACGAGCTTATATAACAACAATTTAGTGCCATCATTTTTTGGTGATGCGTGCTTAGTCGTGACGGTATATGGGTTGGTGCGTGCAGGCAAGGCGATGGGTGCCATTTACTCTCGGACCTGGGTTCGAAACTCGGTAGAGTACGAATTTAATTTCTCTAACCTGTATGATAGTATTGTTTGTATTAATATATATATATATATATATATATATATATATATATATATATATATATATATATATATATATATATATATATATATTGATTCAGGCAAAGAATACATGTAAGTCGTTGATGATTGGATAAAAAACTACTTGTAATAGGGCTTGTGTAAATGAATTATGTGGATAGCACATGCAGAGCATGAGACGACAAAATTTAGGACAAAGACTGTTTTTAAAACATAACGTCAGAGTCAGGGTGAAACGCAACTATGTGTAGAATGCGACTGTAAAAAAAATACAGAGCTTCGAAACGGTATTATGATTTTAAAAAATGATGGTACTCAATCTGCCAAAAAAACCCCGCTGAAGATTATCTCCGTAGATTTTCTTAATAGAATACCACATCCTTTTCTCTGTAATAAAGTAATAATAAGATCGACAAATATTATTTCCTATATAAGTGAAGCAAGATGTAAAGAATCCCATCATCAACAATTAAGCGGGTTATCGTGATGGTGTAATTAGGAACTGTCGACTAAAAAAACAAATCGGTTATGTCACTAATACTGGGTATCTCATATTCTGTGCTCAGAGGAATAAATATATGCAAATGTTTATGTACGAGTGATTTTATGTACTGATCAAAGATGGATCTGTGAATAATCATATTGGTTCAGGTCCAAAGAATAATTTTTGAATAATTTGCAGGCCACTACACAGATTCAAAATTCTGCACGTAGAAATACTGGCAAGTATAATAAATTTCTAAGAAAAGTTATACCAGTAAGTGTAGAGACAGTCGAAGAAAAAAAACAAATGCAGCTGGCAGATATTTTTATATTTGTTAAGACTCTCTAATTAGATTACATGTGTTAAAATTTGAATTCTTTTAATTATTTATATTTTATGATTTCAATTTTATATCATTAAATGTTGTTATTATGATGATGATAGAAAATCGTATTTATTTAAAAAGTATATGTGACTAGTGTAAGCTCGATTTTTGTATGACGGTTTTGTCGTATTAAGTAAACCATCGGAAATAGATAGGTGAATGATTGGCTGTGACCACAGTCATTACTAATTAATACTTGTTGACATTCTATACAACAATGTGGTTAGATTTCTAAATCTGCATGATTTTTCCATGCGTGTGCATGGGGTGACGTATTAGTTTGCTTTAAATCCTCACATGCCTCTTAAATAGTCATAGTCTAGAGTCCTACTTTAACATTATAGAGAGTCACATTAAAACATTTTCATGTGCTTGAAAGAGTTGTTCGTTCGTACGTTTGTAGAACAACATGTGCTTTGTTTGTGGTGATAGCTGTACTTCATCTACCTTTAAAAAAAATTTCCTGGAGAACTACACAACTGGCATATGACAAGGCCACTTTGCTAAAATTATTTCTAAACTGGAACAGAACAATACAAATTGTAAATCACAGTGAAAATTATGGACATTTATGTTAACCTTCGTCTCACATCATTATCCACCATCTTGGTACGGGATTTAGGTTCATACAACTTTAATTAGAACTGTTTAGTCACAGGACTTATGGGTTCACACAATTTTGGAATACATTTTTGAATCTTATTAAATCGTAAGTCTTATTTCATATTTGAAATAAATTATATATGTTAAAATTTACAAAGCTTGTTGTCCTCGCTCTTTCCTTTATACTACTTTGATATATTTCACAGGTGTTCCGCACAATATGTTGCAAATATTATTTTATTTTTATTCTGATTCTGATTCAGATTATAATATTTAATAATTTATTTTTATTTTATTTTATGTTTCTGATTCTGATTCAGAATATAATTTTCACACTCATTTTAATATTGGACGTGATATACAGTCGACACAATTTTATTTACAATTGTAAAATCCATGACTTGTCATTGACAAAGTCAAGGGTGAGTGTGAAAGTGAACGTAAAAGTTGTATCACAAAAGATTGCGTGTTGTATTGATGTTTTTTTTATTCAGAATGAAATTATAATATTCATTTTTATTTTTGATTATGAATTTGATTATAATATTTATTTGTTCTGATAAAAATTTTCTGATTCTGTTTCGGATTATAAAACTTATTCTTTATTCATTTCATCCTGTGTCTGATTCAGATTATAATATTCATTTTGATTTTAATATTTTGCCTGATTATAATATTTATTCAGAATCAGATTAAAATATTTATTCAGAATCAGACTATAACATTTATTCAGAATCAGATTATTTTATTTATTCTGATTAGGATAGTTATGCAGAATCATATTATAATATTTAGGCAGAATCAGATTTAAGATTCATTCTGATTATAATATTTATTGTGACTATAATATTTATTCGAATTCAGATTATAACATTTATGCATAATCATATTATAATATTTATTCTGATTATAATATTTATTCAGAATCATATTATAATATTTATTCTGATTATAATATTTATTCAGAATCATATTATAATATTTATTCTGATTATAATATTTATTCAGAATCAGATTATAATATTTATTCTGATTATAATATTTATTCAGAATCATATTATAATATTTATTCTGATTATAATATTTATTCTGAATCAGATTATAATATTTATTCTGATTATAATATTTATTCAGAATCATATTATAATATTTATGCATAATCAGATTATAATATTTATTCAGAATCAGATTATAATATTTATTCTGATTGTGCAATATCAGATTATAATACTTATTCAGAATCAAATTATAATATTTATTCAGAATCCGACAATAATATTTATGCTTAATTCGATTATAATATTGATGTAAAATCAGATTCTACTATTTATTCTGATTATAATATTTATTCAGCCTCATATTGTAATATTTATTCAGAATCTGATTAGAATATTTATGTTTAATCAGATTATAATATTTATGCAGAAATGATTATAATATTTATTATGAGTATAATATTTATTCTGATTAAATTATTTATGTAGAATCAGATTTTATTTATTCTGACTAAATATCTATTTAAAGTCAGATTAAAATATTTGTTTATAATCTTTGTTTAGAATAAGATTATATTATTCATTCTGAATCAGATTATATTTTTTCTGATTATATTCATTCATAAGCGGATTATAATATTTATTCATAATTAAATTGTATTTTTTATTCTGATTATAGTATTATTCGGATTGTAAAATTTTTATGATTATGATACTTAATCGAAATCAAATTATAATTTAAATTATCCTGATTATAATAGTATTCTGACAATAATATTAATTCTGTATATAATATTTACTTAGATTCAGGTGATATTATTAATCTTATTATAATAGTTATTGATAATCAGATTATAATATATATTTATAATCAAATCATATTTTTATTCTGGTCATATTTTTCTGATTGTAATATTATTATGCGTTAGATATTTTTTCGGAATCAGATTATAATATTAATTATTCTTATTTTAATATTATTCTGAATAAAATAATAATATAGATTAAAATATTTATTTCGACTCTCATAATTATTCCGAATAAGATTACAATATTTATTCCAAATTAGATTATAATATTTATTCCGAATCAGATTATGATTGGTTTTCTGATTATGGTTTTATTCTGATTTTAATATCATTCTAATTAAAATAATTATTTTGGTGTTAATATTTATTCATTATTAGATTATAATATTTTTTTGGAATACAATAATTACTCAGAATCATATTAAAATATATAATTGGATTATATTTATTCAGAATCAGATTATGCTTTTTATTCTGATTATAATATTTATTTTGAATACAATAATTACTCAGAATCATATTAAAATATATAATTGGATTATATTTATTCGGAATCAGATTAAACTTCTTATTCTGATTATAATATTTATTCATAATAAGATCATTATATTTACCCAGAATCAGATTATAATATTTGTTTTGATTATAAAATTAGTACTGATTAAACTTTATATAGAATCGGATTATAATTTTTATTCTGATTATAATATTATTCTGATTATAATATCATTTGATATAATATTTAGTCATTATCAGATTATAATATTTGTTTTGATTATAATATTAGTACTGATTAAACTTTATATAGAATCAGATTATAATTTTTATTCTGATTATAATATTATTCTGATTATAATATCATTTGATTATAATATTTAGTCATTATCAGATTATAATATTTATTACGATTAAAATATTTATTACGAATGAGATTATATTTATTCTGAATTATTTTAAAATATTTTTTCTGAATACTACTTTGATATTTATTTTAATTAATATTATTTTAATTAATATTATTCTGATTATAATATTTATTTTGGTTATAATATTTATTCCATGTCAGATTAAAATATTTATTTTGATTAGAATATTTATTCAAAATCAGATAACATTTATTCTGATTATACTACGATTTCAAAATCAGATTATAATATTTAATATAATTATACTATTTATTCAGAATCAGATCATAATATTTATTCTGATAAAAAAATTTATTTATAATTGGATTATAATATTTATATAGAATAAAAAAAAACCCAAATGTATTCTGATTGTATTATTTATTCAGAGTCAGATCATAGTATCATATTCTATTTATAATTTTTAATCAGAATCAGACTAAAATATTTATGCAAAATCATATATTTATTCAGAATCAAATTATTATATTTTTGCTGAATCAGATGAAAATATTTATGCAGAATCAGATTAAAAAATTTATTTTACTTTGATCTTAATATTTATTCTGATTATTTTGTTTATTTTTATTTCTACTTTTATTCTGATAAAAAAATATTTATCCAGCTTCAGATTACAATATTTTTTAGAGTCTGATTCCGATAATATTATTTATTTAGATTTTATCATTTCGTGATACATACCCAGGCGAGATTTTTCTTATTCCCTGATTATTAACACTTAAATCATGCAGGTGTCCACTTTGGTCAGTAGGTCTGAAATGTATCCGTTACAATAGCGAATTATGACATAGCAGCTAAACCGGTTTAATAGGTACTGCTACAGTTAAAAATCAAGGCGGAACATCGGGTAGATGAAATATGATGTATCCCTGTTGTGCCTAGTTATCTATAATTTTCAACTTCTACTTGATAGCTGCCATTGGCTGCATCACACACAAAATTAATTGCAATCTTTGATGCTATGTTGACAACACCTGGTGATATATGACGACCACCACCGTCTGGATCATTGCTATGTTTGAGAATACTCAGTACGTGATTCTGTCCAAAAATGTTTTTTACAAGAACGTCAGGAGTCTCGAGTGGAATTTACAGAAAGTGCATAACACTTATTTAAACCAGTTACAAAGGCTACCGCGGGTCTTCTTCCCACGTTACAGAAAACAAAGCAACTATAGAAAAAAGAACTAAACAAGCAAAATAAGATTATAAAAGAACTTCCAGGTGAAATAGCTACTCCTCAACCACAAACACAAACGAAAGAAATACTTGAGCAGCTGCGTTTTAAATTAGACATAAAAAAGTGTTTTATACCAGTACCATACCCAAAATGAAAACAATTGAAAAAAATGAGTTGAAAAAGAAATAAATCGAATGTGGTATTAAATTCATTTTAAAAAAGTTGAAAACGTAAATTAAGTGTCTGCACTAGCCATGGAAAGTTTTGTTAACAAAGACAAACTTTTAAACCCAAGAATGTTAATCAAGCTGTAAGTAGTAAACACTGGTAAAAATGGAATTTTCGCATACATTATGAAGTTGATCTGGCCCGAAGCAATGATACAAGATATGTTGAATTTTGTAATGGAATAAATAACGATCTTGCATAGTTACGACGACGACAACAGCAATGATCGCAACCTAAACCTCAACCACAACCATCGCAACCGCAACCTCCTCAACCATAACCATTGCAATTAAAATCTCTTCAACCACAACCATCTCCTTTACAATCATCATCTCTTCCAAGAATTAAAATAAATGAAACAGATAAATCTACGATGGAAGGTATTGGCGCTATCAAGGATCCAGACCAAACAATAAATATTGCGTCGTATGAATACAATAAAGGAGAGAGATATTAAAATACTAAAAATATGAAAGGTAATAATTGAATTGTAAGTGAATATCCCGTCCCTAATGATATTGAGCAAGTCAGACGTGATAATAAAATGTTTTCTGAATTTAGCCAGGAAGTAAAACGAAAAATATCATCAGACTTTACACCAGGTAATGAAAAAGTAAAAACGGTATGATGCAGATCATAGCCACAGCGCCACTGGAAGTAGTCTATCAAACAGTGGCCTTGATAAACTTTGTCCCAATAATGTCTTTACAGACGTTGAGAGACTATAAATCCTCACTGGAGGAAAACGAATTGGCAATTATTCCCCAGGAAATCAATAATGACGCCATGATAAAGGCGCCACCATGTTGTACTATTGGTGTATTGAATTCGTCGCCAGCATACCACCTACTTAAAATTTAGTAATTTATACAATGAACTCCCCAATCGACGTCCAACAATTTAGATACGAGAAAGTGTATTCGTGGCATACCCAACTAACAATATCATCGACGATTATACAGTAAAACAAAAAAACAATAACCACAGCCGAGGCTCAGAGCTAGAATAATATCAGATCAGGAATTCACAGATATGATTAAGATTTACCATGGGGCAACTATGACTACGTCATCGTCGACTGTGTCAGAATCTACGAAAAACGATATTAGACCCCCTAATGCAGAATCAGGTTTTAAATAATAATAATAATAATAATAATAATAATAATAATAATAATAATAATAATAATAATAATAATAATAATAATAATAATAATAATAATAATAATGTTAAACGATTAATGTCAAACGATTAAAGATCGTCGTATTTACTACAACTGATCGTCGCTAACAAAACTTCGTTAAAAGCCACAATGATATCAGCAAGCTCAACCAATCAGCGTTAGCTTTCTAACTGCGATTCCAGCAAAGGAAATTGCACTAGCACAATTAACGATGTATCATAGTTGGCCAAATAATAGATCAAAACTATTCGGCCAGTTACAAGCAAATAATTCACTGCTATTTGGGATTTTAAAAACCCTGATGGAACACTAAACTGGAATGTTGTGAGTATACATACTGGCAGATATCAAATCGAACAGATCAACGATGAATTCTAACGCAGAATCAAATCTATCAAAGAAAATGAATCCAAAAAAGCTATCACTGTTCACGAGCCAACATTATTAGCGGCGATAGAAACACCAACTCCAGATAATGCCATCGATATATATCAGTCGTCGATTCGAACTGTGTTAGGATAGTCAGAAGTACAACCACAAGCACCTGCAGCGATACCGCAGCTGAAACGATATGATTGCAGCACAGATAAAAAAAAATTCAAAACTTCCAGAATATCAAAAGACATATCCATGGTTGTATATAAATAAATATATGAAATATCTAATTTTATTCCCTCTGATGGTGAAATGCTTCCTAAGATGATAAGACCATTATATATTGTTACGACCCTGGAGTTCAAGTGCGTTAAAGAATCAATTTTGTATAAATCTTTTTATTTCATTTTATTTCATTATATCGTCTAAATCGTTTTTGATAAGTTTACTTGAGTCGTAGATGTAATTCATGTTGGCACGTGCTGTGCATGATGACAAAAATTCATTGTTCAGAAGTATTGGGAAATTGCATGCTTCCTCGTGCGAGTGCAGTTCAGTTATACAACTTCTAATTTGTTGTGCCAGAAGAATTTGTTATTATGTCTACGTAAAATAACATGCCGTGTTAGAGGAACTATTCTTCACCTCTTTATAACTTTCCTAGGAGCAACATTGCCTATTTGGACATTTTCTCCCTAATTTTGGAACGGGACAACACATGTTTTTTTTTGTGAAAAATTCTGGAAGTTGCTGTTAGCTTTCGTCTGACGTAGTCAACCACCATTTTGGACCGGAACATCAAACTTTCAGACTGTGTTTAGAACTTTTTTCAGGAATTATATTTTAAATTATTTTTGAACAAAATTTGGATCATACCTGTAAACCGTAAGTCTTGTTTTAAATAATTTACATTATTTTGTATTTTAGTAAAATGTATGATTGTTAAAATTTATAAAGCTTGTTGTGTGCACTTTTTCTTTTTGTTACATAGAACGAGCCGTTACGTAACATAAAAAGAATTGGGCGCTCGTCCTTCGGTATATTTGAAATTGGTTTAAATTTGATAGTTAAATTCCCATTGTTAACTTTATTTGAAGTTTTAGTGAGAACAAGCTTTTTCTTTAAAAATGTCGAGAGTAGAGAGCTTTCTTTCTACTTTAACCAAAGAACATTTTGAGTTTTAGGAAGGATGAATTGCTTGAACTTGCTAGAAAGTATGAACTATCTGAAGCAAAAACTAAACAAGAAATCAAGATAATTATAGTTCAACATTTGATTGAGAAGAATAATTTTGACAAGTGTTTTGGCCTCTGTCAGTAAGACTTTAACCGATGCTGACGTTAAAATTGCAGAGCTAAAGTTGAAATATAAATTTGAGTTTCAGAAGGCAAAATTAGAAAAAGAGAGATAAGGATAGGCAAATACAAATAGAATTACAAAAAGAACAAATGAGATTACAATTTGAAGAAAGGGAAAAAGATAGGCAAATAAAATTACAAAAGGAACAAATGAAATTAGGAGAGATGCAAATTAAAATGAAAGAATTAGATCTGGCAAGTGACAGGCATAATTCGACAACTCATGAAAAGTTTAACATTATAGGAATTATCAAATTAGTTCCCCCTTTTAGTGAAAAGGAAGTAGACAAATATTTTGCTTGAAAAAGTAGCTGAGAATTCATAATGGCAAAGAGTATTGAATTTAATTATTGCACAGTGTACTTCATGGCAAGGCCATAAATATCTATATATCTCTATCAGTATAACAAAGTTCTGATTACGATTTGGTTAAGGAATGCATCTTGAAAGGTTACGAGTTAGTTCCTGAGGCATATCGACAGAAGTTTAGAGGTTACAAAAAGGACAATATACAAACTTGAATTTTTTAGGGAAAAAGAACAGTTGTTAAAGAGATGGTGTTTGTCTGAGAAAATTGAACATGATTATGAAAGACATGAACAACTGGTATTACTCGAAGAGTTCAAAAACTGTATTCCCAGTGATATCAAAAACCACCTTGAAGATCATGAGGTTAAGACATTGGAAAATGCAGCTCTGGCTGCAGATAGGTATTCCTTAACTCATAAAATTGCTGTATATAAATCTTCACTGAGCAACCTACTGATAGAACGGTGTTTCAAACAAATATGACTCTCGGTAAAAATCTGTCTGGCACAACTTCTAAAAATCAAGCCTTTGAGAGACTTGATTCTAAATCCTTGTCTCTACCTACGTGTACCTATTGTTAGAAAAAAGGACACGTCATTTCTGAGTGCTTCAAATTGAAATATAGGCACCAGATTCAAGATAGACCTATACCACTTGCTCCTATTTCTAGAAGGTCAAGATTCTGTATTGAAAACAAAACATTTGATAGTTTTGATAAACCAGTCTGATTGTATCTTGGAGAATTTCGAACCATTCATGTCGAAAGGTTTTATATCTCTCTTGGGTGATTTGGCCAATCATATCCCTATTAAAAATTTAAGGGATACAGGAGCTTATCAGTCTTTTAGTTTCAGGTATTTTGCCTTTTTCTGATAAGACCTGTTCTAATGAAAATTCTCATTCAGGGAGTAGAATGCGGCTTTGTTAATGTTCCTCTCCATTCTGTTAATTTGACATCACTTAGTTTCAGGGCCTGTGACTGTCAGTGTAGTGTATACCTTACCAGTTAAGGGCGTTCAATTGTTGCTAGGCAACGACTTAGCTGGAGACAAGGTTGTGGTCAATCCACTTGTAACTGACAAGCCTTCTTTGGATCAAAAAGTTGATCCTCTTGAAAAAGAAATCCCTGATTTTTGTTCAGCTTGTTCAGTTACCAGAGCTTTGGCAAATAAAGTTCTTGAGAATGATTTTGATAAGGACTCTGTTCCTTTAGCTGACACATATATTGGTCAAGCTTTTGATGAGGTCACTTTCACTTCTAATTTGGATCAATCCATAGGTATTGATCAGTGATCCTCTTTTGAATACTCATTCTTTTATCTGATCAGGGTGATAAACGACAATCACTTGTCGTTGAACAGGAGAAGGATCCTGAGATCTCCTGTTTGTTTCAGCGGGCTGTTAGTGAAACTGAAGTACCTGTCTGCTACTTCATTAGAAATGGAGTTCTTATGAGAAAATGGAGACCTCTCCAGGTACCTGCTAGTTACAAATTGCTCAGTAAAATACCAAATTGTGGTTCCAAAACCTTACAGACAGAAAATACTTTGTTTGGCCCATGAAACTCCTATGGGTGGTCATTTGGGAAGAAATAAAACGTATCACAAGATCTTGACTCATTTCTATTGGCCGAAAATGAAAAGTGATATTCCAAAGTTTTGCAGATCTTGTCAGGTATGTCAAATTGTAGGAAAACCCAATCAAAACATTCCTAAAGCTCACTTGAAACCAATTCCTGCATTTGACAAACCATTAAGTAGAGTTGAAGTAGATTGTATTGATCCCTTACCAAAGACCATGCCATGTAACCAAAATTTGTTGACAATCAAGCACGTGTCAACAAGTATTTCAGAAGTAATTCCTTTAAGGAATTTTGCTCAATTTGGCCTTCTCAGATTTGATCAGTTTGGTCAAAGGTCAAAGTTAAAGTTTAGTATGTTCCAGCTTATTGCACTTGAATGTGGCATTCGGCAAATCAAGTCGAAAGTGAAACTATGGTTTCACCAATACGTACTAGAATTTTTGGGCTCCTGTAATAAAGTCCAGTCTCTCTTGCAAATTCTGCACAATTTTCTGCAATTAAGATTCTATGGCCCTTACAAAGTAAAGAAAAAAATGATTTTAATTAATAACATTCGTACTCGTCTAAATAAATTCATGGAGTACTACTGTTTTTAAAAGAAATAGCCAAATAAATGTAATCCATTTAGTTGTACCTGTCCCATCAAACGTATATTCACATGAAGGATTTCAACTGGATACTACTAATATTGGAATAACAAGTCTGCAGAATTCGGAAGTTGTGAAAATCTAGACCAGAAACTGTTTTCGTTTGCAATATATAAAAAAATTAAATTTGAACACTTGTTGTCTGAATAACCACTTGTTTCCAGATGTGCCTAAAAGGACAAACCAAATTTTACGTTTTTTTTTTTTTAAAAAAAGGTTCAGTAATTACTGGACAAATGTATAGAGCCCAGTAAGAGTGGAGTTCACAAACAGTATAAATTTCCGAAATGTGTACGGATTATAGGAAAGTGAATTGTGACAAAAACAGACTCGTTTTCATTGCCAAGAATCTATTATTGTATCGACAAAATTGGAAATGCCAAATACGTCACTAAATTCGACCTCCTGAAGTTTTGAAAATTCCCGTAAAGGAAGAGAAAATATTTCAACATTTATGACTCCAGATGGACTCTAACAAGTGTTTTTATTTTGGGATGAAGATTTTTCCAAATACATTTCATGGCCTTATGAATATGATAATTTCTGGTCTAGACAACTGCGTTGCATATATTGATGTCATCATTTACAACACCTGGAAAGGACACACAATTACGATTCGGACGTTCTTCGACAAACTCACTGATGAAAATATATTTATCTAAAAGTGAGTTCTGCCATGCACGTGTTACCTTCCTAGGAAATATTGTGGGACATGGACATATTAAAACTATAATTAAGGTCAAGACTATTTCAGAATTTCCTGTGTAGAAATGTCATTTTTATTAATTTATAAGAGTTTTTATTATTTCAAATTTGTACTTTGTGTAGAATTAATATCTGCTATGAAAAGTTTTATTACATCTTTTTTTCTTTTTATGGGGGAAGTTGTTACGACACAGGAGTTCAAGTGCGTTAACGAATCAATTTTGTATAAATCTTATTTCATTTTATTTCATTATATCGTCTAACATGTTTTTGATAAGTTTACTTGAGTCGTGGATGTAATTCATGTTGACACGTGCTGTGTATGATGACAAAAATCCATTGTTCAGAAGTATTGGGAAATTGCATGCTTCCTCGTGCGAGTGCAGTTCAGGCTACGCATTAGCCTTCCAATATATGCTTTGAGATTTTGATTCATAGTCACGTACAGACTGTCCTATTCGAGAGTCAAGTCACGGACTGACTGTCGTAGTCGAGTCGAGTTATACAACTTTTAATTTGTTGTGTCAGAATAATTTATGTCTACGTAAAATAACGTGCCGTGTTAGAGGAACTATTCTTCACTTTATAACTTTCCTAGCGAGCAACATTGCCTATTTGGACATTTTCTCCCTAATTTTGGAACGGGACAACATTGTATTTTTTGTGAAAAATTCTGAAAATTGCTGTTAGCCTTCGTCTGATGTAGTCAACCACCATTTTGAACCGGACATCAAACTTTCAGACTGTTTAGAACTTTTTTTCAGGAATTATATTTTATTATTTTTAAACAAAATTTGGATCATTCCTGTAAACCGCAAGTCTTGTTTTAAATAATTTACATTATTTTGTATTTTAGTAAAATAAATTGTATGATTGTTAAAATTTATAAAGCTTGTGTGCACTTTTCTTTGTTACATAGAACGAGCCATTACGTAACAATATTTATGACGATGATAAAAATCGATCATTGATGGAAAACGGATTAAATCGTTTTCTACGAAATTTATCCAAAACACAATACAACTGATACGCGTCAACAGATCCTTTAAACGATACAGCGTTCATGTTTTTTGTCGATCGTATTATCCTCGGAACAGTGATTGACGCCGTTGATAGATTCGTTGATTTTCAAGCCACATACACAACATTTAAACGATTATTTGCAGCATATTATAAACTAACCGTAGCAGAAATACAAAGATTTGTATTACCTGGAATTAACTTTTCCGAACTATGGAATACCGTCAACGATATAATCAATGAAAATTTTCCAAGGATAATGGAATCATGGATAAAAATGGTACCAATGGGAAACATCCTAAATCACAACAATGATCGATACGGTGATATTCTCCATATATCACAAGGTGTCGTCACGATCACATCAACGATCGCAATCAATCTTGTATGTGATACAATTGATGGCAGCTATTAAGTAGATCTTGAAAAATCCGGTCAGGCCCAGCTTTAATACATTATATATACATCCACACCTCAAGCATACCGGTTTTTTGTTTGTATTAAAACTCGTGAATCCAGTTTATCTGCGATGTCATAATCCGCCATTGTCTCGGATACATAACAAACTTACTGACTGTTATGGAGGCAGAGATTAAACATTAAAACCCATCTCCTTTTATTCGGTGTCGTTAGCTAGGGAATGATGTCCCACGGTGTAATTGCCCAGTGTGGACGGATAGATGGAACATTAGAGAGCTGACAAAGTATTGAAAGAAAGAAATAACGAATCCCCTTTCAAAACAAAATAAAATTGTAATAAATTAACATATGTAATCACGGGAAAATCAATTCCCACACAACATATTTACTAAACTGAACATACTCAATTAAAGAATAGTCAAAATTCACTTTCCAATCTGATTTTCAGTGACAGAATTTAGTATTGTTCGACTTTCATCATTTTTACGAGTGCTGACTTTAAGCGGAATTTCCAATGCTTGACAGCATCACCTGTCAATTGTCTTCGCACGACTTGTTCCCCACGTCTAAGCCACGTGCTTGGTCCTCTTCCGAGCCTTGCTATTCTGACATCCCGTAGATGTAGATTTCCCCTTTACTCATTGGTTCCTTCTGCACTCCTCCTTGTCCTTTCTCTCGCTCTGATTACGAAGTATGATGCTGTCTCCTTAAAATATAGTATGTCTCACGCTAGACAAATTCCACTACTTATGTACATAGATTAGGCTATATTTCGCGTGCTTAGATTTAGGTGGTTTACACTGCACAGATCTGACCTAACGTGACTTTAACCAATAACTATTCACATATTCTATGTTGGCGGTAAGATACCATTAAATTGATACAATGACCTTAGCTCAAGTTCATTCACTCCATAAGCAAGTCATCATACATTCTCACGTGTTTTCTACATACAATTATGCCAGCGTACATTACAACACGACTTATTTACATTTGGATATTCAATGCAGCTTAATGTTCAATTACTTATGGCATAATATCGAATAAATCTATCTATCCTAAAGTAACTTGCGTTATCATTTAAATATTGCTAATTCGTATATAAATATACACTCGTCATTAACTCAAAAGAGCAAATATCGTCCTACACAGACAATTAATTCATATATCCTTAGAAATGTCACATCCGTATATTAGGGTGAATTCATGAAATCTTTACGCAATTCTACCCATCGAATATTTAACTACATGCAATCCGTCAATTCTTTCAATGAATTGATAACTGAAAAATCAGAAATAATTGACATAAAATTAACTTATCAAAATAGTCATAAGAAATGAATACACGATACATGCGTGAATCATAGCATCTCAACATATTTGCAAACAATCAAACAAATGAAATAGCATATTAATTTGGAAACTAAAATTGCGTACTTTTACTTCCGTTTTCTTTCCAGTGTCCTAGCCTTAGTCTATCGTCTTTTTCTAAGACATCTGGCCCCTTCCTAGTAGTTTTCGAAGAAAAATACTCACTAGTGTCTCCGGAGTCAAATCAAACTTCTCAAAAAAATCTGACTACAGAATTCTTGCAAGAGATAGCACCTAAATTGTTTCTCAAAGTTTGCGCCCATAAGTTTCCCTGACCAATCAGAAATAAACTGTTCAAACAATTTTTCTCTCCATATACGTGTCTATCAACGATTGCACTAACCTAAAACATGATGCAGTTAGCTTCCTTTGAAAACACAATTATTTGACATGCGCACCTTTTGAACTGATACGGGTTGGATTGTTATTACACGTACGCCATGTACCATTTAAAATGATCGGGTCAGATTATACTGATGATTAACGTAGTTCCCTCTATGTTTAGAGATGAAATAAAGAAATAATCATTGAACTTTCTCCAGACCTTTCTGCTTTATGTTAACATGATCAACCCCGGGGTTTGCAAAAGTCTACACACCACGTGGTGACATAGTGGGAAGGTATACTTTTATGTTAAATTTAGAGGAATTAGGCTGCTAATATTACTTGTCTAAATAAATGATCTATTACTAGCGTGAAAATGTCACGAGATAGTTTCTTACCCGAGCGACGCTGTTGCCGACATTTTTTTTTATCATAATGTCGTTTTAGCCCTCATGTATTTGTACTACCACATTGCACACACAACTGCGTTTCTCCTCTAACATAATACCGCATTTCAAACACGCTTTGGGTCCTACGCTAACGCTTCGTACGCCTTGCATGTGATATCCACAAAATAAATTCATTTGCGCAAGACTGGTTACAAGGTGTAGAGATAAAGATATTAAAAGATATTAAAGATATTAAAGATATATATATATATATATATATATATATATATATATATATATATATATATATATATATATATATATATATATATATATATATATATATATATATATATGCCTTAATTATAATATGGAGAAATTCGCGAGATTATCTACGGTCAAGCCTTCCCAAACGAAATTCGATCTTGACAGAATGCACCACCAACTTAACAATTCGATCGAGTTAACGTCAACAATCATGATATCGCTTATATCGAGGAATAATACTTTAATCAATCGGATCCGTGAACCCAAGAAGGAATTTGGCAACGATTTAGAATCATGTGCCACGTTAATACTGCAATGAATGACCAACGAGCAGCGACAATTATTATCTCGACAAATATACTTTTATAGAATAAAATTTATTGCGGAGATAGACGACACCTGGATTATCCGTGTCAAATGTGTACCTGTTCGATTACATCACACTGTAGGTATTGGAAAGTTAAGTATTCCAGGAATGTTGACTGGTATGGACAATACGTATTAGGTATAAGCGTATCATGTGAAGGCACTTTTTTATCCGATATATCCGCTGAATGTTAAACCTAGTATTGATGATCTCAAACCGATTAATCCTTTCACGCTGAAGTGTGTAGCTAAGCGACTTACAGAACATTTTACAAACTCAATACGTGGAAATGGTTTAACAAATTTACGACGCAAAAAAAATAAATGAGTGAGCTGAGCGTGTCAAGGAACATAGAGCTACGACCAAGGACATGCCGATATTGAAACAAAATTAAAATTTCCGATAAGGGCAAAAACAATAACCGGCGAGATGTTATACTAATCAAAATAGAAATCGAAGAAAACTTCGATATATATCATTGTCCATTACACGTACGCGTGGACAAATGACTTAAAAATATTTTTACGAAATAGAATTGTTAAATTTTATGACGGTGATACTTTTCACCTAATAAATGAGGTTAGTAAAAATCCATTAGCTGTATGATTGTTTCAAACTTCTGAATCTGGAAATTATGTTTGTACGAGCTAGTGGAGACATTTAACGTGCAGAAATTTTCCACGAGGAAATGAAAAATCTTGCGCTTAAATATACCGATGGTGCTGAACAATTCGTCAGTAATTGTTTTAAAGTTGTCAGGGAGAAAAATTGATGGTCTCCGACAAGATCGGTATTTCTTGAGGATGTCCAACACAGTTGTCGAATACGGACACGGTGGATTGTGGAATATTAAATACAATTGTAAGGATGTTATCTCATTTGATATGGTTGCATGTTATCCTGGAAGTTTTCTTGGAATTGGAGAATGTTGTGAATACTTTAAGCCATTTGGACATCCTACACATGGGATAATTAGAGTTGCGATAAAATGACCCTTAACTTATATTCATTTAACTGGATTTGCATGTATTGAATCGTCTTCGTTTACGGAAAATCTCAATCTGATTGTTTATATTTGGTTTGGTCGTCATTTTTCAGAAAAAATGTTGGGCTCCAATAGTGTTATTACGATATATGCTTGAAGATGGAAGTTTAGTATTGTTAACCTTAAGTGAAGAAATAATATCGTATCGACCACAGAAGCAAGTGTGGAAGACTGTAGTTGAAAGATATGTTCCTGACGAAATCTTTGAAGGGTAATCCCGATGAAAATGAATATGAAAATAACTCTGCCAGGCCTATTGGGTTAGCTCAGCCAGTTACTTTATCGACGATGTTTGCATTTCATTTTTTTATGCGTGTCTGTTTACGTGCTAGACACTGTTTGGTCGCTCACCCTCCCTGCTGCTTCTATTAATCAAATATTTTATCAAGTCCGTTACGATATCTCGACATAGAATCATGTAACAATGAACCGCTCCGGTGGCCTAGTGCTTAGAGCGTCCAACTCTGATGCGAGAGGTCGTGGGTTCGATGCCCTGTCAAGTCATACCAAAGACTTAAAAAATGGTACTAACAGCTGACTCGCTTGACGCTCAGTATTAACATATTAGTGTTAGGACTGGTCGGTCTTGTGTCAGGATAATGTGACTGGGTGGGACATTTTGCTACATGTCTTTGGCGTGATGCCCTAGTGATAGACTTCACTATAAACTGCCACACCGCAGACATCGTAACGATATGACTATAACTTGTTAAAGCCAAGTCAAAAATCATAATCACATCACATTACATCACATCAAATACAACTAAAATATTACAGTTGTTTCTGATTACTTGAGGTTTTTGTGTATAATGCTGGATAACATAAATCACGTCAGTATTTTTATGCCTGCCTCTGGAAAATATCCGAGCTGGATTTGATTGTTTGTGCAGCATGACATCATCGTATACTACGAGATTATTAATACGTCCAACCAGGTCATCCACAGATGGCGTTTCATCATTATCAGTGATCAAATTAATAACGCTGACTTCGTCACTGTCACTGTCTTCTTCATATAACTATTTTGCATTTTCATTGAAATCCTTAAGTACTTCATAACACCGCTGATAATATACAGATGGTTCTACTAAATATGACTTATCCCACTTGAGCAATCTCATTTTCAAATTAAACAATAATTTTTTTTTACCACTTCCAGATGGCCCAATTTGTATCATCCTGAGAGAATTCGGTAGCGCTGGGTAATATTTGACTGGCTCTAGTTTTAGTGTCGTTGAGAAGTCAATTATATCCATAATAATATATAATACGAATCTATATTGTGTTCGATGTAAGGCACTCATCCCCACCAGTGGACTAACAACAACAATAACAAATATCAAAAACGCGCACTGACAGGTATATGTAAAAAAAAAATGTGGTACAAACAAATACAGATTTATCTCCCGTAACAGGTCTGCGAAAACAGGTGGTGATATCCCTACGTTGTTGGGAAAATTACCAGGGGTTCCATGGGCGACGTATTCCGGGGGAAGAAACATTTTTATTTTATATAATTATTGTGGTCCTAGAACTCGACTTGATATTTGACTTGATGAATGAGATCAACCAAGACCGGGGGAATATCCAATGAACGCAATCGATCAAGCGTGTCACGTTCACGATGCTGCGTTTCAAAGTAAGGATTCGTTTATGCATTAAATTATATTAAAGATAAATCTCACAAAGAAAGACTCGCTAGTTTTCTGGTGAAATCTGCAATGTAAGGCAAACTAATGTTAGGGGCTGTTAATTAATTATATGACTATTGTAATGGAATCGGTTTATACAAGAGGATATTGGAGAGGTACAGCAGCGATTAGTAAACTCGCCGAAGCAGCAATGGTTTCAAGTGTCGTTGTTTCTGCATGGTTAGCACGACAGGCAATATGGCGAATTTATCTACGCCCACCTAAAAAACAAAAAACAGCATGCACATTTTGATGTCATTACTCTCAATGGCGTTTATCAAGCATATATTTTGTTACTACTATACGATACCATTAAAACACATAGACGTCAATCACGCACATACAAATATGTCTTAACTGTCGTTGACATTACGAGTAAATATAAAGAAGCAGAGCCGCTATCAACTACAACATCTCAAACTGCATCTGCGTTTGAACGAATTTATCAACAACCTTGCGATTGCTACAACTACTACAGGTTGATCCTGGCAAAGAATTTGTTAGTGAAGTGTCATCGCTGATGAAAAAGCATAATGTCAAAATCAGAAGAGGACACACTACACCTCATCGTGATCAGGCAATAGTTGAACGATTTAAGCGAACATTCGCTGAGGGGTTATTTGGATATCAGTGTGCAAAGGAAATAATTCAGATCGACTTGAGATCTCGTGAATGGGTTGCAGGATTAACAAGTGCGATAGCTGCATTAAATAATGAAATTACTCGTGCCACTTCTATGAAGCCCACTAATGCAATTACAAAGAAACATACCATTACAACATGAATGAAATTTCCTCGAAACAACCAGTATTATGTAATGTGATTGTTAGATATTTAAAAAAAAAAACATGGTGAACATGATGGGGGTAACACAGAGCAACTGATCCTATTTGGAGTGTGACCACACCTAAATTTTCTAGCGTGGTTATATCCACGTGTAGACCCGCACGATCGACATCAGACATCTTGGATGTGTAAACCAGCATGATCGACATCAGACATCTTGAATGTGTAGTCCTGCACGATCGACATCAGACATCTTGGATGTGGAGCCTCTCATGGCCTAAAGTATACAATTAGTAACTTTGCTTAAAAATTTGTCCTTATGTATGCGTTGTTTGAGATGAACCAAGATTGAAAGTGACCTCTTTTGTAGGAAGAAACCCTTGTGCTGAGACAGAAGGTCCATCTTTCAAGATAATGACATGGGCTAGTCTGCAGCAGGTCCTTAAAATTACTGAACTTCAATCGTTGGGACCACAGAGATGCCATGAAGATGAGGTAAGAAGTGGAGGTTCTGACAATTTTGAGTACGTGCGGAATCATCTCGAAGAGTGCAAAGGCTTAAGTTAATATGCATTTCCACGTCTGACTGAAGACACTGTCCAGGCTCTCTTATCTGGAACTGGGAAGACATCAAATTTGAGCTTGTTGTTCAGATTTATCGCAAACAAGAAACACCAAGGGTCGTCACAGCCGTATGCTACATATTGGATTACCTTACCTTTCCCAGAAAGACTGCTAGACAGAATATTCTTCCTGCTGCTTATTTGACAATAATAAGAGATAGTAATCCCCTCCGAGGCTGCCCAGCAAAGATTTCATGCCTCTGCACAAAATTGAGCAGGTCTGCCGCCTTGTCGCCTGAGGTACTCTATAATCGATGTGCTGTTGGAGGAAACCATCATACAGCATCTTCATATTGCGTTGATGCACCCATGTTGGGCTATGAATACGCTCTCATTTAAAGATTATGTGTGTATTCTAATTTAGGACCATGAAACCCCAAAAACCATTCATTCTGGCCCCAAGTGAGCACTTTATATCGAATCTACCACATCTGTGAATAGATGGGAGCTGAATACAGATGCATGCATGGGGACTTCACTCTAAAATCTGTCCCGATTCTTCCACCAACTTAAGTGACGATATACATTCTGTTCTAGAAACTCTAAGTTATTAAGGGGTCGCTGTGCTGTTTTCGGTTGGCCAAGAGAAGAGACTGGAGAGGACGCATGTGAAGTCTTCTTAGAGAAAATAGATCTTCCCATGTTCAAACAAAATCTTGGATGTGTTCAAAGCTGTATCCCTTCTGAGATGGAGCAAATAGGACGATAGTGCCATGGACATGGGCAGAGCACGTTGAGATGTTATTGCGACCACTTCCACCAAATGCTTAAGCATATCTGGTGGACAGAGATTTCTCCTTTAGTAGGCGGAAGGATACTGCCGAACCTTGACCAAGAGGTGAGTACTAATAGGATTGGTCCGAATGTAGCATCTGAGAGCATCATCCCGCTGAAGAGAATTTTACGTCTTCCAAGCTTGATCGTTTGAGACACAAATCTATGGATATAAGAAGGTAAACTCGTTTACTTCATTTTCAGAATGATCCGATTTCCTCTTCCTTTGCTGCCAGTGTTAACAGGTGGAAGGAGGTAGGAATGTAAAAGAGGAGGATACACCATCTCAGTCTGATATGAGTCAAAGTCCTGGGAAAACACCAGGACATACCAGGATCTTTTCATTTTACTCTCGTTACGGACAGCCAGGATTTTGTGAACACCTGTCTCCCTGTGAGGGAGATGTGTCTCTTAGATGTGGCGAAGACCTAGGGATTAGCAGATCCTGGTCCTGAAACAGAGTAAAGGGACTGTTCCTAATTGCAGACTATACCGGAGGGGAAGAATACCTCTCGTCATTCCTGAGTGAACATGAGTGGACGAGAGCTTTTCTTTGCTCCACATTGTAAGTGTGTAAAGACAGGCTTCGACTGGCAAAATCAACCCCATCTTGATGCCAAGATCCTGAAGTATGAAAGAGAAGAATAAGTAACATCCATGATAGGGACAACACAACATCCCATCGGGATTCCAAGGATTAGTGAAAATCGGTTGATGACAATCTGATCCCCTTTCCCTGGATGTATGTGCTCTGATTTCCAATCACAAGTGGGGTAGCCATGCAATACGAGTTTAGACCCTATCCCTGCCACTGTACTGACAGGATTTCTGGGACTGGTGACTGGTGACTTGTGAATGCTGACCAGTATGACTACAAAAATTGTTGAAATAAAAGTATGATACAATTACACCAGTGAAAATTGTTTTACTGACTGATACAAAATGACAGTAATAACTGGAAATACAAATAAAGTTTCAATAGATTCTTGGAAGCAATATACACAGTTGCAAGCTAAGGTTTAAACTGGTTACATCCGTAATGCTGGTGACCATCTAGTGGTAACAAAGTGAGTAAAACCTGTAAGAGTCACTTCCCTTTATATATTTGCTGTGCCGAATTTTGCAGACTTATTGAAACTTAAGGTTAAGTAAATTGTGCTTTGAATTTAACATAGTCAAACCATAAAGGTCTTGAGACAGTTCACTGATTATTTCTTTATTTTATCTCTGAACACATAAAAGGGTTTTGTTAAGCTCAGTAGCATTTGACTGGGTCATTTTACCAGTACAATGGCATACATGCGATAAAACTCCAACAGTAATAGTTCAAAAGGGGTGCACATCAAATAATTGATTTTTCAAAGGAAGCTAATTGCAGCATGTATTAGGAAGGTAAAATTTGATGAAAAACATTATTTGGAGAGAATTTTATGAACAGTTATTTCCAATTGGTCAGGGAAATTGGGGGCGTATACTTTGGGAAACAATTTAGGAATACCACCTGCCTAAAATTCTTTAGTCCAATTTTGCTTGCAAGAAGTCAAATTTGAGGCTCCATAGGAAACCTGAGGACACAGTTATCCCTCGTTAACAAAGTAGAAAGGGCCAGACAGCTGTCTTAAAAAGGAAGACAGGCTATAGGCTAGGATACATTTGTGTGGAAAGAAAATGGCATTAAGGAAACAGCTGCATTCTCAAAGAGGAGATAAGTCAAGGCACCTGATGAGTCAAGGGAAAATCAACATCTACGAGAGGTCAGAATAGTCAAGGGTCAAAACAGGACCAAATCACACACACTAGACATGGGAAACAAGGCATAAAGAGACAGATGTCAGAAGATGCTGTCAAAGTATGAAAATTGCACTCAAAATTCAACACTCGTAATATGATGTAAATGGTACACTGTGACTAAATTCTGTCACTGGAAATCAGTTGGATTGGAAAGCAAATTTTGGTTATACATTAATTGTCTGGAAAGTGAATTTTGGTTATGCATCAAGTACAGTTGATTTAGTAAATCTGTTGGACAAAACATGTTTATCTTTGGTTTATATATTAATTGACTAGATTTTATATATCTAATTATTGAAATGGGGCTCATTGTTGTTTATCTGTTTTCAATAATTTGCTCAGCTATCTGTAACATCCCATCTATCCATCCACTCTGGGCAATAACACTGTGGGAGATCATTCCCTAGCTAATGAAGGCTGAATCAATTAAGGGAGGTTTTACTATTTTAAAATCCCCTGTTACAATATATATATATATATATATATATATATATATATATATATATATATATATGTATATATGGAGAGAGAGAGAGAGAGAGAGAGAGAGAGAGAGAGAGAGAGAGAGAGAGAGAGAGAGAGAGAGAGAGAGAGAGAGAGATGTTGTTACATGGGAACCAAAGCTCTTTAAATTTCTGTATCAATATCCCTTTTGTCCCCACACAATGGTAACTATATGGTATTGGTGGATATTACATAATACATTCAACATGTGTAATACATTTTCTCATCATCACTACCATTTTTTTTTATATCACCTCTTTACTGTTCTAGTCCTTATTGTGGTTGTTGTTATTATTATTCTTTTCTTAAGATTATAATTTCCAACAGTAATATCAACAATAACAACCATATCAAAATATATAATAATTAATAAGCCAAATTATATTTTTAATGTTAGGAGAGAAATATTTACATATTTTGTTGTTTACCATATAATATATTGCTTGCAAAGCAAATCTATAATTTCTAATGCCAGGAAAACTTCAACTTTGTTATTGTTGATAGTTGATATTCTTGGGTACATACACACACACAATGAAATCTGCAACATATAATGTCATCCCTCTGTTAGACTGTTGTCAGGTGCTGTAGTAATTCTATGTTGTCCAAGCAAACTTTTTTTTTGCAACCCAACCCCCCACTGCAAAACATACACACTTCAGTCTGAACTAGCAGGTATATAACAGTGATTCTGAATGTAGTGTTTACTCCACAAAAACTGCAAACTAAAAATCCTTGTTACAGCCAAAGTCACTAGATGCCTCAAAGAATGGTTTCAAAATTTCAAAAGAAAATGAATACATATATTTCATTACTTTATTGAGAAAAATATTGAATTTTCTGTTGACAATATATTGCACATGGTTTGAGTTTTGAACTGTTAAAGGTAAATATTCTCAATAGTATATATCAATCTATTATTTTTTCAATAGCAATTAAATTATAATAAAAATAAAATAGTTTTGTTGTCATATTACAGTTTTTTTAATATTGTTATTGCACATATAATAGGTCTGAGGTAAACATATGAGCTGGTCAAGCATCAGAGTAGAGTGGGTTGACTATGGACATGGCATCAGTGTAGAGAGGATTGTCTAAGGCTGATGCATTCAAGATCATCTTCTGAAAAAATGAAATACAAAGACCTATCAGTCTTGCATGCACCATGTCATTTTGAGATCAAAAGAAATTTAACATAAGAGCTGTACTTTGATGTATGTTATACAAGGTCACTGAAGCATGATCATTTTTTATTGTCCTTATATGTTCTGAATATACAAGTTTTGATACCAAGGTTTTGCAAATAATTTAACTAAAATTCATATGGCACAAATTTAAATGACTAATTAGGAGGGAAAAACCCATGACCATATCGGTAAAGCAAATGCCTTATACTATATATACTTGCTTATAAGACTAATTCAACTGCAAACTGTAACTACCCAGATCTGCCATCATATAATGCACTGGCAGATATGGGTCTGTGCAGCATGTTAGGAGTAATCGGTAGAACAAACAACATAGATCCTGATCTGCAAGTGCATTAGGCTATGACAAATCCAGATCTTTGTTGTTTTTTTAGCTTGACTGTATTTATAAATGGGTATAAACATTAATCAGTTGTGATTTTCTTGAAAAGTTATAGTAGAAAACCAGAGCATGCAACAAATGGACTTAACCAAATATTCTATGACATTTTCTATATTCTATGACATTTTCTATATTCTGAGACTAATTTTTTTTCTTCTACAAGTATTTTACATGCACTGATACAAAATAAATCATGTAATTTACTTTATACTAAGTTACATCTTCATATTAATAAGTCACCCTCTGCATAGATAATGCACACATTATTATCTAAAATTTTCCTCATTATATTCTGTCTATAAAACAGATATGTAGAACTTTGGATTGTATAATGCTTTATAAAATTTAGGCATGTGTAAATTTAATTATTTCATAGACCTGAAGTTGCATAGGAATAGTATAGTAAATTTAGAGTGAATAGTTGTAACAAGGACTAGTTATAACATTTAGCCAGATTTATACAGGTAAAAAGTGCAAATGACTCCATAAAACATCAACCCTGATCTGCCCATATATGATGTGATAGCAGATCCCAGTCTAAATTTCTTTGATTTAATCATGAGTAGAATTAATAACATCAACCCTGATACAACTATGCATGATGCAATGGTAGATCTTAATCTACTTCAAATCATGAATAGAATCAACAACATCAACCATGATTGGCCTATATGTGATGTAATGACAGATATCAGTCAAAACTTGTATGTTTTAAATCATGAGTAGAATGCACAGCATCAACCCTGATATGCATGTACATGATGCAATGGCAAATCTCATTTGATATTATACTGCATTTCTTAAGGTCCAGTCCCTACCCCTGCACCACCCAAAATTGTTTTACAGTTCACATCAGCTTTATTATAAATATAAATTAGTTTTACTATTTAATAATATTTTCTCAGTTCCAATCTGATCTACCAGATAGTCACTTTTTGTGGGGAACTATCTTGTTTATTGACCACACAGTAATGGAAAATGCTTTTTATTCAAATCTCCAAATGATTTTGTTTAGGTGAAACCAAATCAGAGATAACCTTATTTTATGCCCTTATTAGGTTTGAAGCAAAATTAAATAAACCTATGATGAAAAACAAACATTTAATTAAAACACATACATTGCCCACAGAAGATTCAAAAGTATGAAGGTCTCTTTCCATGTCATTCATGTGGAACTGGAAAGGAGAAAAAATAAATTGTTAATAAACTTTGTACAAAAAATGAAATCTGAAGAGCTGAATTCATTTGAAAATTTAATTTTAGTTCAAATCCACTTACATGGTATAATTCTCAATGTCTAAATAGTGATTGCTGAAGAAAGCAATTAACATTTGTTTACTGCAGCTATCACATGTATCTATATGTGCACTATTAGTAAATTATACAACAATTACTAAAAACAAACCAAATACTCTAAAAACTTTAAGTCCCACAGCCCCAATTTTTAACATATTTTGTTATGGCTTGAGCTACCATATTTCATGCAATTTTTTGTACATGAAAAAATAATTAATAATTTCAGTTTATGAAAAAATATATGCAAAATAAATAATTATCATTTTGTGGTAATGACGGTGTATAAAAAATAAAGGGATTATACCCAAACAAGTTCTAAGAAACACATGCTATTTGACAACCTAATGGTACAAAAGTACTAAGTAAATGTATATTTTCTGTCTCATTCTGCTCTCAACTCAAGAATCTAATTACAATAAATAAAATAAAAGATTTTTGTTACTAGGGAGAGAGAGGATTATGTCTCAGTGTGCAAGCTCATCTGCATTTAGAGTATATGTAGCTATTATGTATGTAATGTTGACAAAATGATTAAGACTGTTTGAACATGTATTAGTTATAGGTATTATGGGTATTATTTATTGGCAAATTGTAGGCAATGATACCAGTCCACACTGTCAAGAAATTAAGTGCAACTTGTACTTTTAAAGCAACAGTCTCATTATCAAATTACAAAAAAAAAATAAAGAACTTGAAATCATGTTTTAATTTATGCATGCAAGTGTGTGTTTGTGTGTATGTGAGAGAGAGAGAGAGAGAGAGAGAGAGAGAGAGAGAGAGAGAGAGAGAGAGAGAGATGAAACAAAATTTCCTCAGTGTATAAGACCATATTTATTCAGGGTGGTTTTTATTTGTAGCTTTTGTAATAAGAAAAACAGACTTTTCAGTTACATGACGATTGTGATAATCCTCATGTATCAGGATAATACTATATTGTTATATATAAATTAACCCTGCTAAATGAACAATTCATTCTTGTTTTAATTATGATATACATTATCACAACAAGCACATGGCTATGCAGTGTTATTTACATGGTAATTAAAGATGCTTAGTGCTTTGGTTATTCAAGTCGAAACCAGATTGAGGGCAAGCTTGGAACTAAGCAAAGCCTTAATTTGTTACAAGAAAGAGACTAAATAAAAATCTGTCACAGGCAAAAGACACAGTATAGGCTTACATCATCGGGTGTTTCTCCATGCATGCTGTCATACACTGGGTTACTCAAACCACCTTCACTGTTCCGTAAGAAGATACTGCAATAATAATAATAAAATAATAATAATAATAATAACAACAATAATAATAATAATAACAATAATAATAATAATGATAAAATTAGTAGTAGCAGCAGTAGTTTTGGTGATGGTTGATCTTGTAGCTTTACATACATTAAACAAACTTTAGAATAAACATAATTGTAAAGTAAAAAAATAGAATAATGGAATCATTGTTATACCTATTTTCTTTCTTTCTCTCTAATTTTTAACAAACTTCATTGTATGACATGACAAGTGGATTGTCTAACTTTTGGAAATTTATGTTTGGTTGACAAATATCTTTCCATGATATTCTGTTGTAATATAAAAGCAAGCAGTGTCACAGCTTTAAGGCTAATTAATTATTGACTAACAAGATATTAACAAATGTTGACTTACTTTGCTTGTCTCTTTTTGATGTAAAAGAAAATACCAACAGCAATCAGAACAAAAGCAATGACTCCAAAAACCACTCCAACTCCAATCTTCCAGCCAGCTGAAAGGTTAAAGGTAATAATTTTTTCTTACTACTGATTAGCTTCATATAATCATCTTTTAAGTTATGACACAATGTGATATAACACACAGTAATACTACATAGGCTATGACACAATGGGATACTGCATAATACATACTAATACTACACACATTATGACATGTGATATAACACACAGTAATAATACATACTTTATGACACAATGGGATACTACATAATACATACTAATACTACACACATTATGACACATGATATAACACACAGTAATATTACATAGGTTATGACACAATGGGATACTGTATAATACATGATAATACTATACACATTATGACACATGATATAACACACAGTAATAATACATAGGTTATGACACAATGGGATACTGTATGATACATGATAATACTATACACATTATGACACAATGTGATATAATCTACAGCAATACTACATTGATTAGCTACAACACAATGAGACATAATACATCGGTTATAATAATGTGACATGATATATAGAAAAAACAGAAAGTCATAGACTCGTTACAAACCAGTTTTCTATCAAATTAATACATCTGTAATATTTCATAAAAAATTTAAATGACAAAGTATTTTTGTGATGATTTTTAATATATATATATATATGTGTGTGTGTGTGTGATGTGTCAAATTTTTGAAATTCTTAGACATATTGATTAAATGAATTGTACCAATGTTAATATAATTAAAGTGGAAAGGGCTAGAGACAGTTATATGATTAATCTCATTTCATCTCTGAACATCAAAGGAACTTGGTTTTCCTTGTGAAATTTAACTCAGTCATCTGTTATGGTACAAAGGTTTTGTCATAACACTCTTCAAACTTGCACCAGTAAAAAGGGGAAGCACATCAATAATTGATTGTTCATAGGAAAGCTTATTGCAGCATGATTAGGCTATTCTCATTAATGAAAAATTTTATGTAGGAAAATTTTAGGAACCAGTCGATTCTGATTGGCTAGTAGTAGCTTTACTTTGCAAAATTGCTTCAGTCTTCAATCTTGCTTGAAAGAAGTTAGAAGGGACTCGGGGACGAATGCTAGTAGTATGTTTCCTCATGACTGAAGAAAGGCGAGTTAGTTGTCTCAGAAAGTAGACAGACTATACATTGGAAGTTCGTAGGAAAAAAATAAATGGCAAAGGTACACAATCTTAGTTTCCAGATTTTAATATACTATTTCATTTGTTGATTTATTTGCAAATGTATTGATGTTATGATGTATGTATGTATGATTTCATTTTTCAGGGTTTTAGTGAAATGTTAGTCACAACATTTTTTTCTTTGATTTTCTAATTATCAATTCATTGAGAGAATTGACAAGATTGCATGTAATTGAATAGTTGATATGTAGGAATAAGTAGGAATTTCATGAATTCACACAAATACATGATGGGTAATGTTTTGTAGATTTATGCATAAAATCTGTGTAGTATGCCATGTATAGAGTGTTTATTCATATACTAGTTCGTAATATTTAATTGATCATGCAAACGATTTTAGAATAGTTAGATTTGATGGGCTATGCCATATATAATTTAACACTAGACTGTATTAAATAGCTAAACATAAAGAAGTCATAGGGTGTTAAATACAGCATATATGTGCTAGTGTAAAGCGGAAGCTAATGAATTCCACTAAGCTTGAGAACCTAAATTAAGGTTAGTATACATGTAATGGCTCCATTTGTAAACATAGAACTAGTGAGCAAGTGAGACAGAATTAGTGTACTATCTGAGCTGGGATAATTTTATATATATATATATATATATATATATATATATATATATATATATATATATATATATATATATATATATATTTATTTGGAAAAAGGTTTACCTATTGTCTATTGCGGGACATTTTTATTTATTTAAGGAAACAGCTTCCTCAGCCAATTTTCAAGCAAATTTCCTTCAGCGAAAATTCCACAGCCAAATTCCAGTTCTAGATTCAAGATACTATTGTCAAATCATTCAAGTTTCGACTGGCAAGGGTCCAAGGCAGGAAGGAATGGATAATTTGATGTCCAGATAAAGATAGGTGGTGATGTCATTCAGCTTTTTATGATTCGTAGGCTATGATGACACTCTGTATTAATTCTGTCACTGACAATTAATAGTAAAGTGAAATTTCTATTTGCTTTTATTGAGTACAATTCCTTTTTATGTATTTAAAGAAAATGATTTCTTTATATTTGGAATTCTATTGTTAAATTGATTAAATTTTATATTTATTCATTTAAAAGGGGCTAATTGTTTTATTTATTCAATATACTTGCTCAAAGATCTGTATTATTCTTTTTATCCATCCACACTGGGTACATTACATCGTGGGAGGTCATTCCCTAGCAACAAACCATAGAAAATGGGTTGGTTTAACTTTTGAATTCACCTTTTGTCACAATATATATATATATATATATATATATATATATATATATATATATATATATATATATATATATATATATATATATATATATATATATATATATATTCCATTCACTGTTTTCAACCTAAAACAGTCAGTTAGCCAACCCACCCATAAAGTGGTCACATTTTAGATTGGATTCTTTATAGACCTGATGATTATATTCTTCAATCCTCCCTGGTGTTTAACAAACTTTCATCAGATCACATCTGCATTATATGCCATCTTGACATATCAGTCCCTAACCTGATCCTCCGTATGATAAACAGAACCAAACTAATGCAAGATATCCAAGGAAACCTAACAACTAGCTCACCTACTACAGCAGAACAACTTGATAACTGCCTGCATTCATTGCTTGAGAAACATGCCCAAGCAGCCAAGTGCAAAGTAGCAATTCAGAAGTGTTTTCCATGGTATAGCAGTGTTAGGGACCAGCTTTGCACTGCTGAAAGTGACCGTCGTAAAGCTGAGAGGCTTTGGCTTTTTCCACCAGACTCACTATTCATAAGCAGATTTATGATGCTGCTAAGAAGAATGTAACAAACATAGTCCATGCAGCAAAATCGGCCAACTACAGTACTAAGACCTTGGAAAGTTCCAGCTGCAAAGAGCTATTTGAGATTACTAATAAGCTACTGTCAAGGAACAAATGTACACCAGTTCCTGCTACCTTCTCTTGAGTTGAACTTCCGGACCTATTTGCAAATTTCTTCCATGACAAAGTACAAATTATCAGAGATAAACTTAACAACACAATTTCAGTTGACTCATCATCACTATATTTATGGTGATACAGAATTTAAGTGGCAACCATTAGCAGCATTTGAAACTGTCTCTATGGATTTAGTATGTATAATCGTGATGAAGAGTGCACAAAATTCATGTGAATTGGATCTGATTCCGACATCACTGCTGCTAGAGTGCTTGGATCCAATATTGCCTTCACTTACTGATGTTATTAATACATCTCTCTCATCTGGGGAATTCCCATCATTTTACAAAACTGCCATTGTAAAACCTCTGCTGAACAAACCTACACTTGACTATAATGATCTAAAGAACTACCGCCCAGTTTCTAACCTCTCATTCATATATCTTGGATGGCAGAAAAAATTACAGTCCTCACTCTCCTTGACTTGTCTGCAGCATTTGACACAATAGACCATGATATATTGCTTCACTGTCTCCAGCATGTATTTGGCATTCATGATATGGCCTTACTATGGTTCAAGTCTTACTTGGTCAACAGGACACAAATTGTGTCCGCAAATGGAAAACACTCCAGCCCAGGTGATCTATGCTGTGGTGTTTCTCATTCACATCCTTTACCTCAGACAATAAATATAAGCAACACCAACATTAAATTCAAGCAGTCAGTACGAAACCTCGGTGTCAGTCTTGACAGTTCTCTCTCATTGCATCAACATGTCATGAACATATGCCAGACTGCATATCTTGAGCAGAGACGCGTCAGCTTCATTCGCAGATATCTTTCAGTTGATGCCACTAAAATACTTGTGTGTTCCTTAGTACTTTCAAGACTGGACTATTGTAATTCAATTCTGTCTGGTTCATCTCAATATCTACTTCAGAAACTTCAAGAAGTTCAAAATACTGCTGCTCGGATCATCCTTAGAGTCTCACGATCAGAGAATGTCTCTCCGCTGCTCTGTATCATACACTGGCTATCCATACAATCCAGAAATAAACACAAAATTTGTTCTCTGTGCTACGTTTCACTGATGGGCTCCAGTCCAACATAACTGTCTGACATCACTTATGTGTATACCCCTGCAAGATGCTTATGCTTCTCTTCTGACACTCGTATTCTCAATATTCCCACTATGAAGTTGAAATCATATGGATAATGTTCTTTTGCATACCAGGTCCCAGCAACGTGGAACAAATTGCCTACTGTTCTTAGACACAAAGACACAGTGATCTCATTCAAGAGCGCCCTTAAAACCCATCTTTTTCAACTGCAAGAACAGTCATAATGACCTAATAATGTATCCTTTGACCGTATCCTTACCTTAAAAAAATTTACAGCATGTTTTTTTCTGTTTCTAATTTTTGTGGTGTTTGTTTTTTATTTTTGTAATCATTATCTATGCTTTTAATTCTTCATAAGCATTGTCAAATGTAGTAAAGAGCTTCTAAAGATTAGGCGCTATATAAAGTCCTCGTTATTATTATAATATATATATATGTGTGTGTGTGTGTGTGTGTGTGTGTGTGTGTGTGTGTGTGCCATTTTTGGAATGCAGTATTTGGGGTACTTGTGAATGTACAATATTTAAATATCAGCAAGACTGATTTTTTATTCTTTCAGATGAGCATGAATCTAGAAGGTGGAATGAAATTTGGTTTCTGTGAGTACTTGGTTTAATGGGGTCACAGATATATATATATATATATATATATATATATATATATATATATATATATATATATATATATATATATATATATATATATATCCAACTTACAGCCACTACTGCTTGGTGCCACTGATCTCTGTGCTGCAGCCAGTGTCTGGCACCTCAAGCCCCGGTATCCTGTGGCACAGCTAAAATTAAGAAAGATAAGATAATGATTTAAACTTGTACAGCTATACTGATAATTTAAAGTTCATGTTGAGCATAACAATCATAATAGTTGTATGTCATTTCAAGCATAACAGTTGAACCTGAAAACAGGTGTATCTCATTGAAAAGATGCATAACAATTCTATCTTATTGCAAGAAAGCATAGTAGTTGTATCTCATTGCAAAGAAAATACTCCATGAAAAAAAACCCGAAGAAAAAAAACATTTAAATACTGAACTTTGCTTCTTGACAAGCAATATCTACAAGTTCTAATTTAATGCACCATTTACATGTAACAGGTTCAAGTTCAAATTTAATACACCATGTACATGTAACAGGTTCAAGTTCTAATTTAATACACCATTTACTGTGAACAAGTTCTAATTTAAAACACCATTTACTGTGAACAAGTTCTAATTTAATGCACCATTTACATGTAACAGGTTCAAGTTCTAATTTAATACACCATTTACTGTGAACAAGTTCTAATTTAAAACACCATTTACTGTAAACAAGTTTTAATTTAAAACACCATTTACATGTAACAGGTTCAAGTTCTAATTTAATACACCATTTACTGTGAACAAGTTCTAATTTAATACACCATTTACATGTAACAGGTTCAAGTTCTAATTTAATACACCATTTACTGTGAACAAGTTCTAATTTAAAACACCATTTACATGTAACAGGTTCAAGTTCTAATTTAATACACCATTTACTGTGAACAAGTTCTAATTTAATACACCATTTACATGTAACAGGTTCAAGTTCTAATTTAATACACCATTTACTGTGAACAAGTTCTAATTTAAAACACCATTTACTGTGAACAAGTTTTAATTTAAAACAGTGTACTGTGAACAATTTTTAATTTAATACACCATTTACTATGTACAAGTCCTAATTTTATATACCATTTACATTTATATCTACAAGTCCTAATTTAATAAGTTGAATTTGATACACCATTTACACATAAACATCTGCATTAATTGGAGGCATACTTCTAAATTTTATTTTAAAAGCTTCATAAAAGACAAAGTAATCTTTACTAATTAAAACAACTCATTCTCTTTTCTGAAATAAAAAAACATATACCATCTTAATAGGAATAACATATAAATCATTCATACCTGCAGTTTGCTTGTCCACTTGTTTGTGCTGTGCACTGTCCTTGGTTCTGACAGAAATTTGAAGGGCAGCCTGGAATTTGGTAATTGTTAACTTTCATTTTATTGATCCATAATTGTGTCTTTCTTTACTTAGACCTAGCATACAATTCAACAAGTTCTCTGAGTCTCTTCCTAGTTTAAATCAATCCTTTCAAAATATTTTAACCTAATAGTAAAACTTCCCTAAACCTGATGGTGTTGGAACCAAAACCTGCGACCTCCTTAAGAGGTGGCCAGTATCAAGAAGTTTGATTAGTATTAAAAAAGTTTTACTGAGATCAAAATATTATAGCCAGTTTGTCAAAAATGATGATGACAGAGGGGCCATTTTAGGCAATTTTTATTATTTATCCTTCTAAAAAAAAATCTTCCTTTCCAATAGTCAAGCTCATTATAATAGTCATAAAAACTTATTTGCCATTAGTAATACATGGAATAATCTACCATGATGCCTTGCATTATTTATACTATACATTAAAGACACTTAATAAACTGCACTTTCATACCTATATGTCACACATGCATTTACACATATAAAAACATATTAAAGAGATTAATAAAAAAAAAATCTAAAAGAAAATATATATCAAATTTTTTTTCTTTTTAATAATATTTTGACATAACTGGATAAAATTTAGTTCAACTTTAAAATTGACCACTCACAATTATGAGTCTCATTTTGCAATCTAATTAGATGAACCTTTAAGCTTAAATAAAAACTGACCAATCAGAATTCTGAACCTACCTTGGGAACAAATTTGTTCATCTGAATGATCACCACAGTCATTCAGTCCATTACAAAGACTAGTGACTGGGAAACACTGACGTAGTTTGAAACAGTAGAAATATCCTTGTCTACACAGATCTATAAAAGAAGAAATGTATAATACACAGACATGGTGTAGCAACTTCCGGGACATTAAAGCATATACCAGTATTTCACATTTTGTGGGGTTTATGTCTGCATGTGTGTGATGACAGCAGACTTTTTAAAAACTTATAAGATGAAATGAAATTGAAATTTAAGTTATATGAACTTCAAAAGTTTGGGAAAAAGTTAATTTACTATGGAAAATATTAATATAAATATAAATCAAACTGCATTTTTGTTATATAAACCAAAATATAGTGGATCTTTAGAATAGGCAAGGATTTCAGAATTTGACTTAAATTTATACATAACCACTATGTGTAGAGTTTTAGCATCTCAAGACAAAAGGGAAAAAATGCTGTGTTAACTAAAATTCTGGGACCTTAAAAAATGTAAGAGACACTTTTGTCAAAATAAGGTTCATCTTCATTTCTAAAGTATTGATGTTTTCACATCTTAATTAAGAACCCAAAGTAATTGTTTCAGTTAAAATATGTGTTAACATGTATAAAAAAGAGCTATTGCCACAGCAACCAGTGTTGCTGAGAACATGAATTAAATCTACCTATCCTACACAATCAGTATTCTATGCTTATTTTTGCAAGAATTAGGCTACAATAAATATCCAATGACAAGTCCTGGTTCAATTACCATTTATACTCGCTTATAAGTTGAGTCAAACTGTAAATAACAAAGATCCAGATGTAACATAGCATAATACACCTGTAGATCAGGTTTTGTGTTCTACTGATTACTCCTAATAAACTGTACAGACCCAGATCTGTCTGCACATTCTGCAATAGAAGATTTGGGTCTGCGCAGTTGGTAGTTAGACACATTTTATGAATTAGTATATTTGGTATATGCTTATATAAATCAAAATTCAGCAAATTTGAATCATAACATGCTATATCTAAATACAAGACCTGGTCTTATCACCAAAGAAACACAAATTTGAACTTACTATTGCAGATAGGTTGAGTCTCATCTGTGCCATCTGTACAATCTTTCACACCATCACACACAAGAATGCCAGCTACACACTGCTTGCTAGCACATGAAAAGCTACCCAATGGGCATGTATTTTGATGGGGCAGTGTCACTGGAATTGTGGTGGAGGGCAGAGTATTGGAAGGCAATGTTTTGGGGGGCAGAGTGCTTATTCTGGTTGCTGGTGTTGTAATGCCACGTGTTTGCTGACTTCCCTGGGTACCTTGAGTCCTGGTGGGTGCTAAAAAAATGCAACAGAGAAAATGCATGAATTATCAAGTACAGTAAAGCCTTGATAGCTTCTAGCTACTCAGCAAAGCTCCTATTTATTGTATGAGTTACCTCCCTTTCTATGAAAGACTTTTCTCCCTTTAATAGGTATTTTACTATAAAGTATTTCCATGGTAAGCTGAAAGAACATTTTCTAAGTTGAAATGATTAAAGAATTAACTCTCAATTAATTTCATAGAGTACTGCATGATTATGCAAAATAAACAAAACATGTAGAAGTTTTATTGTATCATAATTTGCAGCTAAAATTGAAAATAAATCTTTTCATTACATGGGGAGGTAATTCCTTAATTGAAATAGAAGCAACCTAAAGCATACTAAAAGAACAAAATAAATTTGAAATATTGGTAGTTCAAGTCGACATGTTTTAATGGAATTATAAACACCTGCATGACTAATCCAAAGTTTCTGACCCAACTATATAAAAGATACCAATATTTAATTCAAGCACATTATTATAGTCCAAAATGGAATTATAAACACCTGCATGACTAATCCAAAGTTTCTGACCCAACTATATAAAAGATACCAATATTTAATTCAAGCACATTATTATAGTCCAAAATGCCATGTAAAGGCGGTGTAAAGTAAGCATTTTATAATTTCATTTGAGTATTCAAAGCAGTCTAGTCTACTTATACAATAGAAGCTGCATGCATGGAATACAATATATACATGCCTATTTGCTCTCACTGACCATGTTCAGTTTAATGGTCTATTCAAATGTCAAATTGTGACCACTTTAGTAGATGGTCAGGTGAAATGTCAAACTGTGATGTCATTTTGACACAGGTATGGCTGGCTTTCAAAGGTTTGTATGAATTGTATAAATTATATAGCAATCTTTGCAATAAATCTGGGTACAATGCAATAGTGTCCTAGAAATTTAACCAAATGCAAAGATTAGTGCAGGTTAATGGAATATGATGTTTGAGTCCAAAGAGCATGAAATATAGTAGTGATTCAGTTTTAACCAAATTATTTATAGGTACAAAATGTGTGCTTGCAGCTGAAGTTATGTGTCAACAATCAAATGTATTTTTCATGTCAATAAAGATACTAATAGAATGGCAGATCAAGGCATAAACAAGATGTACAATTACTTCTGTTTAACGAGATGAGCAAAAGCTTTTTTGCATGATTAAAATTTGGTGAATTTTCAATTGTTTCTTAATCTCCTGTTTCATTATTCAAGGCCACAGTTAAAAACTTTACAAAAGTTGATCACATATCTATATTTCACATATTAGATTACATCAAACATATACTTAGCAAACTGTACACTGTCTGCTAACATATCTCAATCAGATTTCAGTATTTTCAAAGCTGTCTAAAATGTGAACTTATCTTCTTGATTCAATTATAACACATCAAAATAGGAATTAAAAATAATATAAACATTTTTGAAAACTAATTTTTCTTTCAAAATCCAACAATTTTTGCAGACATAAAACTTCTCAGTAGAACTTTTAGGCATGAAAATTTAAATGATTTGAAAACAAGCATGCTCGTCCATGTACAAAAAAATAGGAGTCCTTTGAAGAGATTGATGGCAGACAAGAATTTCCAGGAATTCAAGACAAGGCCATTTTTTCATTTTAATGGAAGAGTGCTGAAACCATCTTTGATATTCTTCAGCAATATGATTTTGAAATAACCTTCTGTGGTGGATATGGCAGATATTTTCATTTAGGACCAACAAAGCATCATAAGAGGTCTGCTGGTGGAAACTACATGTTGAAATGATTTATAATTTGGAAGAGTAACAATAACAAGATTTTCAAGATGGATGCCACTGTGACCATATTCGATAACAGACTGGCACCATTTCTATTTAGTAGCAACTAGACATTGTAAGAAGTCTTTTGGTGAAAGTACAATGTTTGATATGGTCAGCCATCTTTGATAATGATAAGATTTTCAAGATGGATGCCATGGTGACCATATTTGATATTTAGTACCAACTAGACATTGTAAAAAGTCTTTTGGTGAAAGTACAATGTTGATATGGTCAGACATCATGATTTTCAAGATGGATGCCATTATCTAGTCATATTAAAATTTAGTCGCAATATTTTCATTTATGACCAAGTAGACTTGATAAGAAGCCTTTCAGTGAAAACCCCAGGAAGATATGATCATTCATTCAGCAGAAGTTATGATAATGATATTTTCCAGATGGCTGATATAGTTGTTGTTGTTGTTGTTGGGCTTAACGCCATTTTTCAGCACATGATAGGCTATTCATGGCGGCCAGTATTAATGGTGGAGGAAGAAACCGGGAAATCACCTGAAAGAACCACCGACCCACGAGAAGCTACTGGCAAGCTTTCTCACATATCCACATTCGCTGAATCCTAGACTTGAACACACGCAGACAGAGGTGAGATGGCAGTGATCCGTAACGGACAGCGCTTTAGACCACTAGACCACTCGGGGAAGATATAGTTGCCATACTGATATCTAAATGACACTGTTTTCAGTTAGGTCCAACTTTGCATTAATAGAAGTCTTCTGGTGAAAACACTCTGGCAATATTACTTTTCATTTAAGAAGATTATAAATAATAGTTTCAAGATAGCCACTGTGGTGGCCATATTGGACATCAGATGAGCCCAATTTTAACTGATGATCAACCAGTCATCATAAGAAGTCTTTTACTGAAATCCCAAGCTGATATGACCATCCATTCAAGAAGAGTAGCAATAACGAGATTTTCAAGATGGCTGCTGTAGTAGCCATACTAAATATCTGAAATCACTATTTTCAAGTAGGACCAAAAAACTATAGAATGAATGTATTTGTAAAGTTTCATGGTGAACCTCAAAGTAGTTTAGGAGAAGTGGCAATAATAAATTTGTGCTAATGGAAGAACTACACACCATCCCTAAAGATGTTCTGATCTGTGACTATATTACATTTAATTGTAATTTTTATTTATTGATGACATAGGAAAATTTAAAGGATACAAAAATTAGCAAGAATTATGGCAGTTGCTTATTTACCATGTATTATTACAGACACAGACATATCTGATAAATACCTCCAGTTGATTGAGTTGGTGAAGTTGGGCAGTTAGTTTCATCACTACCACCTGGACAGTCCCAGGTGCCATCACACTTCCATGTGTTGGGTAGACATTGGTTCCGCTGTTGGCAGAAGAATGATGTGGTGTCACAGATCAGGCCAGTAGGTATGACAGGAGGCACTGGAAATAAAATATATTTATTATGTATAGTGTACAGATAAATAACAAATCAGTCAACTTTATTTTATTTCAGGAAATTTTGAGCTTTTTATTTTGAAAAAGTGCAGGTACAAACATTATAGCAATGGCCAAAGCTTGTTATGTATAGATATGAATAAATGGTAGATGTCGACTGATATTTTCAAAATACAGATTTTATTATATCACACTCTTATAAACCACCACAACGAAAGATTATGGTACATGAGAGCTATTTGTTGCAGATTTCATTTAACCTTCAATACCCTAAGGGACCCCAAGATGTGACACATAAGTCATGTGACTGGTCATACTAATGCATTTACAGTGCTTTAGAGCTATTTGTTGCAGATTTCAATTACCCTTCAATACCCTAAGGGACCCCAAGATGTGACACATAAGTCATGTGACTGGTCATACTAATACATTTACAGTGCATGAGAGCTGATAGGATACATAAACAGCTATGGATAAATACTGCTCAAGAAAAAATTTTGCATGATAATTTAACACTCAACTGTGAATTAATTGATTTTCATTGGTATCACAATTTTTGTGGTTTTTGTAAAAACATTCTTGCTGGTATTTAACATCACAGGTTTTAAAAATGAGTTCTTATTATTTTCATATCATTATCATTGTTTGCTGGATGTTTATGAAAACATGCATAGGGTTTACTGTTTGCTGGATGTTTATGGATGCATGCACTGGGTTTACTGTTTCCTGGATGTTTATGGATGTATGCATAGGCTTTACTGTTTGCTGGATGTTTATGAGTGCATGCATAGGGTTTACTGTTTGCTGGATGTTTATGGATGCATGCATAGGGTTTACTGTTTGCTGATGTTTATGAGTGCATGCATAGGGTTTACTGTTTGCTGGATGTTTATGGATACATGCATAGGGTTTACTGTTTGCTGGATGTTTATGGATGCATGCATAGGGTTTACTGTTTGCTGGATGTTTATGGATGCATGCATAGGGTTTACTGTTTCCTGGATGTTTATGGATGTATGCATAGGCTTTACTGTTTGCTGGATGTTTATGGATGCATGCATAGGGTTTACTGTTTGCTGGATGTTTATGGATGCATGCATAGGGTTTACTGTTTCCTGGATGTTTATGGATGTATGCATAGGCTTTACTGTTTGCTGGATGTTTATGGATGCATGCATAGGGTTTACTGTTTGCTGGATGTTTATGGATGCATGCATAGGGTTTACTGTTTGCTGGATGTTTATGGATGCATGCATAGGGTTTACTGTTTGCTGGATGTTTATGGATGCATGCATAGGGTTTACTGTTTGCTGGATGTTTATGGATGCATGCATAGGGTTTACTGTTTGCTGGATATTTATGAGTGCATGCATAAGGCTTATTATTTACTGGGTGTTCATGTATGCATATATAGGATCTGATGGCTTATCATAACAATACTGGCTATACTGTACTGATTATTAGTTTATCTATAAAGACAAACAAACTCTAAAGGAACATGTAATATTAAAAGGTGCAAAAATAAATAAAAAATTAATTCATTAAAAGGTACATAAAGTAAAACATATAGGTAAAAAACACAAATAAAATTACAATATGGAGCCAAAATGTATTTTTTAAACAGCACTTTGTTTAAAAAGTCAGAGTTTCTGTGAAGGTACATTATTATAGGTTCCCTAATTAATTTTAAATATATTATCGCAAGTTTCACTTAAAAAAAGTGTTATAGCAAGGTTTTACTGTATATCACAAAGTGTGTTATAACAAGGTTTCATTGTAACAAAGTTTGTTACAGCAAGGTTTTACTATATATCACAATGTGTGTTTTAACAAGGTTTCATTGTAACAAAGTGTGTTATAGGAAGGTTTTACTGTATATCACAAAGTGAGTTATAACAAGGTTTCATTGTAACAAAGCATGTTACAGCATGGTTTCACTGTGCATCATGCCAAGTGTGTTATAGCAAAGTTACACCATATATCACACAGTCTTTTATTCCAATCCTTCAATCAGTTTAGTAAGAGAATAGTCTGAGTTTCCTCTGATCCTTGACACCCCATTTTTGATATCTGGGTTTTTTATGTTGGGGTGTAGGGTCAAGAGTCCATTCCCTATTAAAAACTTGAAATTTGCCGACACCAAATGGTGTCGGCATAGGGTACTCGCCAACTATCAGGCCTAGCAAACTTAAATGACCTTGCATTGACCAATAATTACATTAAATCGATAGGGAAATCATTTATCTTCTCATAAATAACAAGTATAAGACCGATTTTATCTTTAATCCATTGTAAGATGAGACGAAACTACAGCGTTGATAAATTTGACCTTGTTCGCACCATTTTCATTGCTAGTTACATGACTAACTAAATCTCGCGGCTGATATGCATAAACGTCATAGGTCAAATATTCACGTGATAAAAACAAAGTGCATTGACATGTAGTTTCTGCGTGATCAGTCAGCCTCTTTCTAGGAAGATGCGACAGCGACATGTTTCGGGCTGCTGTTATCCCAATTAATATGTTGAATAATACGTGTTTTTTCTTGTTATTGTATACATTGCGTGATTTTCATTCAATATTTTCAAGTTTATGTCTTCTTTCTGCGATACTGGAATGGAAGGTTTGGTGCATAAACCTATATTGCAAGAGATGAATAAACGGAAGCTCTTGCCTTTGAGATACTTTAAGAAAAGGGATACTATTTTAATATTAAAGAACTACAGTATGATATAATAAAATCAGTTATCAATGGAGGTGACACATTTGCCGTCTTCCACAAGGTGTATGGGAAAACGCGTTTTTTGTTGTTGTTATCACATGACTATTTGACCTGTGACGTTTCTGCATATCGGCTTCAAGATTTGGTTAGTCATGTGACTAGCAATGCAAATGGTGTGAACGAGGTCAAAATTCATCAAAGCTGTAGTTATGTCTCATCTGACAACGGATTAAAGAAAAATTGGTGTTATGCTTGTAATTTATGAGAAGATAAATGATTTTTCTATCGATTTAATGTAATTATGGGTCAATGTAAGGTCATTTAAGTTTGCTAGGCCTGATAGTTGGTGAGTACCCTATGCCAACACCAAATGGTGTCGGCAAATTCCAAGTTTTTGATAGGGAATATACTCTGACCCTACACCCCAACATAAAAAAACCAAATATCAAAAATGGGGTGTCAAGGGTAAGAGGAAACTCAGACTAGCAAGAGATGAGATAACAAACTTGTGCAAATGGATGGACAACTGATGGACAGATGATGGACACTGGCAACAGCTATTCTGGTCTATGACCACTGTAGAGATAAATATTTTGGGAAAATTAAGCAGCTACAAACAAATGTTGTCAATCATCCAAGTAACAAGTTCAAAATACTTTCTAACATCTTCAGGATTATTTCAGTTTGGAAAATATTTGTATTATCGAATACTATGTAAATCTAGAGTTATAACGAAAAAGACATTCTTATGCAAAAACAATTCTGCATAGAAAGTACTCTACTCACATCCAGTGGCACATTCTGGTGTAAAAGACACATCATCAATACCAATGTCACCAAGGTCTGAGCTGCCTCGTGTTGCTTCAAATATCACAGTAAAATTGGTGTTCTCTCCAAGAAGAACATTGGCATACTTCCATTTTGGTCCCTGATTATCACTAAGGGACCACATTAAGTTACGATCACCATTCACAGTCTGTGTGTAAACCTGCAAGTAGATAAAATTATTTGAAATGCATGTATATGAAAATATTTTTCAAAATCTTTTCATTTCTACTACATTTTAGAGAAATCCCAAAAAGGAATAAAATTTAGTTTTTGTTTTAAAATAAGAAAGAAAATATCAGAAATAAAATGAAAAGTTGTTGTGGCTATTTGACTAAATACTCTGTAATCTCAATATAAATGCTTTCAAAATATTTACTTTTATATCTTAAGGAAATGAAAAGCGATGGATTATCACACATACAACTGTCAGTATGCTAATTTCATTTCTCCCTTAAGTGCCTCATGATCCCATGGGATGATATTGGTCAGGTGACTGATCATCACCATTGTTACATTGATGTGATCAGTTTGGAAGCAAATTTGTAAGGAAGAAAATGCCAGATATACAGCATACTTAATAAAAGTCTATATGCATAAAAATGAGGCAAAAAACTGTACCACTAACTTCCAGTATAAAGAATATATCGCTATAAATTTAAAATCAAAGCTTTCTGCATTTTATAGATATAAAATATGGTCTCTTATTTTTGTTTGAAAATATTAGTTTTACCCTGAGTGGTCCCATTCGCTCTGCACCATACATGTAGTACCAGAAACGTAGGTAGCAAACATTGCGACTGGCTGGGAAGGTACATGCTTGAATATCAGCAACTTCACCAGACCTCATTTGAGAGCTATCAATGTACAAGAATTGTCCTGCAAGAAAACATATCATGTTTGATATGTTTGTGTTCAAGTAAATTTAATAAGAAAATAAGTTATTTTGCTTTTTCAAGAACCTTGGCATGTAAAGAATTTGTTTTGGACAAGTTTAATAAATTTTATTTATAATGAGCAAAAATGTCATATTTATCACATGTCGAAACCATTGATTTTAAACAAAAAACTGCAAATAGTGTTGTCAAGTGACCTTGCATAATATTTTGGATCACCTTGGTCATTATACAAATACCTTATATGACCATGTGCAAAATGAAGAAAATATGAGACTAGATAGTTCATACATCACATCAGCATCATCCTACAAACATAATGGTGCCAAGAACACCACAGGATATTATACCTGATGTTTGTTAGGTCCTAATGGCAATGAACTTTATTTACCATTGTAGACCAGGTAAGAAAAAAGCCCTCAAAAGCTTCAGTAAAATTTTGAATTTTAGGTTTTCTAAAGGTGTAATAGAGAGCTGTGTCTTTTTTCCACATCAATGTCACAAAACCATGTAGACTGATTTTACTATTTAATGTTACATCCAATAGTGAACAAAATGTTTTCAACAATATACATTACTAAAAATGAGTTAAAACAAATGCCCCACAACAATGTCAGAGAAAGTAACCTACAAGTAAAACTTGTATAGACTGACAGACAAGAGCAAGGACATACAAATGTAATATTATTTGCAGTGGTATATAGAAATATCAATATAAAGTATACTTTGTATGTATTAGATGGTTTGGAGATAATAAAGATTTAGAAAAAGATAAAATGAAATTCAGGGGAAAATCTCATCAGACATGGATTCTCACTACATGTTATGTGAATTTTTTTTAAAGGTTTAGTATGATGTAGTAACATCATCACTGCATTGGGAAAGAATGTACATGTATAGACTGACAGACAAAAGAATGTACATGTATAGACTGACAGACAAAAGAATGTACATGTATAGACTGACAGACAAAAGAATGTACATGTATAGACTGACAGACAAAAGAATGTACATGTATAGACTGACAGACAAAAGAATGTACATGTATAGACTGATAGACCAAAGAATGTACATGTATAGACTGACAGACAAAAGAATGTACATGTATAGACTGACAGACAAAAGAATGTATATGTATAGACTGACAGACAAAAGAATGTACATGTATAGACTGACAGACAAAAGAATGTACATGTATAGACTGACAGACAAAAGGATGGGCATACAAGTGTTCATTATATTTTAGTATTCCATTTTCATGATCATTCAAGTTTACGACAAATGCATAACAATGTCAATGAATTCTTTTACATTTCATCTATATAATTAGCATTTATCTACATAATTAGCATTTATCTACATAATTAGAAGTCTTTCAAATGGGAATAATGGAATGTTTGTACTGAATATGAAAGTATTTTGCTGGCCCTTTAGGATCCTTAATTAAGAAATCTTTCACTAGCTATCATGTGACCTGTGAGATCAAACATACCATTGACAGTGGCTTTGTGGTCTACATCTGGCCCTGTTCCTGGATGCATACGTGAGGATGCAACCAGCCAATCGGAATCATCATCTTGTCGATTTTGCCAGCAAGTGCAAATTGATGTCCACGGTAAGCCTTGGCTATTGATGTCAAAGTTACAGTCTCCTGGGTTAGGTACTGCAAACATATGTAAAATATGCATTAATTAACCATCTCCTAAATAAACATTTTCTTACAGAGCCATTAATGATGTGTTATATATATATATATATATATATATATATATATATATATATATATATATATATATATATATATATATATATATATATATATATATTTATATCTGACTGGATTAAAGATAAGACAAAAGTTATTTATAGTCAGCATGATTTAGAAAAACAATTCAACACAAACCCTAATGTGCATTTAACCAGTATAACATAGAACAAGACATAAAAAACAAACATTATTAGATTGACGAATGGATAAATGAGTGGGTATACAGATGAAAAAATGAGTAGATAAATGGATGAATGGATTGATAGGCAGACAGACACAGACAAGCTTCTTTTAACTGGACACTCTGCAAACAGACATACTCTGCAGATTTGCAAAATCAACAACACAATCTCATTCTTATCAAACCTCTCTGCACTGGACACCTTGATAAAACAGGCAAAATATTTCATCCCAACTGATGATGTTTTACATTTAGTAGCCATGCAGATATAAAGACAGACAGACAGACAGACAGACAGACAGATAGATAGATAGATAGATAGATAGATAGATAGATAGATAGATAGATAGAATGATGGATAAAGATAAGGATAGTTATACACATCTAGAGTTACAAAGAAAGTCATAAATGATGGATTAAAAATTAAAATTCTGCAAATTTGTCATTAACCTATTCTTTTATGACTGTATCACAAAAGTCATTAAAATTTGAAACTGTTAAGCAAATTGCAGAAATAAAAATATGTCTACACTATCTTGATAAATTTTTGGAGAGCATAGGAGTTGAAATGTCTTGGTTCTGAAATTTTAGAGAGAATAAAGACAGTTATTTCCAAAGAAAATAAAATACAGTGCAATGTACTTTCAGGATCATACACAATATTTAACAAGTCTATATGCTGCAGTGAATTTCAGCAAATCAATGTTACTTGGGTTTTCTGTGTAAGACCACTACTTTCTAGACTTGTATATTACTATGTGAAATCAGTAATCAAAATATCCATGCATCAAAACTTACTGCAACTGTCTTCATCTGATCCATCGTCGCAGTCTGCACGTCCATCACAGCGATATTGCCTGGCAATACACTCAAGTTGGTTGTTGCACATGAATTGGTTGACATCACAAGATTTTATAATAGTGGCTGAAATAGTATTAAATAAAATGTCACTTTTACATAAAATATTCCACCTTTATTTCACAAGAGATTTACTATAATTTTCTTATTTTATTTATAAATAATTTTAATTGTGGTGTTAAATGGTTGCCCTTATGTCATAAATAAATTACAGCTGCTTCATCAGCAAATATTGCAAGTTGACACTAAATTTTCCTTTATTGTTGGGCAAAAAAAAACCCCTGACACATATTACATTCAAAAACAAAAACAGTAATGCAGCAATAATTATATATTTTTTATAAATGAAAACAAGGAGTTGAGAGGGACCTAGAAGTACTTAAAGAGGAGTAAAAAAAATTTATTTTATCACTCACTTGGTGAACATCCAAAAAAGCTTATATCGTCAACAGCAATAGCTTCCATTCCACTAATAGATGTTCCTTCTGTGGCCTCTAGCGAGATGGAGAAATGCTGGAAGGCACCTATATTGACTGTGGTGTTCTGCCACAACTTGCCCTGGTCACCAGACTTTGTCCAAATTGTATTTGGGATGCCCACAGTAGATTTTAGGACAACACTTAGTGTTCCAACACTTGTTCCAGACATGTAATACCAGAATGTCATGTTACAGTTTGGACCTGACTCACGGTACTCGCCTGTAGACAAGATGGCTTTGTTTCCTTTTTGTACATTTACCTTGTTTTGGACCATTATGTAGTGCCCTGAAATACAAGAATTGAAATAATGTATAACAATGTTTGTGGCTCATGTATTGGACGAAATATGTGACTGATGAAATAACAGATTGATTGTTGATCTTAACTTAATCTATAAAATCAATGAATCCCAATGATATAAACAATTTTCTAAACTGAATAGAGACTTTAAAAGAATTTTACAAAATTTTTAAAAAGTTTGAATTATTTTTTTCATTTATTGTTTTTTTCAAAGCACATCTTTACATAAAGATTATTGCATTAAATCATTGGAATACCAAAACTTTTAATGCATTCTTCCTTTGGAATTGTTCTTCTACAGGGATATAATTTAGGAAAGTACTCCACTGAAATGAAGCAGTGATGATATCTGGCCATGCATAAATATAATATAATTCATCAGCATGATGAATCTGTAATCCATATAGAACTAGGTTTAAAGTCTCTTCTAATATGCAACAGGGCTTCTGGCCTTAGCATAAGTGGAATTAAGGTTTTCTGTGGATCTATTGGTCTTGTATTAATAATCGATAAACCAATGAGTATTAATGTCATGAACATTCACTATAAATATATACATATACACACACAGTCATACATACACATGTACCCACTCCAATACTTGGAACACCTAAATTCAGTTGATAACAAATGTAGAAGACACATGAAGTTTGAAAAGTAAACTGTTTAAATTTAAGAACTAAGTTATCACCTCTGAAAAAGGACACCTAATGAGTATACCCCATCATTTCCAGGTAAGACAAAAATGTTAGTATATGACTGACCTGTGGGACTGTTGAGTGAATGATCAACACTTGGACCCATGTTACCCGATCCAGCTGTTGCTGCAATGGTAGTCCAGTCAATGTTGTCATTATTTGTATTCTGCCAGCCACAGTTTCCATTCTCAAAGTTGCATGATGTTCCTGCATTGAATAATTATTGTACATAACCAGAATAATTACTGTACATAACCAGAATAAATATTGTTCATAACCAGAATAATTACTGTACATAACCAGAATAAATATTGTTCATAACCAGAATAATTATTGTACATAACCAGAATAATTACTGTACATAACCAGAATTATTGTATATAACCAGAATAAATATTGTTCATAACTGGAACAATTACTGTACATAACCAGACTAATTATTATAAAGAATGAGTTAAACTTATATATTACTGTAAGACACCTTTTTGTAGCAAACCTCTAATTTTAGCATAGAAGTAGTATAAAATCTTAGTGCATTACCAAACATAAACATTTTTTTTACTATATGATTTAAGCTATCCAAAATTACATTTGCTGGCTGGCATAAATAAAAATAACTACATAAATAAAATAAAAAATAAAGATAAAGTTAACTGTTGCTCCTTTTATTCCAACTGAAGGAATATTCAAACTGCCTGAAAATAACATAGTTGCCAAAGAATTTCTAATTACTGAAAAAAATTATGTTTCCAGAATTATTTTTAGAAAATACCCACCAGCATTCTATCTGCTTACTTGTTAATTTTTACATTACTTGTACAAATGGTGATTATGACACAGATTTCTACCTCCTGATACAAGTTTTCAATCCAGTTAGTCATTTTCAGTGTGTGTACATTAAAATCCTTTTAATTTTAATATAAATGAATTTTCAGCAAATATTAGTTTTGGTGCTAAATTTTTAAAATGATGTGTTGATTAGAGTTTCACAGTAATTGGGAGGCAATATAGATGGGAAATTTGAAACGAATTACCCACTTCAACTCCTCAATTATCAATAATTTAAATATCACATTCTAGCATTTGTAAGAAGCTAAAGAATTGATTTGTGAATATTTTATTTAATATTTAAATGTTTTCATTCACTCATTCAAGATAAATAATTATCAGATTTTGGGAAACTTTTCTTTTACAACCAGCAACAATTGAAACAATGAAGTTAAAATATTCCTTAAAATATCACTGGCCTGCTCTGAAAATTGTTCATTTGGAGCTTCAAATATGTTATAATATAAGCAGAACCTGTACAGAAGCATGAAAATGGCTTGAATAATTAAAAGTTGTGACAATGAAGTCAGTATTAATATAAACATGTACACAAAACTGAAAATCAGCTCTGAGTTGGAGGAAAGAATGAGTTTCATACAATGTACAAGTCATGGTTATTATTCTGAAATGAATATCAAATTAGGTTGAATGTTGTATCAAATTAGGCTGAAATGTGTTGTATCAAATTAGGCTGAAATAAGTTGTATCAAATTAGGCTGAAATGTATCATATCAAATTAGGCTGAAATGTATCATATCAAATTGGGCTGAAATGTATCATATCATATTGGGCTGAAATGTATAATATCAAATTAGGCTGAAATGTATCAAATCAAATTTGGCTGAAATGTATCATATCAAATCAGGCTGAAAAGTATTATATCAAATTGCTTCTTTCCTCCAACAATAAGCAAAATATAGATGTGAGAGCGTGTTTATTACACTTTCCAAATATTCTAGTGATGTTGCATGAATAGAATTTTAAATAAACAGGGATTTATGAATGTTTGATTCAGTGCAATTAAAGATATCATGGCACTGATGTTACTGAAAGACCTAAATAGTTACTGTTTGAGTACGAAATATAGAAATACATACTGAACATCTATAATGAACATGAGGGGTTATAAATATCCAGTTAGATAGTGCAGGACTGTAACTGGTGTTATGTGTATCCTATCAATATTTTGTAACACAGCAAGTGCAAGAAAAACAAAGCTTAATTATTGTATAGATTATTTATTGATTTTTTTTTTGTAAATTGTTGTAAATAATTAAAAATGATTGCATTATTTCAAGGGATTATCAATTGACAGGTGTCATAATAGTTGTATACTATTGTGCTAGTGGAAAGCAGAAATTGTGATCAGTCTAATTCATTTAATCTGAGGTCAGTTGGATGCTTGACATCACATAACTCTACTCAAATTCATGTGCATGCAAAATCTGGTTGATGAATGTATTTCAAAGCTTCCCTACTGTAGTTCTGAATATCAATATGCATTTCACAATGGGTTTACACTGTTGCTTGAGTTGTGTTCACTATGAGAAAGTAATTTAACTGTCAAAACTATCTGGATGTAAAGTGTCACTCATTATAAGAAAATCACCTAGGTGTCAAGTGTCAGTTGGTCGGTCCTCACTATCAGAAAGTCATTTAACTGACAAAATCATAAAGATGTCAAGTGTCAGTTGGGTGGTCCTCACTATCAGAGTCATTTAACTGTCAAAATCATATAGGTATCAAGTGTCAATTGGGCTATCCTCACTATGAGAAAGTCATTTAACTGTCAAAATCATCTAGGTCTCAAGTGCTGTAGATAATCTGCATGAGAGACATTGACATGATGGATGGCACATACCACATGAGGTTTCATCAGTATTGTCTCCACAGTCATTAATGAAATCACACTGTTGAAATTTAGAGTAGCACTTGGTGTTTTGGCAGAGGAAGGCACCTGTCCCACATTTTCCTTGGGTCGTGGCTGGTAGTGTTGGTTGACCAGGGATGGCTCCTGATATAAGAAACAATGAAGTTTGTCAAATTAAGTGTTAATTTATTATTTACTTTGATGAACCCAAGTGTATGAAATCAAGCATGTAATATACATTGATGAACCAAGTCCAATCACAGGTGATAGATTTATAGCAATTAAAAAAAAAAACTAGTAAAAGCAATATCAATAAATAAACTGCATGCCTGAAGTGAAAGAAACTTCTGCTCACCTTTAAAACTTTTACTAGCAAACCATCAAGTGGATTTTTCAGAAACTTTTCGTTATCTTTATTATAACTAATTGGGGCATAAAAATGGAGGAGTTAATAATAAAGAAAAATAATGTGTTTTATTTAAAAGAAAATATAATAGCAAAAATACAAAAACTACCTTTATTTCACCAATCATTTTCAGAAAATATCTTTATTTTATAACTGGTGATATTATTATTATTATTATTATTATTATTATTATTATTATTATTATTATTATTATTATTATTATTTTATTTAAAGAGGGTAACACAAAAAGCTAAGAACTAATCTACCTTAAGGCCCTCATTCAAAGGAATTTATTTTAGTTGCATCTCTGAAGCCACTTGATATACTGGGTTTGGAAAAAGGAAATAGAGTGGGCATTTCTAATACCAACTGGAATACTATTCCAGAGCAAAAAGTTCCAGAGTGCTTTAAATGTATGCATATTTAAATGTATGTATATCAGATAAATATTAGAATTTTCTGCTACATCTTATATAGGAAGACTGCACATTTTTATACTGAGATAAAAAGCTCTCTTTAGGAAACATTTGAGTTTAAAATATTGGTTATTTTTACTGAATTAGAGCACATGAATGACTACCTTCAATACAGTGGCTAGAGTAAAGTCAAACAGGTACTTTTATCCTAGACTCAATTTTACTAACATGGATCTTAAATTTATGTCCAGACTTAATATATCTGATTGGTTAATTTTAAGTAATACTTAAATTTCAGCCAATCAGTTCATAATGTTAAATTTTATGTCTAGTCTTAAATTCTGTTGGTGAAATTCAGACACAGTGAAAATTATACTCAATAAAAATATTTTAGCCCATCTAATAGCACTGTTTAAACTAACATTTTTGTGTTTTTCCCTAGAAATAAAGGAAAAAAAGTATAAAAATATTATACCTCCTACTTCACATCCTGGAGTGAGAGACAGGTCATCAATGGCAATGTTGCTATGGCTACCATTACCTATGATTCCCTGGATTACAATCTAGATGAAAAAAATATTCATATTTAAAAAGCACAATTTCACATATTTGATGTCAACCTAGTCAAAGATGTGAAATAATAAAAGATTACTAAATATCAAAACATTCTTAAACTTGATTAATTTTAGATTTTTACATGAGGAAAATTAATAAACAAATTCATAGACAATATATCAAAAGGTTGATGGCAAAGAAAACATTTACATACTCATGTATTTCAATAATTAATTGTTTAAACATGAAAAGGAAAATTTTCTCACCTGGAAATCTACTGAACTACCATCACTCATAAGGTCAAACGATGTTCTGTACCAGAAATCACCATGGTTACCAGATAAGGATGTCAATGGGTAGAGTCCAGTCTGTGTGTAGTCATATCTTTTCAAAACAGTCAGATATCCAATGTCTGAACCCCACATGTGGTACCACAGTCTCAGCTGAAACCCAAGTGTGGAGTAAAGCAAATTATTTAATCATAAATTTTTGTCTACTTGTTAAAATGCAATATCTATCAGATGTACCATTCCGAGTCTGCACTGAAGCTGATGACTTTTATATGTAAATAAAAAGTAGTATTGTTTGGAATTGAAATATATTTTTAAGATTTTTTTTAGAAAGCAACACAAATTTCGGACCACAATTTTTGATATCTCTAATTGTCATAGGTCTCCACTGTGAAAAAGCTAGACAAGTATTGAAAGTTATGTAAGCCAAATTAAATGGGTAATAGGTTTGAACTATTAATTTGCATCAAAAATATGCATTACTGTCTTTTCAAACAAGAAAAAATATAGATGTCTATGGAAGTTTTAAAAGAAGGAAGTAATTTATGGGCAGTTACTACTTTTACAATCAATTAATCCAGTTCTAATGGTTGCCAGTGAAAATAGTTGAAAAACCTGTTTAGTTAATAACAATAATACCCTTTCACAGCACCCTTATAAAGTGAGGGTGCTGTGAAAAAACAGCTTTCATTATAATAACAAAAACACACTTCTATATCATGTGTATCGTGGTACCTCACCATAAATGCCCCTTAGCACACCGCTAAATCACATGTATGGTGGTACCTCACTGTAGTGCCTCCCCTTCCCCCACCAGCACACTGCTACTCCACTCATAACAAGGGTATTGACATAAATCTCATTAAACTGGATTTTCTTTTTTAACTGCTGCTTAATCTATTCCACTTGAATATGTTCTTAATTCTTGAGAGCCAATTATAAGACATCATTAATTTTGTATTTTTGTGTTAATTTGCATTAGCAAATAGCCTTTAGGAAGATACCCCATTTTAAGTTGATCTCACAATGCAAGTCATTAATGGTTCCCATGAACTGGTCTTCTGTTTTTGTCAGAAATGAATAAATATTGCCCATCTCTGGCTTCAATTTAATAAGAATGTCACTCCAGTAATAGTTATTAAAGAAAATTTCTTTTAATGTTAGAAACATAAGGCTAAATACAGTTGCAGATTTTCCAATAAAACTTTGTTTTGTTTTCTGTTTTTGTAATGCTGATATACAATTAACTGTTTCCTTTTCAATAATGTGAATATATTTGAAAAGAATAATGTATTTTATATTTCTATCATACTTGAAAACTTGTCATAAAAAATTATCTGAATAAGATTTTTCATAGAATTCTTGCAACTTGATTCCTTATAAAATATATTTTTTGCTTGTAAAATTCATATTGCCCCACTACAACCCAAACTGGACAAACTAGAAATGTTCATGAAACACAGATGCCCATTTCCAGGTGGCTTTAATAACCTAAATGCAAAACTTACCAACATGTGACAGATAACTGAATGGGCAAAAGTAGATTCATATACCATAACAGTGTTAATGGTGGAGCAAAAAGAACTGAAAAAAGCGATTTAGTGCTATAAAAGTCTGAACTGACTCTGTATATATATGCCCATCAAATTTGAAAGACTCCGTACATGTATGCCCATCAAATTTAAACTGACCCAGTACATATATGCCCATCAAATTCAAACTGACCCAGTACATGTATGCCCATAAAATTTGATTAATTTACATTGAGAATTTATGGCCCAATCTAGCTGACAAGCATCTTGGGATAATCCATAATCCATCAAAATAAGCTCAAAGTAGAAATCTTTAGTAAAGAATAATGCATTGTTTTGAAAATGATTCTGCAGACAGCTTATTGTCTCACTTTGAACCTGTGAAAACACATGCCCACCACACTCTCTTCTGACTTGCAAACTTTAACATAAAGTTTTATCATTTTAATGTTGTGCTGGTGTTAATGTCACAGACAGAAAACTGATATGCATGACCTGCTATATTATTACAAGTCACATCGAAATTAGGTCACATTCATAGAATCTTCTTTTGTGCATATTAGTCTTGAGAAATTAAATACACTTAATATTAATTTTCAGCACTAGCATCAATATAAGAGAAAAGAATATAAAGAAAATATATTTACACAAATAACCAAAACTAAAAAAAGTATTATGTTTCCTGCATTATTTAGAAGTTTGTCACAAGATAAATGCATCAATCAAATTTCATTATCATTCTGTTTCAGGTAAATGAAGACAAATACAACAACATTGGAAATCAAGGAAATAATGGCAACATGACTATGAGAAATTTAAAATCTATATCCCACTGAAAATGCCATGAAATTTATCTCATTTCATACTGACTATGCAGTCTTGTGAAGATCCCTTTATAGTTAGAGAAGAAAGTCTAGCTACATCTCCCATCTTGCGTGGAGGTCCACTTGGAGTGTACAGGTAGGCACCTGAAGTAAAGATATACAGTTTATATATTTGCCACTATATATGGATTTCTATGCTGCCTTATTTACCAGCAAATATTTTTACAACAGTTTTCTTACTGGATAATACCTAAATATAATCATAAACATTTTGTAGAGAATAAGCATAATTCTTAATGAATACTCTTTGATGCTGTACAAAAGAAAGATGTGACATAGTTTCATCACCCCTTTGTGGCTGACTGATCTAAAGTGCTCTCCTTTATGGATCACTAGCATCTCACCTCTGTCCATGTGGGTTAGAGTCATATTGGATTGACCAACGTGGGTGAGAAAGCTTATGAGTAGCTTCCCATGGGTCAGTGGTTCTTGGCAGGGTTTTCTTCCTCCACTGGCTGCCATGCATAGCCAATCTTGCATTGAAAAATGGCATTAAACCCAAAACAACAATAACTCCCCTAAATGTATACATTTTACTTGATTGGTAATTAGGTCAAAGAAATGCATCTTTTGATAGCAAAAAGAAAATAAATCATGATGTTTAAGTTGTTTAATGCCAGTTCTGTCATAATATTAGTAAAGACTGAGGAAAAAAGCTTAGGTAGTATTGATAACTATGGGTCCATCTCTCTGCAGTTGTATCACATTTTTTGTTAAACTGATTCAATAAAAAAAGTATTATTTCTGTACGGCTGGCCAAGGATGGAAAACTTCCAAAACTTGTTGAAATATTTGTTGCCCCTCCCACCTCTGAAAATAAAACGACTGAAAAAAAAAATGGTCAAACCATTTTCTGTTCTGGTGGTATGATCAACACTTGGTCCAGTGCCAACAACTGGAGTGGCTCCCTCAGATAAAGTCCAGTCAAAGTTATCATCGATATCATTGGACCAGAAGGATGTAATGCCATGCTCAAAATCACATCTGCCCTTGTAGGTCAAGTCACACTGTACACTCTGCAAGTAACAGATTCAAATAATTTATAAACATTCATGATCTATATGAAATATATATGGAGTTTTAGAGTAACAAGTTATTCTCCACCACTATTTATTATTTAATTTTTGACATTAATAGTAATAAAAGAGAATAACTATATTGCAGCAAATTCAATTTTGCATGCTCCATCTTAAAGAAATTTTGGATTTCTGGCCTCTCACAAAGGATAAATTCATTTATGCTAAATGGTCTTGGTATGCTAATTGGTCCTTTGCATGCTAATTAGTTTTTGTGTGTTAATTGTTTTTGTATGCTAATTGGTCCTTTGTATGTTAATTGGTCTTTGTATGCTAATTGGTCTTTTGTATGCTAATTGGTCCTTTGTATGTTAATTGGTCTTTGTATGTTGATTGGTCCTTTGTATGCTAATTGGGCTAATTGGTCCTTTGTATGCTAATTGGTCCTTTGTATGTTAATTGGTCTTTGTATGCTAATTGGTCTTTTGTATGCTAATTGGTCCTTTGTATGTTAATTGGTCTTTGTATGTTGATTGGTCCTTTGTATGCTAATTGGTCTAATTGGTCATTTGTATGCTAATTGGTATTTTGTATGCTAATTTGTCCTTTGCATGCAGATATGGAGCTGAATTGCTTTGCCTCTGATTAACTGCATCAAATTTTTTCTAACCATCACTTCTTGTCAGCAAATCATGGCTGAATCAACCACCTATCAGACTAATGAAACTTTGATACAGACTGCAAATTCATGCATGCAGACTCTCAATCACTTAGCTGTAGCTGGTACAGTTGCTTTCCATCACAGGATGTAATGTAAGAAAATAATTCCCCCATAAGTGGTGGAGTGCAACTTATTGGTTTAATGGAACTTCAATATTTTATTTTGAGCTTCAAATTTGATTCAATGTTCAATGAGTTTGACAACTTCAGGTCTAAGTTTAAATCTAATATTATCAATATTCCCTTTACCAATTACTGGAGTTATCTGGAAAGACAAAAGTTCCCTGTGACAACATTACCTTGAATAACTCAAGGAATTATCTGGGACAAGACAATCTAAGCCAGTTCCTTTGATATACTAGAATATTTTTTTACTGGAACTATCTGAGATGATATTCCAAGGAAGGTCCTGGAATAACCTTAAATAAAATTTAAAAATTTCAAAAGTTTAGGTTTTACACTCATTCATAATCATGTAATGCTCCATTACGTTTTGTAACAGTATTAAAATAAAGATGTCTGAATTCAGAAACCTAAATATAAAAAGACCGCTGATTTGAACAATGTACATTGATTTAATTGTTCTTGCTATGATACCATCTGTATATTCATAACATGCATCAAACTGATGTTAACATAGACCCAAATAGGCCTTCAACACAGCATTTACAGATTAGGGTTGATATTGTTAACTCAAAATATGAAGAAAAATGTGAAGTTTAAGTGCATTATGGGTCTATCCTGTTTACAGTTAGATATACATGATAACTGGAACTTACAGGTTCATCTGACTGGTCACCACAATCATCAGCATAGTCACACTTTAGAGTTGGGTTTATGCAGTATTTGTTACTACACGTGTAGAGTTGGTCTGTACAACCTGCAGGAATTGCCACTGGTGGTTTGCAATCCACAAATTCAAGGTCATCTATGCTGATATCTCCTTGATAGTTGACTCCACGACGAGCTTGAATGGCAACAACAACATTGGTATGTGGGCCAATGAATACGCTGGCTTGCTGCCACTTCTGTCCATGCCCACCACTTACACCCCAGAGTGACGATTTCTGTCCTAATTCCATGATGTAAACTCTTAATGCATCCACTGCTACACCATCCATGTAATAATAAAGTCTAATCTTACATTGTGGGCCAGTGCGTTTTATTGTTGATGTATAGAGTTCAGTTGTATCAGAGAAATTGCCTGGGGAACTATCAGCCCAGGCATACCAGCCATTTACGTTGTTCTGGGTGTGATCAACGGAAGGCCTATAGTTATTATCAGCTGCAGACATGGCCTGGTCTATCTTCCACTTGTAGGTCTGATCTGGTGCTCTTCCTGTTGCTGAACTGATGGACCAGCCACAAGTTTGTCCATCATCAAAACCACATCTGGTTTGAACTGTGAAGGACAAAGTTTTAAAGCTTTGATAAATAACATTGTGTGTGTATGTATGTATATGCAAATCTCAGACCTGTTTACCCATAAATTTTCCTGTCAGTATTGTAAGCAATGCCTGTCAGTATTTTCAGACCGCAGTCAGTATTTTCAGCACACAAATAGTAGATACTATCAATATACTATAATTATCATTATGTAGTATTACACGACATAATGACTATACAATATTGTGTAAATAACTCTTAGTTTTGCAAAGACGCTGGTATTCAGTTAATTCTGTGTTTCAAGGCACAAATATGCATAAATTGAACACCACTGACTTAAACATCCTGTTCATATTATAGTGATAAAAACCACAAAAAATACCACAACATAACCAAATTTATTGTTTACCTCCGTTACTTTCTCTAGAAATTCTGTTTTCTCAGCTTCACACATATCCATAACATTTTAATTAAAGCCAATTCTCTATTTTACATGGTTAAGGACGACTTGATATAAAACATTATGACAGACATTGTTACCACCCATCCACTTAAAAAATAAGTTTATCTAGATAGGTGAAGGCAATCTTATTTATCTGATAAAATCTAGTATCATCTTTGTCAATATTTACTAGAATGGAAATAAGGTTAATAAATTATTTTTTATTGCTTCCGTTAACTTGTCAGCTGTACTCAATGACTTCATATTTGCAATCAACTCACATAAAATCGCCTCAGCACGTGTTATTTGTTTTTGAAGTATGTTTTGATCACTGACTTCCTTTCCTTTCACCATTAACAAAATGTTTCTATTTCCATTCACTAATGATTTCAATTTTGTATGATTTTCCGATTCTACATGCCGTGAACAGTCATTCCTTCCACCATGTGCACAGGAAAAGTCTAAGTTGCAAACAGTGCAATGCACAAAATGTTCTCCTTTTGATGATGGTTTAAGGCATTGCCACAGAGTAGAATAAACTGGTAGAAAATGCTGCTTTCTGTGTTAGACTTTCCATTTTCATCATCAGTTTCGTGCTGAAACTTTCTTGTCGGCGGCATTTTCCTTTGTTTAAACAACCGGTTGTTGAGAATGTCAAAATAAGTGAAGTGGCACAAAATGCGGACGCGGATACGGACCGAAGAGACCGATACAACGAAACGAAACAAAAAAAAAACGGCTTAAAAAAATAATTTTAAAAAGTAATAAATAAATGCAACCTCAAATCGTATTTTCAGCTAAATGACCGTATGACCGTACAGATGGGCTTTATTCCGTACAAATACGGTCAAATACGGTCGGGTAAACAGGTTTGAAATCTTAATTAATGTACTGTCAACTAATTAAATTCACAAAGTAACTTGGAAATAATTTGCACCCTCTTAGCACAGAGTTGTAATCTATGAAAAATGTGCAGATTGTTTTATCAATACATGAGAGAGAGAGAATGTGCGTATGTGATTTGGATTTTTAATGTAGCTTAACAATTTTTCAGTTATATCTCTATGATGTCTGTCATGGGGAAGTTTATAGTGATGTCCAGCACTGGGACATCATGCCACAGACATGTAGCATGATGTCCCACCCAGTCACATTATCCTGACACCAGGCTGACCAGTCCTAACACAAACCTCTCAATGCTGAGCATCTAGCGAGGCCTTTGTCAGTGCCATTTTTATAAGTCTTTGGTATGACTTGGCCATGGTTTCAATCCATGACTTCCTGCATCAAGGTGGATGCTCCAATCAGCTATGGCATCATACCAAGGTGGTTATTTTATTTCCCAAACCAATTCTTAAAAGAAATCACTGATCTGAACTTGCAGTTTCTGCCTTTATGTTGTGTAGCAGATACAAGAATAACATTCACTTGTTAGCTGCAAGGTATACAGCCTATTGTTACCTACATGCCATAACACTGCAATCTGACAAACATGCCATCACACATTAGAAATTATTTCAACGTGTCTTTTAGTGGCAACAAGGGTCTGATACTGTGTCCCTAATTGACTATTCTAATATTAATAACAATTTTAATAAGAACTATTAAAGGTAAAGTTTATATTCTTACCACATGAAGCCTCATCTGAATTGTCTGAACAATCCTGCCAGAAGTCACAGACTTTGTCTGTGCTGATGCAAACACCAGTGTTCCTGCATGCAAAACCACATGTGCTAGTACTAGAAGTAATAGGAGGTGACAGTGTTGGTGGCGCTGGAGGAAGTTGATCTGGTGAATAAGTGCACCCAGGTGTAATTGTCAAGTCATCGATGGAGATTTGACCCTTCATCTGATCACCAACTTTTCCTTCAATTATGATCTGGAAACTGCTGGACACATTGACTTGCAGATCAACACGTTGCCAGTATAAACTTTGATCTCCAGTGAATGAGTACAAAGTTTGTGTAGGAGGTCCGGAGTTATAAATTCTGTAGTAGACATTCAGCTGGTTGCCATATTTGCCATACATGAAGAGGAAGAAACGTAGTCTGCACTCTCGGCCAGAAGTACGATAGAATGGTCTGGTAAGGATCCAAGCAGTACTGTGATATTGACGGTTTGTGGCATCTATGTAGATATACTGTCCAGCAGCAGTTCCCAGTGTATGGTCCCAGATTGGTCCAGTGTATGTGAACTGACCTGTCCCACTAGTGACAACCCAATCAAAGTTGTCTTCCACAGAATTGTTACCCTGCATTAAATCTCCAATTCCTGACTCAAATGTATATTGATGGAACTTAGTACAATCTCCAAATGTTTCATCTGAATTGTCGCCACAGTTGTTGGTTAGATCACAAAGTAAGTTACGATAGATACAGATATTATTATGGCACTGGTATTGTGATGACAGGCAATTTGTCATGGGTTGTGGTAAGGAACAATCCAAGAATCTGACTTCATCAATTGCAGTCTGACCATGGTAATTTCCTGCTATTTTCTCAAATAAGAGCTTGAATCCATTCTGGGGCCTGCCAATTCCAACAGTAATAGTTTGCCACTGGGGTCCAGAGATACCCTCACTTCTCCATAGGGTCACCAAGCTTGACTGACCTGTGCTGCTTTGACCAGCATTGCTCCGTTTGAGGTATAATGATCCAACAGCTGTTCCGTCAGAGTAGTAAGCAAATTTGACTTTACATTCCGAGCTGGCAGTACTGTACATTCCACTCTGCAAATCTGCAACTTTGTTTGAGGTATTTCCATTAGTTGTGTCCTGTACATACATGTAGTAGCCATTTTGATTACCTAGAGAGTAGTCAGTTGGTGGTGCCATGTTCCTCATTCCCATGGTCCCAATTCCACTTCCCCTGGTCCAGTCAAATCCATCCACAACAGTCTCTTGCCAGCCACACTGATCCTGTTCAAAGTCACAAAAGGCTTGACACTGTCCAGGTGGACACGGGGTGGGTGTTGGGTTTCCAGGTATATTAGATGAAGCTAAACCACATCCTGGAGTGAAGGAAGCATCATCAATAGCAATATCTCCTTTGTAGCCATTGCCAATCACTCCTTCAAGGATTACTTGGAATGGAGAGTTGCTGCTGAGGGCAACTTCCAGCCTCATCCATTGGTTTCTTTGCTCACCAGTTATATTGGACAACATAATGAAGCCTCTGTCAAATGTATTCATGTAGATATTCAAAGATCCAATGTTTGAGCCATACATGTGGTACCAGAGACGTAGTGCACAAGGACCTGTGGGGACAGGAAGGTTGTATATGAGTCTAGCATTGTCATTTGGCTTTTGAGGTTGTGAGGACTCAATGTAGAGGTAATAGCCAGAGGGTGATCGACTTGTGTGGTCCTGATTAGGGCCTGTACCCAGCGAGGAAGTAGGACCACGATTGCGCCTCCAGTCAAACACATCATGAGCTGCATCCTGCTGCCAACCACACAATCCAAACTCAAAGTCACATCGGCTGTAGGCGTTGCAAACTGACCTCTTTTCATCAGAACCATCGCAACAATCTGGCTGGAAGTCACATTTGAGGTTCTCTGGCACACAGTGTCCACTAGCACATTGGTACTGACCAAGCAAGCACTGCTGGCCAGATGATGGTGGGTACTCACAGTTCTGGAACTGAAGATCATCCACAGCAATGAAGCTACTGACATTAGCAAAGAAGAATGGGGTGGACATTGCATCAATGATAATCTGGAATGAAGAGGCACATACAGGCAGAGAGACCACTGCCAGTCTCCAGGTGTCCTGTTGTGTAAGCAAATCTGTGCTGATTAGTTGCAGGAGTGCACTCTCCCGTGCTCCTCTTCGTATATAGACAGTAAAACTACGGATGGCTCTGCCATGAACATTGTACCAGAATGTGAAGTTGCATGTCTTTCCTGCTTGTTGATAGAGTGGACTTACTAGTCTTCCATGTTGAGATGTGAATCCACCTCCAGTGACTGACTGTATGATAGCATATTTTCCAGTAGCTATGTTGGAGGTATGGTCACTGCTAGGACCAGAGCCAGCAGTGGGATTGCCATTTGACATCACTGACCATACATAGGATGCCAAGGTACCATTGTTTGTCCAGCCACAGAAGTTACCAGTTTCAAAGTCACATGTCCTTGGGCAACCTGTCTCATCACTTCCATCACTACAGTCCTGGATGAAGTTACATACTGCAGTGCTGCTGATACATTGACCATTATTGCAGGCTTGTTTTCCTGCACCACACACTGGTGAAGGAGTTGTAAAAACAGCAGGTAAGGTGGCATCTATCAACACCTGACAATCTGGTGTGAACGAAATGTCATCAATTGCAATATCCCCTTGATAACCATTTCCACAAACTCCCTCAATGACAACTCTAAATGGTATTTGACTGCTGAGAGTTACTTCTGCCCTTTTCCACTGGTCAGCTTGGTTTCCTTGAATATTAAATATGTTTGATAGAGGTCCTTGTTCATATTGCTCTGTATAAACATTCAGCTGGTAAATATTGATGCCATACATGTGATAGAAGAAACGAAATCGACAAGTTCCTGTGTTTGTAGCTGCAAATACAGGACTTTTGATCCTGGCAAAGTCAGCCAATTTTCTCGGTGCTGAGGATTCAATATAGATGTAATGACCAGTTGCATTTCTATAAGTATGATCTAGTCGTGGCCCTGTTCCCACTGTTGCAGTTTGACCTTGATTCATTGACCAATCAAAGGTATCAAAGTCATCCTGAATCCAGTTGCAGAGGTCAGTTTCAAAGTTGCATCTTTCTACATACTTGCTACAGAACATTTCATCTGCCCAGTCTCCACAGTCATTAGCAAAGTCACATAACAGAGACTGATCAACACAGGATCCCCGTGAACAAGCAAACTGATTTGGTGCACAAGATGTTGTAGTTGACCCAAGGGCACAATTTTTGAATGATATATCATCAATGGCCATGTCTCCAGATCTGATGTAGTGGCGAGCCTCAAAAACAAGTCTATAACCAGGGATGTGACTGCCAATGCCTACACTCATCATTTGCCAGTTGTCACCATGATCACCTGTAAGGCTCCACAGCAAAATCCGTTGCTGACTGACAGTATCGGTGGGACGAACTGATGGAGGGACTAGATAAAGACTCAAAGTGCCTCCCTGATCCCCCTTCTTGTGGTAAGCAAAGTCAATCTCACAGTTGGTACCAAGATTTCCATAGGCTGGAGACACAAGAGAGGCTCGTCCATAGAATGATCCTTTAGAGGAGTCAACAAACATATAGTTTCCAACTCTGTTAGTTCCATATGTGTTATCATTAATGGGTCCAGTCATTGGAGCTGGAGTACTACCATTGTGCCTCTCCCATTGGTACATGCCATAGCTTGAGTCTGTCCAGCCACAAAGACCAGTTTCAAAGTTACACTGCCCACAGCTGCTTTCATCCGAGCCATCTACACAGTCGTTGATAAAGTCACACACTTGTGTTGCACCAATACATTGCTGATTTGCACATTGCCACTGATTAGAACCACATGGATTTACAGTTGGGCTGGTTGGTTGAACTGAAAAGACAGTAGATATGGATCCTGTATATTGCTGGCATGTGTTTGTCAGAGTCAAGTCATCAATTGCAATGTCTCCGTGGTAGGAGTTTCCTACAGATGCCTCAATAATGATTTGGAAGGGCTGTGATGAGAATATGGGAACTTCTGCTCTTTCAAAGTAATTTCCAACTGCTCCCTGCCGTCTAAAGAGTCGAGTCAAAGTACCACCAACCTGCATTCTTATGTATACATCTAGCTCATTCACATCTTTGCCATACATGTGATAATAGAATCTAAGAGTGCAGTAAGGAAGTCTTGTTGAAGCCTGGAAGAATGTACTGGCTAACCTTGCTTTCTGTCCAGGTGTTCTGGGAGCTGAGGTCTCAATATAGAGATAATGTCCTGCAATAGAGTTCAGGGTGTGGTCATGACCTGGTCCAGTTCCAAGTGTTAATGTGCTGCCAGCATGCAAAGTCCAGTCAAAGTCATCATCTGTCAACTGAATCCAGTTGCAGAGACCATTCTCAAAGCTACATTGCTGATATCCTGTGCATACAGTATTGTTCTCATCTGTCATATCTCCACAATCATCTGTAAGATCACAGACACGATTCTGTGGGATGCACCTTCCATTGTTGCAGGTAAAGGATGCAAAAGATCCACATCCAGCTCCTGGTGGTGGGTATGAACAACCCTGGAAAGATATATCATCAATGGCTATGTCTCCAAGGACACTGAAGGAGCGACTTGCTGAAATGATAATTGAAAAAAGAGATCCGATACGTCCAATTGGCACTGTAGCTTGATGCCAGATGTTGCCTTGATTTCCTGACAGTTCATACAACACTGTCCTGCTAGACCCTATCTTGTGGTATACTTTAAGATTTCCAATACCTGTTCCATACATGTGGTACCAAAATGACATCTGACAAGTTGCTGAAGCTTGTTGAAGAAGTGGACTTTCAAAGGTTGCTGTGGAAAATATACGACCATTACTAGCTTTAATGTACATGTAGTAGCCTGTGGGTCCAAGTGTGGTGTGGTCATAGGAAGGTCCTGTATTTGCAGTTGGAGTGGCTCCACGGTTCTTTATCCATTGGAAGGTTCCATTATTAGCATTATGCCATTTACAGGTACCGTTCTCAAAGTTACAATTGTATCCACAGGGCAGTTCATCCTCACTATGACTACAGTCAGAGATGAAGTCACACACTTTATTCTGTGGAATGCACTGTCCATTACTACACTGAAGGGCACAAGGATTTGGTGTATCAGTTGCTGATGGTGAGCACAGACCTGGTGTTAAAACAATATCATCGATTGCAATATCACTCTGGTTGCTGGAACCTCGAAGAGCCTCAAATACTATGCGGAAGTTATTATCTGGGCCCATGATTTGAACAAATCCTTTATGCCAGCCTTGTCCTTGATCACCATTTATTGACCAGATGTTCTTTTGGGCTCCAATAAATGGGTAGATGTTGACATTCAATGTTCCCATGGCAGGTCCATTCATGTTATACCAAAAGTTCAAGCAGAAATTCGTCCCATTCTGGAAAGCACTAGAGATAAGCCAGGCTTTATCTCCTTGCTTGCGTGGACTAGATGCCTCAATGTACAAATATGTTCCATATGGACTGTTCAAGGTATGATCTGCAGTTATTCCAGTGTTGACCGCTATTGACCCTTGTGCCCTCTCCCAGTCAAAGTCATCTCCATGATTCACATTTTGCCAAGTGCAGAGATCCTGCTCAAAATCACAACTGCCTAAACTTGGACATGCTCCAGGTATCATAGAAACATCATCTATTGCTATGTCTCCCTGGTAACCATTTCCAATGACCCCCTCAAATGTAACCTGATAGTTTGTAGCACTACTGATTGTTACTTGTCCCATCTGCCAAGAGATGCCTTGATTTCCTGATAATGTCCAGATTTGTGTTCTTGCATTTGTCCCTGGGGCTTTCTTGTAGATATTCAGTTGTCCAATAGTCCTTCCATTCATGCTGTACCAGAATTTCAGACAAGAACCAGTGGTTGGTTGATATACTGAACTGTCCAGTCTAGCTTTGTTACCTGGATGTTGTGGAGATGAAGATTCTACATACAGATAATGTCCATTATTGGTGTTGTATGTATGGTCAGCACTAGGACCTGTACCAGACGTTGCAGTTTCTCCACTGAAAAGGGTCCAGTCAAAGTTATCTGCTGTATCCTGAGCATAGCCACACATGCCATTCTCAAAGTCACAGAAAGGTTCTGGAGGACATGATCCTGAGTTAGATGATAGATCATCAATGGCAATATCTCCATCAAAATTAGTTCCTGACAAGCCTTCAATAACAATGCTGATCTGTCCAGCTGATTTAATTTGTACTTGACTATAGCGCCAGCCCAGTCCTTGGTTGCCAGACCTTGTCCATACTAGTGTTTTTGTGGTTCCCTGCTGGCTATAAATGTTCAAGGTACTTACTTGTGGTCCATACATGTTGTACCAGAATTTGAAGCAAAGCCCTGATGTTCCAATGACCTGAAGAGGGCTAAGAAGTCGGGCTGTCTGGTTGGGTTGGGTGCCAGAGACTTCAATGTACAAGTAATTACCATTGACATTCTTTAGTGTGTGATCTGCCTGGGGTTTAGTTTTGACAGATGAGGTAGTTCCTATGTTGTTCTTCCAGTCAAAGTTATCCAATGTATCTTGTGACCATGCACAAAGACCATTTTCAAAGTTACAGTCAAATGCAGACGGTGGGTAAGTTGGTGTGGGTGTAAAGAGAGTTGTGCTTAATGATGATGGGGGAAGCCCAGAACAATCAGAATTTGAGATGGTAACATCATCTATAGCAATGTCTCCTGTGAAATTTCCACCATAAACACCCTCAAAAATGACAACATATTCCAGTGGGCATGAGATATTGACTTGGGCATAACTCCATACATTTCCTTGATTTCCTCTCAATCCCCATCTAAAGGCAGGGATCTGTTGTCCAATTTGTGTATAAACATTCAAGGACCCAATTCCAGCTCCATACATGTGGTACCAGAATAGAAGACATCGTCCTGTCAAAGGACCTATGGATGATGTTGGAGTGAGGTAGTCACTCAATAGCCATGCCTTCTCTCCAATTCTACGATTTGCACCTGAAGTTTCTATATACATGTAGTAGCCATTGGCTGTGCCAGTTGTATGATCAACTTGTGGACCTGTTCCTATTGTTGGGGTTCCACCATAATCTCTCAACCAGTTGAAGTCATCTCCAATAATGGCATTTGTCCAGCTACAAGTGTCTTTTTCAAAATCACAGAATCCAGTCAGTGGACATGGGCCATCAGTAATTTGAAGATCATCTAGTGCAATATCTCCTGTATACAACCTTCCCTTAACACCTTCAACCAGTACTTGGTATGGTTGCTGACCAAAAGCAGTAAGAGTGACCATTCCTTTGCGCCATATATTTCCTTGATTACCAGACTTAGTCCATATAGTTCTGGGGATACTTGAACCATTGTCTCGCTGAAGGACAAGCAGTTGTCCGATTGTGGTCCCATACATGTGGTACCAGAACTGGAAGCATCTGGTGGTGGATGCATCATACTGTGGGCTGACTAAAATAGCCCTGTCCCCTGGCCTGGATGGTGCAGATGTTTCAATGTAGATGTAATATCCAGAATCTGACAGATAGGTATGATCAAATGGAGGTCCAGTTCCAGCAGTTGCTGTGCCATTTTGATCTCTTATCCAATCCATGTTATCATCATGGGACTGTGTCCAACTGCAAAATCCATCTTCAAAGTCACAAAATGGTTCTGGTGGGCATGGACCTGATTTGGTGATAATGTCATCTATGGCAATGTCTCCCTGGTAGCCATTACCAACCACTCCTTCAATTGTGATCTGATAGTCAATTGGAGAAAATATTGTCCTTTGTGCCTGAATCCATGCGTCTCCTTGAGGGCCAAGCTTAGACCAGAACAGGGTTCTATTTGCATTATTCTGCAAGTAAATATTCAACTGACCAATGGTTGGTCCAAACATGTAATACCAAAATGACAAACAGAGACCTTCAGAAGGTGTTGGAGACAAAATGGGACTCTTAAGCCTTGCAGTGTCTCCAGGGTGACGAGGTGCTGAGGTCTCAATGTATGCATAGAACCCAGCTTGAGATGTATGATCATCTGAGGGACCAGTTCCTGCTGATAATGTACTGCCTTTATTTCGGATCCAGTTAAACACATTGTCACCTGGGCTCTGCCAATTACAGAAATCCTGGTCAAAGGTACAACTAATATTAGGAGGTAAAACACCTGGTTTGCAGTTTCTGAAAGATATATCATCAATAGCCACATCATCATTGCTTATAAATCCAAAAGAACGAACTGGAAGGACCTGCATGCGAAGGTGGAAGCCTTGTCTGATGGCTCCCATTTGCTGACCAACATAAATTGTTGCCTGCTGCCAACCAGGACCCTGTGAGCCACGTCTGGTCCAAAGTGTAGTCCTTATTCCCTGGATATCTACCAATACCATCAAAGATCCAACTTGTGGTCCATTCATGTAGTAGAAGAAGTTCATTTCACAAGTATTGGAGGATGCTGGCAAGGCTGGGCTGGATAAGATGGCATTGCTAAAAAACACACCAGCTTTTGAACCTTCCACATAGGCATAGTAGCCCTGGCTTGTACTTTTTGTGTGGTCAGTAGCAGCAGGTCCTAAACTGGTGGATCCTGTGGTTCTGGTCCAGTTGTAACGGCCAAAACTGAGATCATTCCAGCCACAAAGGTCATTTTCAAAGTTACATGGTCCACAATGGGCTTCATCAGATCCATCAAGGCAATCATTAGACCAGTCACACACCATCTGATTTGAAATGCAGCTTCCACTTGCACACTGGAATTTGCCAGATCCACAGTTGGGGCTTGGAGTAACTCCAGATGGTGGAATTGTGAAGTTAGATGGAAAGGTAACAGAAGACTTGATACATCCAGTACTAAATGTGAAATCATCAATAGCAATATCTCCATATGCACCATTTCCTCTCACTCCTTCAATGATAACCTGAAAAGGTTGCAGGCTGGAGAGGTTGATGTAAGCTCTGGCCCAGACATCATCTCTGTTTCCAGTTTTTGTCCACAGATTAGTGATTGCACCAGACTGGGATCTCATGTACACATTGAGGCTGCCAATTGTAATGCCATTCATATTATAATAGAACACCATTCTGCAACTTCCTGTTGTAGGTCCAAACGCTGGAGTAAGAAGACGTGCTGAATCACCAACTTTGCGAGGTGCAGAGGACTCAATGAAGAGATAGTGTCCAGTGAGTAATCCAGTTGAGTGGTCTCTTGATGGTCCAGTACCTGTGGTTGGTGTTGATCCACTACCTCTTGACCAATCAAAGTCATCATTTTGATCCTGGTTGAAAAAACATAGAGAGGCTTCAAATGTACAGCCTGTATAGTTGGTACAAACAGCTACAGTCTCATCACTATTGTCTCCACAGTCAAAGGTATAGTCACAGAGTCTGCTCATGTCAATACAAGAACCATCACTGCACCTGTAAAGATAAGATTACCATAGACCTGTATACATTATTTATATAAAGAATTATATAAAAAAATTCTATCTCCCTCACATAAAAATGTTTCTGCTCTTTTCTCTTGATAACTCAACAATACAACAATAGAAAATATAGATTTGAAGTGGAGATATAATTTACTATTAATATGTTAAAAGCAGCTTTATATAATTAGAAAATATTTGAATAATGATATTGTATTAGAATTTCACCTACATTTAATGTCTTTCTAAGCCAATAGTTGTGATAATCCTTCATATTTAGAATTTTTTTAAAAACAATACAGGTTAACTAAAGTCTAAGAAATCTTCAAGTTTTGGAAAATGAGCAACATGACAATTTCTGGGACCATAATTTGAATCAGATTCTGGGAGCAGTGTTAGCTCCTTCAACAAAGAGCCTTTGACTTATGATCCAAGGATTGTAGGGTTGATACCCACTCAGATTTGCTCTGGTTCATTGCTATGATGTGTCTTTTAGAAACAAACTCAGCTCCCATTTATTGAGGTACCATGATTCGTTGATGTACACTGTGATATTATATACCACTGTTGCATGCATCAGCTAAAATCAATAATTATTTCTGATTCAGTAAATATAAGAAATTACAAAGTTGTCAAATTTGTTTCTCCTTTTTTCCTATGGAAAGAAAATTACCTATAATAGGAGCAAAAAAACCCACGAGTAAACATCAAAATAATGTTAATGAGGTGACTGTGCCTGCTCCTGAAGATGATGTACCAGTCTAGAAATTTTCATGGTTACCATGACAATTTTGCTGCATCATGATGTGCATCATACTGAAGTCTCCAAATCAATACATATATGGATATATATTATTTTGTTATTTTCCTATATCATGGTGTGTATTTCAATCTGATTCCTTGATGATGCTACCTAATGAATCTACAATATATCAAAATATTATTGAGCATAACATATTTGCAAATTCAGGATTGAAGCTCATTTTTGAGAAAATTTTCTCGTCATTAAAATTATTTTGCTAGAATGACTACTATATAATTTTCTCCACATCAAAACTTATCACTGAATAGTATATAATGATGATTATCTAAAAAGATTTGCTACAAAAGTGTTTTGCAACAACTGGAAAACAAGGTTATAAAATAGTGTTGTGAAGCTAAAAGAAAATGTCTTTGGATATTGTCTGTTAATTCAAATCTCATCAATGATTTTATTTGAAACCTCCTGTCTGCAGTGATTAATGTTATCTGAACTTAGAAAAATGCCTTATCAATAGTTATAGTTAATATTTATGTGTTTACAGTTATAGAAACAATTGTAACATTTTTCTATGAAACATATGAACCATGCAAAATCCTTATCGCCAACAATATCCATAACTGTCCTCTGGTAATTCACTGAATCTCCTATTTATAACTTGAACAATTGGTGTTAATAACAGGTTCTAATGAAAGATTTGCTAAATATTGATAAAAACATACTATAGTTTAAATTATATGACAAGTTTCATTTGCTTTCTTCCATACACTTATCATGCCAAAAGGACACTGTGTTTTGTAATTGTCATCATGAGAAAAATGCAGAAGAAAAAATTTATGATTATGCCATGATGTACCTGAACTGGTCTGCTGAACAAGAGGCTTGAATTGGTGGTGTGTCACAATTGAGGAAGTTTGTATCATCTATGGCAATATCCCCAACAACAGAAAAGCTTCTTGTTGCCTGTATAAGGATCTGGAATGGTCCACTGATCCGGCCAATGTTCACCACAGCCTGTTTCCACATATTTCCTTGATTTCCAGACTGTCTCCAAATGGTCGTTGTTCGGGATCCAACTACAGTGGCTACAGACAGTGTTCCGACGGCAAAGCCATACATGTGGTAAAAGAAGGACAGCTGGCATGTTGCAGCAGCTTGGTTAAGGTTTGGACTTGAAAGAGTTGCTTTGGAATTATATGTACCATCGCTGGCGTCCACATACATGTAATAGCCTGTTGGATTTCCTGTGGTATGATCAGCTGAAGGACCTGTGTTAAGAGTCTCGGTACCATTTCTGTGACGTCTCCATTGGTAGGATCCAATACTATTATCAGTCCAGCCACAAAGACCAATGCTACTGTTATCAAAGCTGCATTTTCCACACTGGGATTCATCAGCTCCATTTGAACAGTCTTGCTTAAAATCACACACCTTGTTTCCAGGGATACTTGTCTGCTGGGAGTCTCCACAGTTAAATGTAGGTGATGCTGTTGCTATTGCTGAACATGGGCCAGTTACCAGGGAAATATCATCAAGAGCAATGTCACCTTGGTAACCATTACCAACTACTCCTTCAAAAATAATTGTAAACTGAGCTTGGCTCTGAAGGTCAACTTGCCCTTGCTTCCAAGCATTTCCTTGATCCCCTGAGAGTGTGAAGATCTGAGTGAAGTTTGGTGAGGGACCTTGAGTTTGCATGTATATAGCCAAATTGCCTGTGGTCTTGCCATACATGTTGTACCAGAAATTCAGACAGCTGCCTTGTGTTGATGGGAACACCTCTGATCGGAGCCGAGCTTTGTCACCAGGATTCCTTGGAGCTGAGGATTCAATGTAGATATAATAACCTTGTGCATTTCCCAGGGTATGGTCTGTACTAGGTCCTGTGTTTACAGTCATTGTTGACCCTTTAAACCTGATCCAGTCAAAATTATCTCCAGTGTTGTCATTGCTCCATGTGCAGTAGCCAGTCTCAAAATCACAACTACCTGGTGGTGGGCAAGGTCCATTTTGGACTAGAATGTCATCAATGGCTATGTCTCCAGTATAGGTCTGACCACGAATGGCTTCAAAGACAATCTGGTTGGGATGAAATGAAATGAAGTAAAAATCTGTAGTTTGGAATTTGCTGGTGAAAATTATCCAAATTAAATGTACTTAGGTGAAAAATAATATAACAAGGTCAATGTTCTTAAATATGTATTCCGTAATATTTAATTTTGTGGCAAACTCGAAATCACTAATAATTTGCAAGTGGAAATTCTTATAATGAAATAATACAATGTAACAGAATTCATATACACAGTGCATAACTTTGATGAAAACTTGGCTGATTTGCTCCACTTTGGGGGCACAAGTCTGTGCATGGTTAAAATAGATGTTAAGGTAAAACTATTTGCATGTACTTGCAGTAATTAGAATGTACTACAAAACATATTTATTCATATAAAATATGTATCCAACTGTGCATATTGTAGACCTAGGTCTGCCACTACACAATGCACTGACAGATCATGGTTAACACTGTTCTCTTTCTAATCCCATACTTTGTGCTGGCATTGTAGAATAGATCTGGCACTGCACAGTGTACTCATAGATTAGGATCTGTTATATTGACAGTGTATACATTGATCTGTCAATACATAATGCACTGACAGATCAGTCTACACTGCTTGCTTTCTATTCTTATACTACACATGGACAGTGTAGACCTAGATATGCCACTGTACAATGCACCAACAAATTAGGGTCTATGATATTCTTTTCTACTCCCATTTTTCATGGGAACAGTATAACAGACCCAGGTCTGCCTCTTCACAATGCACTGACAAAGCAGAGTCAATGCTGTTTTCTTTCTACTTCCATATTTTATGTGAGAAGTGTAGACCTCAACAGGCCTCTGCACAGCATGCTGACAAATCAGTGTCAATTCTATGTTCTTTTTCCAAAACCAAGATTTCATCAGGAAAGTGTCAACGCCAGTGTCCCAAGGAGACCAAGTGGTATAAATTTATCACATTTACCAACCACTGTTATTCATATCACCTCCACATGGGTTTGAGTCTCTGTTGTGGCCAATGTGGGTATGTGACAAAACTACCAGTAGATGCCCATGGGTCATTGGTTATTACTGGAATTTTCCACAGGTTCTTCTTTCATCAGTTATACTGGCTGCCATGTATAGCCTATCTTGAGCTGAGAAATGGCATTAAACCCCAAAAACAAACAAAAAGAAAACAAAATAAATAACAGCCATATTTGGGGTCACATTATGCATCAGCGGATCTAAGCGAATCTGTACCACTTGCAGTTGAGTGTGTGTAGTACAAGAATTGGAAAGGTGCAATTGCTTAATGAATTTTACATTAAAATTCTGTGAGGGCAAACTGTTTTGGCAGACATGAAGTATGATGTCCTACCCAGTCACATTATCCTGACACTTGGCCAACCAGTCCTAACACTAACCTCTTTATTCTGAGTACTAAGTGAGATAGCTGTTAGTACCATTTTTATTAGTCTTTTGGTATGACATGACATGGGTTTGAACAGACAACATCCCAAATCTGAGGCAGAAACTCTGCTCTAATCACTATGTCTCCAGAGTGGTCCCTTAATACAGAGCTGTAAAGTTACTCAGCAAATATGCACTGTAACCAGGTAAACAGCAGTACAGAAAATATGCAGAAAAGGGATGGAGACAACAGTATATACGAGGCCATCAAACTTAAAAGCATATATGTAAAGTATATGTCAGTACAGTTATGTAGGTGCATTTATTCAAATTAAGTTAGTTATTCATTGTTGTTCTAAAATGTAATACTTATATAGATTTACTCAAGTCTATCCAGTCCAGACTGTTGAATATTCTACACCTTAATTTTCATGAAAAAGCTATTATTATTAGCGATTTGTGGAAGTTTATTACATTGGTTCTATCATAACAAATAACAGTGTAGTACAAAACTTTTTCAACAAGTGAAGCTTTCATTGTGACATCATTGTATGCAAACATGCAATCCAACTTGTACTGAATCACATGTTAAGGTTAACCTCATCCAAAAATGTTTACAGATTTTAACATTAATTTTGACTATATTTATTTCACAAGGCATGTAGTTAACCCTTTAGCTACTACAGCTTTTGTGCAGTTTCACTACTGCTGAGTGATATCGTATCAGTTACTGAGACTACTGAGGCTGGTTGCTACGCTGAATACTAGAGCATCATCATGGCTGACCTCAGAAACTGACAATAAAAACTTGGTTACATTTATGTTCATTATTTCATTAGTTTTTTTCTGGATTTCAGTGAAATAAAAAGCATCTCACTTTGTATAGTGTGTTATTTATATATTTCCATTTTATTTTCTCCTACATCCCATCATACAAGAAATTCCAGTCACGTAAACGTTTTGAATCGCACAAAATATCCATTTAAAAAGAATGATCCATTAAACTCTTTGATATTGCTTGCACTTAACATTTCAAAGTCACAAATATCTGACTAGAAATCCATTTTTGTTTATCTCATTTACACATGTTTTGTACATTGCTGGAAATTTCCTTCCTGCGTGTCTAAATTTAGCCTCTCAGCTTTCAAACTTGTATCAAAATGTTCAGTAACCAGTCTTCTAATTGGTTATGATAATGAAGAATAAGTCAACATCTGTACTTTTAACCAATCAATGTTTAGTTAACATAGCAGTCATGACCGCATAGATGCGACATTGGAGTTTCGAGTACTGCTGAACTATGCACTCATATGCAACACTGGGGTTGTAAACAAGGCTTATCGATACTGCATATATGCCTCAGTGGGATTCAGGAGTTATTTACAGGTGATGCCTACATGTGGTAGTTGTAGCTAAAGGGTTAATGATCTTCCAAAATAACATGGATGATGACAATCCAAACAAAGTAAATAATTGTCATTTAAAGGCATATGTAACAAAATTCTAAACATGACACCCACTAATAAAATAGTGAATGCCTACCACTTCAATTGGCTTTAAAGTTAGTGGAACTAAAAAGTGTTATGGATGGATGGATGGATATCTGAGAAAAGACAAATCATATGTCTACCACATTTCTTCAAAAAGGTGGAAGGTGGCAATAATAATCTATGTAATGTTTTTTGTATACCATCCCTGAAGAAAAAACATATTACATTAAAAATTTCATCTGTAATTCTTATGTGAATGAATTTAAAAGAGCCATCAATTTAAGGTTTCAATAAATTAATTCATTCTTCTTGCTTACTTCTCTATGATGTTAGACACAAACAGGTGTAAATAGAGCTATTACATTCCTTTGCTGGTGAAGTTTACATGGCAGTGAAAATAATCAAATTTTTTCAAGTTTTCTCAATGGAACATCTACATTTCTGTATATAACCATGAATTACCATTATTTAACATAATGTATTTGTTTCAAACAGAGGTATCTGTGGATTTTTGGTAAAAACGTAACAAATTGTACAAATTAGGTGCCTCTGTCATTTTAGTTGGGACAACTCATTACAACTACTAGAAACACGTCCATGTTATGCAAATGCAGTATGATGCAAAGGAAGGGCAAATCTATAAGTCAAGTAGTAGTCTAAATTTTATTCAGAAAAAGCTGAAAAATCAAACTCAACCTCTTGAAGTCTTACATATCCAAAATCCATGCAGTCCTTCAAGCATTATCAAGCAAAAAACTCATAGACATGGCGTGACTTAAAATCTCATTAAAGATGGACATGCATTACTCTATATTCCTCTTCCTACAGACATTTAGAGCATAACAATTTCTATTAGCCTAAATTAAATTTAAATCAGTAAACAGATCAGGATTAAAGTAGTAATGTATGCAATTTTACCTGGTAGGGAGTGTTACTGTTGAGTGTAACTTGACCAGCTCTCCATATATTTCCTTGGTTCCTTGATCGTGTCCAAATAGGTGGACTCAACTGTCCATGTTGTTTAAGCAAAATATTCAATGTTCCTATGCCTGCACCATACATGTGGTAGTAGAAATTGAGACATCGGCCTGTGGTGGCTGGATAAGATTGGCTAATTAGGCGAGCTTTCTGGCCAGGTAGTCGAGGACTTGAGGTCTCAATGTACATGTAGTAACCTGTAGCAAAATAATATCAAATTATAAATGTGCTAGCACCCAAACTTTTTTCAAAGAACAAAAATGTCCAATTGTCTCTATTTTTATATCTTAGTCAAGCATGGTGTGGCAGATGGTTGAAACAACAGAATGAAGGATGAACATAGCTAACATTATATGCCCATTTCATGTTCTTTTCAAGAGTGAGGTGGAACAAAAATGGTAAGCCACAGAAAATGTCAATCCTATACTATTCTGATATTAAACTCTGCATATGTTCTGAATTCTGTCCACAAATTATTGAATGATTTTCAATATAAGACTGATTGGCCAACATCAATTTCTATGACTGTTATCAAAATTTGCTAATTATATATCCAAGTATTAGTCTGCAATTCACGGACAGTAATAATACAGCAACACAGGAAATTTTAAAAACTAAATCAATTACTGAAGTTTAATTTTTATGAAAATAAATCAAAATGAATGAAAATGAACTTTAATTTTTATGGACAAAAAATGAATTCAAGATAAATTGAAATTGCCTTATATTGCTATCTTGTTATTAACATAAATTCGTGATACAGTGTAGCACCTTTTGGTTATATCAGTGAAATTCATGATACGGCATAGCACTTTTGGGTCATATCTGCAAAATTCATGATATAGTGTATCACTTTTGGGTCATATTTGTGAAATTTATGACAGTGTAGCACTTTTGGTTATATCCATAAAATTTATGATACATTTTTTGTCACATCTGTGAAATTCATAACAGGTTTTTTAATCTTTGGTTGTTCAGTAAAATTAATGATCCAGTGTAGTACTTTTTGGTTCTGTGAAATTCAATATATAGTGTAGCACTTTTGGGGTTATATGTGAAATTCAATATATAGTGTAGCACTTTTGGGGTTATATGTGAAATTCAATATATAGTGTAGCACTTTTGGGGTTATATGTGAAATTCAATATATAGTATAACTATATAGTGTAGCACTTTTGGGGTTATATGTGAAATTCAATATATAGTGTAGCACTTTTGGGGTTATATGTGAAATTCAATATATAGTGTAACTATATAGTGTAGCACTTTTGGGGTTATATGTGAAATTCATTATATAGTGTAGCACTTTTGGGGTTATATGTGAAATTCAATATATAGTGTAGCACTTTTGGGGTTATATGTGAAATTCAATATATAGTGTAGCACTTTTGGGGTTTTATGTAAAATTCATTGCACAGTGTAGCACTGTTTGGTCACATTCATCAAATTATTGATATATTTAGCACTTTTGGATTATGTGTTAAACTGCAGTGTCTATATCTCTATGATAAAAAATGTAATTTATTATGAAACCACATGTATACTTTAGAAACTTTTAAGAATACTATTCTTTGCAGGTTGATGATTTTTCATTTTTCATCCTCTTCTCCATCATAAGTCTTATACAAATTTTCTACCCACACTCTCCAAATACATGACAAGTAAATATTCCCAATTTTCTGGTTGATCTGAGAGTCTATATAGAACAAAAAAATATCCTTTGCGTACCATTCTGGGTTCCATAGGTATGGTCAACAGATGGTCCAGTTTCGGCAGTGTCAGTTCCACCAAAGTCTCTGGACCAATCAAAATCATCAGTCTGATCCTGCTGGTACTGGCAGATGTCTGGGCTTTCAAAATCACAATCATCTGAAAGTTTGATCCATTCACATGGAAATTAATGAATAATGTCAATAATCTCTACAGATTGAGAAACAAGTATTATTTTAAAAAATTTTACTATGTTGCAGCTAAACTTTAAAAATGGGTTTCCAAAGCACTAAGTACTTCCTAAATGTGTGGTATATGTTTTTTACAAAATTCGGACCACAAAAATCTGAATATTTGATTATGTGAAGTCAATACTATTAATAATACCACAAAGTTGTACCTGTCTTGATATTTAATAATGCAGGCAAAACAAACATCATATACCTTTTAATTGGCATTTAACAAATTGAAATTAGAGTTCTCACTCACTATAATGTACCTCAATATAGTACAGCCTCTCATATAAAATGGATATGTGGCTATGGATTTCATTTCAAATGTTTAGATTAATGTAGTTTTGACATTGAACCTACAGGTGTAAGACAACTTTACTTAACAGTGTGGTATCAATTTATGGCTCACCTAACATTCAGTGTCAAATATACTGGCATCAGTTTTTAAGTGATACTTTATATTCACTTATAGGTTGAGTCTAACTGAAAACAACATAGGTCATGATCATCTGCCATAGTACAATGCAGCTGCAGATCAGGTCCTATGTTGTTTGTTCTACTGATTACTCCTAACAAACTGCACAGACCCAGTCATTATGCAACAGCAGACTTTGGGTCTGTGCAGTTTGCAGTTGGACCCGTCTTATAAGCTTAAGAATACAGATGGGAAGCCTTCATTAGTGAAACATAGAATGTCTATTGCATTTAAAGTTTCTTACTTTATAGCAAGTGGCATTGACAAGAGTCAAATTAAGCTAGTCTGTTATCTGTTGCAAAGTATTTCCCACCCTATCAAAATTTTAAACTTACATACCTAAGCCCTAGCAATCACATGACAGTTCATAGTCCTGGCATTTATGAAGAGACAGTTCAAGACATTTAATATTTTGTGAAGGAAACTGTCAACTTTCTGTCCACTTCTCTCACCACATTTTCTTCATTGGTTTGCTCTTTATTTAAATATTTACCTGTTGGAGGACAATTGCCATCATTGACAGATATATCATCCAAGCCTATGTCACCACGGTAACCATTTCCAACTACACCCTCAAACACAAACTGAAAAAAAAGAAGACATCAGCATCATATTAATATACTATATTCATAACAAAAATGATATTATCATCTTTTATATAGACCTACATAGCAAAAGAGCTGAAAGTTTAATGAAAGGAAATTAAATTAGCTACACATTTATTCAACCTGCATATTTGAGTTTCTCTAGCTTTTACTGAAAAAATCAAGTACTGAATTTACTTACAAGTTGAGTGCCACTTCAAAACAGGATAGGCCCTGATCTGCTTTAATATAACGTGCCAATAAATCAGGGTCTGTTTAGTTTGTTCTATTCCTTACTCCTAACAAAATGCATTGACCCATATCTGCCAGCCCATTATGCAATCGAAGATCTGGAATTGAGCAGCTCAGTTACACTAGTATGTATATTATTAGAGATCTAAATGCCAATAAATCATATGTGATAGAAGGAGGTCTGATGTAGTTTCAGTCCAACAAGAATTATTGGGACATCTTGATTTGATTTCACATGGTAAATCTGCTTACATGTGGTAAATGACCAGGCATACAAATTACCAAATGAAAGATAAGGGCAACATGAATGGTTAAAAACAAAGAATGAAAAATATGAATGGCACCTCATCTAATAAGGTAATTAATAACTTTCTTGAACATACTACAGTTCAGAATTTAAAAGAAAATCAATAAAGTCTTTTTATGAAATGCTAATAAATTTTACTGAACTATAAATGTGTAGCTTGAAAATAATGTAACAATTGAGCAATCATAAAATAAATAAAATATGTTTTAAAGAATTTTAAAAACGAAAGTGAGGGAAACCTGAATGTTGACATTTCCTTGGACAGGTGGATGTAAGGTCTTTGTTGTTATATATATATCTCCAAATATCCATTTGTTACCCTTTGTACCCCTCCTCTGCCATACCGGACTGCCAAGATTTCCACCTGTAATGAAGTGATGGGAGAATTAACTAATATCAAGATCTTGGTTTCATTTAGAATTTCTATTGTGTTTCATAAAAATAAATATTAAAAACAACCTTTCTATGAAACTTGAATTAATTTTAACCAAATGAGGTGGCAAATGCACAATGAAGTTGCGACTGTAACAGTGTGCTAATTTGTTTCTCTGAAGCTGAAATGACAGTGTAAATGAGACAAATGTGGAAACTGGGTCAATTAATGTTTCTTAAGGTTGAAATGGCACAGTGCAAATGTGACTAATGTGGAAATGGGTCAATTCTTATTCAATGATGATGAAACAACATAGTATAAATATGACTAAGGTGGACAATGGGTCAATTCACGTTCCCCAAAGGTATAATAACAGTGTAAATTCTAAAATGACAGTGTAAATGTGACTGTTATATGGAAACTGGGTAAATCCTTGAAGTTGAAATGCCACTGTGTAAATGTGACTAACATGGAAACTGGGTAAATCCTTGAAGCTGAAATGCCACTGTGTAAATGTGACTAACATGGAAACTGGGTTTCTTCATGTTCTTTGAAACTGAAATAAATTATCTGTACTATATTAAAAAAAAAATGAATAATTCAGCTTGATATTTCAGAATTGTCAGATATATATTTCACCAAATATTCACATAAAATATTATTTAAAAGGTCCTTTAAAACATAAAAGACCAAAATTTAAAGTCATGAAAGCAAAAGAAATGAGCCATCTTTCTTCAAAATCTAAAACAAAAAATGCCACTTTCATTTATTGCAATAAATAGGCTATAAATCTTGACTGATTCCTATGAAATTCAAGTGTTTTTTCAAAGAACACAAGGTGGATAATCTTGAAAATAATCAAAACATTTTAACTAAAATTGGAAGGATAATGGCATACCTTGCTTAGCATAAACATTCAGCAGGTAGATGTCAGCACCATACATGTGATACCAGAATTTGAGGCATTTTCCTCCAGCATCCAGGTTCACGCTGGTGCTAATTATTCGTGCAGTGTCATTTGGTCTCTGTGGAGAGGAAGTCTCAATGTAGATGTAATGACCTACAGAAAAGAAATGTACACGTCAATAGATTCAAAGGTATTTTTAGAGACTCAACACCCCTTTTTGGTACAAAAATAGTTGATTTTACATAAAATATAGATACAGTTGGCAATATGAAGCTGATCTATATCTTCTCATAATTAAACCATTTTGAAAAAATCATAGAACAGCTCCTGGTCAGTACATATATATGGTCCCCTCAGTGGTAAGAGAGAACACTTCCAGATGTGTTGCTGCAATATTTGGACCAAGGTCATTTATTTTTTTCCACTTTGTTCCCCACAACAGGGAACACATCTCTTATTAGATTGTTGTTTATTTGCAGAGTGGGAAAGCCATACATTTATTGGATTTTCTGGTATGAAAATTTATCCATGAGAACTTTTGGAAATAGGATTACTAAAATTGGAACATTATACATCTGCCATGTGGTCACTGGAATTATAATACTTCTTTATGTTAAAAAAGGTTTCAATGATTGGATACTTGACTCTGAAATCAAGATCTGCTTATCTTACAAGGTAGTCATCCTCAAAATTTGGCAAAGGCATAGGACAAAGAGCTTAAGTTACTCAGTGTCTATGACCATGACCTTTGAAACCCCAAATCTATTGGTGTCTTGCTTGTCTAAAATGCAAGTCATCTTCAAAAGTTTATTAGAGACATGTAGTACAGAACTTAAAATAGTTTTGTGGAAATAATTTTGCATTTATTCAGTCTCTATGACCTTGACCATGACATGTTGACCAAAATTCAATAGGTGTCTTTCTTGTCTCACATTTCAATAACATAACACAAATCAATAATAATAATAATAATAATAATAATAATAATAATAATAATAATAATAATAATAATAATAATAATAGTTGCTTTTTTATAACATATTTAGTTACCGTTTCGACTGAGAGTGGTGTGGTCAAAGTCTGCACCAGTATTCAGTGATGAAGTGGATCCTTTGTTAATTGTCCAGTTAAACTGGTCACTTCCATCCTGTATCCAATTACAGATGTTGTTCTGCTCAAAGTTACAGTCATAAGGAGATGGAGCTGTAAAGAAAAAAAGAAATATGGTAAATACATTATAATTAATAATACCATTAGAATTTGAATGCATAAATATAATCTATCAAATTATAAATCAATTAAAAACCTCCATTATACACTCAATTAATCAGAATAATTTCAGAAATATTGCAGCTAATGATCAATTAGAAAATTTTTAATGTTAAAGCCCAATATAAAATTGTTCATAGAAATACTGCAGTTACTGATCAATTAGAAAATTTTTAATGTTAAAGCCCAATATAAAATTGTTGACCAAAATAATGCAGTCAATGATCAATTAGAAAATTTGTAAAGTTAAAGCAAAATATAAAATTGTTAATAGAAATATGGCAGTTAATGATCAATTAGAAAATATGCAATATTATGGCCCAATATAAAATTGTTAACAGGAACTGAATTAAAAAAAAAAAAACATGCCATTTATGCAAAGGTGTCCAGGACTTCATTCCATTTCATCATCTAAATATGTTTCCATAAATCTTTATGCATAAATTCAACTATCGTTATTGATGAAAAACACAACTTTGCTTCTCATTTAAAACATTTTTTTTCAGGTAGCAAGCATTCACCTGTCATAATTAATTTATATCTAACCAATGCATCCTTGTGTAGTTCCAATACATTTCTACACTGCCACAACATTTTTTACCTCCCTATAAATTCTTGTGTAGGTTGAATACATTTTTACTTTGCCACAATATTTTATAGCTGTTGTATACATCTTTGTGTACATCTAATACATTTATTTGTGAAATGCATATTAAAGTCATAACAGGATCCCTAGAGCAAAGGACATTGTCTCCCATCTTTCAAATTTGGAGGACACATGACACTTGAAAGGCTCAGATGCAAATAGTTGTGAAGAACAGCAGTGTTACAAAAATGATATATTCTTATTTGCTTAGAGAACTAACACTGCTCTCTGCATTTTAACATCATCTTTTCCTAAGACCATTATATTTTTGTCATAAAGGTGCCATCAAATACTCAAGTAACTCATAAAAGCCCCTGTATGTTTAAATATCTGGTTAACTTGAAGTGAGGCAGCATTTACTTATAGCGTTTAATCATTATCTACCAACATCAGCAACAATAATTAACATTTTTCTGGATTATTTATCTTGTTATCCCATTTATCACTAATTCAGCTTGAAATAAGTTAACTCTTCATGGCAGTAAATGTGCCTTTCAGCTTGAAAATTAGTCACACTAGCAGACGACAAAGACTTTACAACTTGTTACAAACCTTTAACGTTTTGATTGCCAAGTATGTGGTTTAAATTTGAAAATGGATGCCAATGGCCATCTTACACTTTTTACTGTTTTGCCATTGGTACCACCAAACACAGACATGGATGAATGTGCACTAAATAAAGGAAGTGAACCTTTATGTTGTACCCTAATTCATTACACAGCACACAATGTAGTGATCTGATGGATTATGTGAGAAAGCATAAAACATAATCTGACATTGACCCAGTTTGGTCCACATCTCACCTTCTGGTGATGATGTATAAATACACCAAGTCTGTTTTCTTAATCTCAAACTGCTTTAAAGTTGTAGATCAAAGCAGAAAGTATCATCAAAGACATAAACACTTGATGTCAATGACAGGACCCACAATGCAATGCACCTTCTAGCAATGCTGTTTAAGCAATCCAGATTTTATTCCTTAATCTTGGATGGCTTTAAATCAGGAGAAGTGAAAGAATGATGGGTGGACAGAATCAATGGAAGCATTGATACTATGTGTCATTTTTTATTTCAAATGGCAGAGAGCAGTGAAACTTCCCATTCAACAATGTGACAAAACAATTGTCAGAAAAAGTGTATTACTTACGATATGATGGTGTCGTAGGTGCTGTCATAGTAGTAGCAGGAGTAGTGAAGTTGGTGCAAACACCAGGTGTGAATGTAACGTCATCTATGGCAATATCTCCTGCAATGCCACTGCCAACTTGACCATCGAATGTGATCTTGGAGAAAAAGAAAAGATCATGAAAAAACTTCTGGGAATGCAGGGGTATCCGAAGACAATTTGAGCTACAACCCATAACACTGTAATTTAATTGCCAAAAATCTGCACAACTATAAGATCTTATTAACACTGATACATGTATATTACAAAAGTTCCCATCACCTTGCTGAAACTTGGAACATTTTTTAACATCCAGGCCATTTAAGTTTACTCTTCCACCAAAATACTAAAAATATGCACAGTTCTAAAATAAACACAAGTCAGGCCCACCCTCACCACACAAAATTCCACTGAATTTCTTTATGATATAAGACAAACATGAAAAATATCAAATGAGACCTTGTAAGTATCATTCATCATTTACCAAAAGGATCACACTTGTGGGTGAGACTGCAGATATAGCAAATGGGGACATCTGTGTGAATATTTGAACATTCAAAATATTAGAACAATTAAGTATACTAACTTTTTGATGTAATGAAAAGAGAAAAAAATCCAGATCACAAATAATACAAAAGATTTCCTACACAGACTTGTATACCTTCATAAATATAAAAAATTTTAATAGCAAACTGCATAGAGGTAAAATAATAAAATATTAGGAAAACATAATACCTGGTAATTAGATGTACTGTTGATTGTTATTTGCTGATTTATCCAGATGTTGCCATGGTTACCAGTCAGTTGCCAAAGCAAAGTTGTGCCTGCAGGTGTTGGTTTATATACTCTAAGAGTACCAGTATCTACAGCACAAAAAGTTTAATTAGTCTTGATCTTTGTTATTATTATGCTTGATAATAATAATAATACTAATAATAATAATAATAATAATAATAATAATAATAATAATAATAATAATAATAATAATATTAATGACTTTATTTAAAAAATCATTCTTCCATGAGGCCTTGAAATTTGTATTTATATTCATGTATATATATATATATATATATATATATATATATATATATATATATATATATATATATATATATATAATGTGCAAATTTTACAAGAGCTGTCTTTAGACAACAAATTTTATTAGAAAGACAACAAATTCTATTAAAAACTTAAATACTGATCTACTGCTACAAAAAACATGTAAAAGGCTTCAAGGATTCATACAAATAGTGAACATGTAAAACATCATAGGTGAGTACATGATAACAATGTTGTAAAACATAGCAGTACCAAATTAAACAAAATCACAGATATTTTAAAACTTAGCATGTGTCAGCTGACTTTATAAAAGGTGGTGTAGAATTCCATTGTTTGTCTCCTTTGCATTATTGTGATGCTTCATCTATGTTATTATTATCCTTGATCTGTGTTAATGTGATGCTTCATCTATGTTATTATTATCCTTGATCTGTGTTAATGTGATGCTTCATCTATGTTATTATTATCCTTGATATGTGCTGTTGTGATGCTTCATCTATGTTATTATTATCCTTGATATGTTTTTTGTGATGCTTGATCTGAGTTACTGTGATGCTTTATCTATGTTATTATTATCCTTGATATGTGCTTTTGTGATGCTTGATCTGTGTTACTGTGATGTTTCATCTATGTTTTTATTATCCTTGATATGTGCTTTTGTGATGCTTGATCTGTGTTACTGTGATGCTTCATCTATGTTATTATTATCCTTGATATGTGATTTTGTGATGCTTGATCTGTGCTGTTGTGATGCTTCATCTATGTTATTATTATCCTTGATATGTTTTTTGTGATGCTTGATCTGTGCTGTTGTGATGCTTCATCAATGTTATTATTATCCTTGATATGTGCTTTTGTGATGCTTGATCTGTGTTACTGTGATGCTTTATCCATGTTTTTATTATCCTTGAGGTGGCGCTCTACAGTTTCGTATTTAGCATAGGGTTAAAATTTTAAAGAAAAAGAGTTTCCCTGGGTTGCCTCACTAGTTATACTGGTTATTTAAAAGAGACTTTGTATATCTTAGGTGTTGTTCAAAGAACCTTTAATTCCCTTTATTTTGATGTATGATTGATGGGTGTAATATGGATTAGAGAATATACAGCTTGGCCTTACTCCAGATGTGCACCTTTCAAAAACGTGCTAGCTCTACTTGCTCATTTTCACTTCTCAAACTTCAGAGGTAAATTGTAAAAAAAAGAGCCGATAACTTTTTTTACATTTTATGTATTTGGTAATCCAGTCATTGCACTTTTAGAAGCTGGTATTATCTAGTTTGGCAAAATTAATTTTCCATATTTTAATAGCTGCCAAGAATAGGGTACTTTAGACAAATTTAGGTTGATTTTTGGAGCACAAGGGAGCAGTCATTTTAGTTAGCAGTGTCCCAAGATCATTTAAAATTTCCAAAAGTACAATATCCAAAGAAATTTCATCCACATTACATGAAAGTAGTATATAGGTATACCAACATTCTCTGCACTGTGCATGTTTAAAATGCAAACAACTTCACCTTACATACATCACTCTCTCAAAAGTACATAATAACTGGTGAGCGCCACCATAAAGAGAATATAGGTATTATTATTGTATGATTTAATTTTGATTGTACGACTGAAATATTTAAGTCGCAAGCATCAAAACAGTCCTTTGTAATAATTGTCATGTATTTTCCCTCTCAGAACAGCATTTATTAGAGTCAGAGTCTTAAACCGGTACAGCCCCCCCCTCCTTATGATAAAAAGTGAACTATTTTAAAAATGCGCATTGCATTTTGTCAACATAGCAACCAGTGTTATGCTGAGACAGGAACATGAAACTAGCCATATTTATTCCTGAGATGTCAACAATAAATTTTACAGTTATAAAAGGGATATAACAGGTGAGGTTCTTAAAGGTCAAAGGTCAAAGGGTAAATATTAACTAATTCTTTGATATGGAAGAAAGCAAATTTGCTTTGTTATCATTTATTTTTTAATTTCATTGCAAATAAATGAAATAAAACATTTTCACTATGGATTTCTTTTACTTAATGCAACATTTTTCAATTTAAGTTGACTTTATTTATATATTCTAAGACTTCTAATTTCCCCATAATGAAGGTCACTACTCACCCAAACATGCCTCATATCAAATTATGTATGATAGAGCAAAAATAAGCATAATTAGCTTATTTTCATGAATAAAATCATTGTTAATGTACCATTTTACTCAGAACATCATACATAATAATATGAAAATAAGAAAAATAATTTCATAAATGTTTATATTTGTTTTTAAGGTGGCGCTCTACAGTTTCGTATTTAGCATAGGGTTAAAATTTTAAAGAAAAAGAGTTTCCCTGGGTTGCCTCACTAGTTATACTGGTTATTTAAAAGAGACTTTGTATATCTTAGGTGTTGTTCAAAGAACCTTTAATTCCCTTTATTTTGATGTATGATTGATGGGTGTAATATGGGTTAGAGAATATACAGCTTGGCCTTACTCCAGATGTGCACCTTTCAAAAACGTGCTAGCTCTACTTGCTCATTTTCACTTCTCGAACTTCAGAGGTAAATTGTAAAAAAAAGAGCTGATAACTTTTTTTACATTTTATGTATTTGGTAATCCAGTCATTGCACTTTTAGAAGCTGGTATTATCTAGTTTGGCAAAATTAATTTTCCATATTTTAATAGCTGCCAAGAATAGGGTACTTTAGACAAATTTAGGTTGATTTTTGGAGCACAAGTGAGCAGTCATTTTAGTTAGCAGTGTCCCAAGATCATTTAAAATTTCCAAAAGTACAATATCCAAAGAAATTTCATCCACATTACATGAAAGTAGTATATAGGTATGCCAACATTCTCTGCACTGTGCATGTTTAAAATGCAAACAACTTCACCTTACATACATCACTCTCTCAAAAGTACATAATCACTGGTGAGCGCCACCTGATATGTGCTTTTGTGATGCTTGATCTGTGTTACTGTGATGTTTCATCTATGTTTTTATTATCCTTGATATGTGCTTTTGTGATGCTTGGTCTGTGCTATTGTGATGCTTTTTCTATGTTATTATTATCCTTGATATGTGATTTTGTGATGCTTGATCTGTGTTACTGTGATGCTTCATCTATGTTATTATTATCCTTGATCTGTGTTAATGTGATGCTACATCTATGTTATTATTATCCTTGATATGTTTTTTGTGATGCTTGATCTGAGTTACTGTGATGCTTTATCTATGTTATTATTATCCTTGATATGTGCTTTTGTGATGCTTGATCTGTGCTGTTGTGATGCTTCATCTATGTTATTATTATCCTTGATATGTGCTTTTGTGATGCTTGATCTGTGTTACTGTGATGCTTCATCTATGTTTTTATTATCCTTGATATGTGCTTTTGTGATGCTTGATCTGTGTTACTGTGATGTTTCATCTGTTTTTATTATCCTTGATATGTGCTTTTGTGATGCTTGATCTGTGCTGTTGTGATGCTTTATCTATGTTTTTAATATATTTGATATGTGCTTTAGTGATGCTTGATCTGTGCTGTTGTGATGCTTCATCTATGTTATTATTATCCTTGATATGTGTTTTTGTGATGCTTGATCTGTGCTGTTGTGATGCTTCATCTATGTTATTATTATCCTTGATATTTGCTTTTGTGATGCTTGATCTGAGTTACTGTGATTTTTCATCTGTTTTTATTATCCTTGATATGTGCTTTTGTGATGCTTGATCTGTGTTACTGTGATGTTTCATCTATGTTATTATTATCCTTGATATGTGCTTTTGTGATGCTTGATCTGTGCTGTTGTGATGCTACTGATACAAAAATGTCACTCCTCAATATCAGATTTAACAGTATATATTTGTTTATTAAACTTTTAACTACTTAGGAAATTAAACATCTTAAAATTAATCAAGTGAAATGAAACTAATTATAATTTAAATTCCAAGAGAAGTCTGAGTGTAACAGCAAATTATGAAATTTGAAGCTGAAATAACACAATAACACCTATTTCCTAAAAGTGCATGTCTGAAAAATCCTTTCTTGTGTGAGTCGTTATATTGTCATCAGAACAAACACCTTATGAAGAATATGGCACAGATAAAGTTCAACGATGAAAATATAAATTAAAGTGTCTGCTATATATCCCCAGTACAAATTACCAAAAAATAAACAAAGACATGTTTATTAACTTTACACATCCAAAGTGGAATTGAGGAAGATAAGCTTTATAATTTCCTCTTAAATTTATTGAGATAAAATCTCACAATATACTGGCACAATGTGAAGCTAGACTAGTCTTCATCTATCTACAAAGGAAATATACTGATATGGAGATGATTATGGGATAACCAGCCTAAAAGACCAATCCAATCACCTGAGCACTTGGAAAGAATATACAAATTTGCTTAAGCAAGCATCCAAATGATCCATACTGCAATTGTACCTCAAATGACAGAAGAATCCTGCAAAGTCCCAACAATAGCAGCAAGAATCAACAAATTTAACTCATGATCAGTTTAGTTACAACTCACTTATAGTTACAACTCACTTTCTGTGATCAAGTGGTGGCTGAAAGTTTTGATTTTGAGCAATAGCTGCAAAAAAAGAGCTTTTCTTGGCAAGGTAGAAACTTCTTTCTTCCAACATTTTCCTGATTTCCTGGTATCATGGAACACTCTAAATGAAGTGGATGGGAGAAGAACTATTGCAAATTGGAACTTGAGTGTGTGGGTATGGGTGTGGCATTGATAAATATATATTCATTAACTATACTTAAACTTGGGCAGCTATGACCACCAGTTGCTAATTTGTTCCTTTCACTCTCCTACTAATACCAAGGTCCTACCTGTTCCATACATGTGGTACCAGAAGGAGAGACAGGTAGCAGTGGTTGGTGGGAAGTACTGGCTGTACATCCAAGCTCGTTGTCCTGAATTTCTACCTGAGGCCTCAATGTACATGTAGAACCCTAAAATATGTACCAAATATGTAAGAACTGAATGACAACATTATAAAAATAAGGCCTTTAATAGAAAACAAGTACATGGATAATAGTGTGACTCCCTAAATTAGTAATACTTGTTTAATATTATATGTACATAAAAGATTTATTAGATACTTCCTCCTACCCCCCTCTAGCTGTCTATATATATATATATATATATATATATATATATATATATATATATATATATATATATATATATATATATATATATATATATAAACATTACATCTTTTCAAAGCTGTGCACAGAATAGGATGACATATTGTGAGCCATAAAAATACGGGTGGTATCCCATATGTCAAAAATTAATATTATTTTAACAGAATAATTTGATGACAGTTGCTTTTTTTCAAATGATAAGCATTGCAGTATTTTATTTTCATTAATTGATTGAATTTGACATTTGTTTTGCTTCAGTATTGAAGACACAGCATAGGCATAGTACAGGGTATATATATAAAAAATATAGTGATATATTCTATGGTTTATCGTTGTTCAATGCATACCACATCCTGAGATATACACATAAATGCATACCACTGTCTATGTTATACTCAGAAATGCATAACACTGGCTGAGTTACACACATAAATGCATACCACTATCTGAGTTACACACATACATGCATACCTCTGAGTTATACACATAAATGCATATCACTAAGTTATACTCAGAAATGCATACCACTGTCTGAGTTACACACATACATGCATACCACTGTCTGAGTTACACACATACATGCATACCACTGTCTGAGTTACACACATACATGCATACCACTGTCTGAGTTATACTCAGAAATGCATACCACTGTCTGAGTTACACACATACATGCATACCTCTGAGTTATACACATAAATGCATACTACTGTCTAGGTTATACTCAGAAATGCATACCACTGTCTGAGTTACACACATACATGCATACCACTGTCTGAGTTACACACATACATGCATACCACTGTCTGAGTTACATGCATACATGCATACCTCTGAGTTATACACATAAATGCATACCACTGTCTGAGTTATACACATAAATGCATACCACTGTCTAAGTTATACACATAAATGCATACCTCTACACACATACATGCATACCACTGTATGATTTATACACATAAATGCATACCACTACACACATGCATACCACTGTATGATTTATACGCATAAATGCATACCACTGTCTGAGTTTGTTGTATGATCAACAGATGGCCCAGTGTTTGGTGTCAGTGTTGCACCAGCACTACGCAACCAGTCAAAATCATCTCCTTGTGTATTTGTGAAGGCACACATATCAGTTTCAAAATCACAGTTTCCTGGTGGTGGACATGCTCCTTGCATTACTCGAACATCATCAATGGCAACATCACCACGATAACCTTTCCCTAGCACACCTTCAAATATTACCTACAACATCATAAAAATAGCACATACAATTAATATTAAAACATGCTGCGAAAAAATTAAACTTGTCTCCTTTGATTTTTAAAGATCTTGTTCTCGATAATATTTGAGCTGTTTTTAAGCAAATTATTAATATCTAATTATTATTTTAAGAAATTATGAACAGTGAAACTCAAAACAATGAAAAAGTAAATATTTTTACATTTTGTTTCTTTATTGGAAACTTTTAAGTAATTTCTTGACCTACTTTTTAATATGTCAACTGCTACATTTCAAGGAAAGATCATGCTAACACTCTATACTATACATGGATAAAAGCATCTTTTTTACCTGCATGCACACACATATGCACACAGGTGCATGCTTTTTCCTAGGGCTCATTTTAAAATTAGAAATCATAGCTATCACATATTCATCCTCTCTTTAAGCCAGATATAATCACTCTCTCCTTAGGCCCAATATAATAACCCTGTCTTTAAGCCAGATATGATATGGTAACCCTCTCTTCAAGCCATATATGATATGGTAATCCTCTCTTTAAGCCAGATATGGTAACCCCCTCTTTAAGCCAGATATAATTACTCTCTCCTTAGGCCCAATATAATAACCCTGTCTTTAAGCCAGATATGATATGGTAACCCTCTCTTTAAGCCAGATATGATATGGTAATCCTCTCTTTAAGCCAGATATGGTAACCCCCTCTTTAAGCCAGATATAATCACTCTCTCCTTAGGCCCAATATAATAACCCTGTCTGTAAGCCAGATATGATATGGTAACCCTCTCTTTAAGCCAGATATGATATGGTAACCCTCTCTTTAAGCCAAATATGGTAATCCCCTCTTTAAGCCAGATATGGTAACCCCCTCTTTAAGCCAGATATGGTAACCCCCTCTTTAAGCCAGATATGGTAACCCCTTCTTTAAGCCAGATATAATCACTCTCTCCTTAGGCCCAATATAATAACCCTGTCTGTAAGCCAGATATGATATGGTAACCCTCTCTTTAAGCCAGATATGGTAATCCCCTCTTTAAGCCAGATATGGTAACCCCCTCTTTAAGCCAGATATTGTAACCCTCTCTTTAAGCCAGATATGATATGGTAACCCTCTCTTTAAGCCAGATATGGTAACCCCCTCTATAAGCCAGATATGGTAACCTCCTCTATAAGCCAGATATGATCACCATCTTTGAAAGAGCATTATAGAATGACTAGCATTCACACTGAAGGAAACACAAACAGATGACTGATAGGTATGACAGGTAACAAATAATATCCAAAAGTGTAAAAATACGGCAATGAAAATACAACGAATCACATGAATCAAGTATTTTGAATAATACAATATTAGATAAAGGTAAGACTAATAAAAGATTCAGCCCACAATGTCATAAAAGGATATCAAAGTCAAAACCAACTTTCTAAAAAACCTGGATTTCTGCTGATTAAAATCAAATATGGTATATGACTACAAACATTTATTTCTGACACTTAGATAACATAACCTAAATTACAACAAACTCCAAGAATCTGGATAAAATTGGAACATAGCAAAGACTATCATTTATTATATATATATATATATATATATATATATATATATATATATATATATATATATATATATATATATATATATAATTTCTTTGAGACTAAAAACTTGATAACCCCCATGCCACATTAATAAACAATTATTAAAAAATTTACTAATTGAAATTGTCCATTAATTAACAAATCCCCAACATGTTTGATAAACATTTTTATTCAGTCTCCTGGATTTATTCCAGCTCCTGTATTGTAACTTGGTTAAAAGAACAGTTGTAATACACCAGCTAAGCTGGACTAGCATTTTACCAGAGTAAATGAAATAGGTTGCATAATTAACACAATAATAAAAGTGGCCTAATTAAATACTAACCTGGAATGTTGCTGTTGGATTCAGGTTAACTGTGGCATAGAGCCAGAGGTTGACTTGCTGTCCATTTCTGTTCCAAACATTATTCTGTCCATTGTCATCCTTTAGGTAGACATTAAGAATTCCAGTGTCTTCTCCCCACATGTGGTACCAGAACTGCAGACATTGTGGAGATCCACCTGTGTATGTGGCACTTATTAAACGAGACAAGTCTCCAGGAAGGCTTGGGGGTGATGCCATGACATACATATAATAACCTAGAAAAGAGAAAAATAGTTTTGCTGCAAGTGTGAATTTAATCTATTTAGCTTTGTATGAAGATTGGATAGACTGCTGCATGTTATGACAAGCTGAATTAAATAGTCTTAATAACTGGGTAGTAACTGCAAACAATTAATGCAAAGAAGAGTCTTAGAAGTTCTTCAATTTTGCTTCCTGATATTTTGTCTGAAAATTAGTCTGAACTGTTTGAAAGAGCCAAAGTCACTTTCATATTTAAAATTACTAAAATAGGTACTTCCAAATTTGAAAATATTCTAGCCAAATCAAGTAAAAAAGAAAAGTTGAAGAAGAAAATTAATTTCCAAATTTCTGCTTTACTGGACTATTTTGTAAAGTATGGCTGATATTCATTATAATTGAAACTTGACACCACTAGGAAAAAGCTAAAGCAGTTGAGCATTATGCGTAAAACACATTAATAAAAAAAATGTAGTTGATTTCATAATAATGCTCACACATTTTTTAGACTATATTATTTACCTTTCAAAAAGGATATTCAACAAAAGAACTTTCAATGAGCAAAATTATATCTAAAAAAATACCCACTTTAAACTATAGATCATACAAAAACAATGTTGTACATCAGCTGAGGGCCAATGAAACTGGTGAATAAGAATGATAATATTTTATTTTTAAATTAGAAAACAAAAAACATACTGCAAGTTCATGCCTTTTCATTTTATCTGGTATCAAAATTAGTGGAAAAAAAATATGAAAGCAATGTTTGTAATACCTTATTGAGTAGCAGGCATTTTACCATGGCAACAGTTTCTGTCATAACCATTATTTAAGATGAAAGGAAATCTGGCAATATGTGCTTTCTTTCCAAGATTTTGTAAATGAAGAGATGCTTCTAGTGAGTGACCATAACAACACAATTAGAAACAAATGGATTTTAATCATCCTTGAAACGAAGCTATAATGCTGCCACAATTGACAACAATGTGACTATTCAACAAGGCAAATATTTGCTTGTAGTTAGTAACTGACTGATTGGTCTAAATTCACCAACATACATACATTCATACCTACATACATACCTACATACATACCTACATACATATTATGTAAGTGCTATTAGAAACAGTATAAATTTACTAATGATCACCGCTGATGACAGCCTGTATTAGACAGGTCAAATGGTATGTAGACAGAGAGCATGTAGATAAACAGGTATATAGGTAGGCAGAATATTATGTAGACAGATATAGTTACAGATAGGCCATGTAAGAATAAGACATTTATAGACAATTTACCTCGTGTACTCCCAGTGGTGTGGTCATATTGTGGTCCAATCCCCTGAGATATGGTTCCATTGTGACGTACCCAGTCAAACTGATCTGAAGTGTCCTGCACCCAGTCACATAAATCGGCCTCAAAGTCACAGAATCCTGACAATGGAGAACGATTTGACTATAATGGCCTTATTTTATAACTTGCAGCATTTTTTTTATATGAAAAGTGAAACTGACAAGAAACATATGCAAGTAGAAATGGAGACTGAATCTGGTAAAATTTGTAATGTCATCAATTTGTACAATCATAGGATAGAGTAAAACTTTTTTGTTCTATCTTTGTCTCATATGAGAGAGAGAGAGAGAGAACAAGGAAGAAACAGAGTACAGACTGCAAGAACCTATTCAACCAATACAGTTGCAATCTACTGCATAGTCACCAAAAATGGTTAAACTGAAAGTGACAGGCAGTAACTGACTCGTAGGTGAGACAACTACCAGGTGATGGCCCGATTCATTTGGAAAAATGCACTACTGTATTATTTACATAACAAATATTTAGTCTACTTGCATGATGGATAGAATAAACATTTTGTCTTTGACTGCAGTTTAAACTACACTTAATGACATAGAAATAAACAATGACTGGTCGAGAGAGAGAGAGAGAGAGAGAGAGAGAGAGAGAGAGAGAGAGAGAGAGAGAGAGAGAGAGAGAGAGAGAGAAATAGAGAGAGAGAGAATGTATTAGTCCATTAGGATATTTTGACTTTATGTATAAAAATATTTTGTAAATTTTTTAAACAATAAAGGGTCTCAAGGGACAAAAATTAAATTGATCCATTATAAATGAAGACACTATTACATTATTATTATTATTATTATTATTATTATTATTATTATTAGTAGTAGTAGTAGTAGTAGTAGTAGTAGTAGTAGTAGTAGTAGTAGTAATAGAAGTAGTAGTAGTAATATATGTCAACATCTGTCAGAGATGTCAAAAATGACAGAAGCATGCCATTTTAATTGCATGTAGTAAGGTCAATGACCTCATTTGAGATTAGTAAAATTAAAAGGTCAATGACCTCATGAGAGATTAGTAAAATTAAAAGGTCAATGGCCTCATGAGAGATAAATAAATTTAAAGGTCAATGGCCTCATGATAGATAAGTAAAATTAAAAAGGTCAATGGCCTCATGAGAGATAAGTAAAATTAAAAGGTCAATGGCCTCATGAGAGATAAGTAAAATTAAAAGGTCAATGGCCTCATGAGAGATAAATAAATTTAAAGGTCAATGACCTCATGAGAGATAAATAAAATTAAAAGGTCAATGGTCTCATGAGAGATAAGTAAAATTAAAAAGGTCAATGGCCCCATGAAAGATAAGTAAAATTAAAAATGACTGTTAATAACTAACTTGTCAATGGACATGGTCCAGGTCTGAGTGAAGTATCATCTAGAGCTATATCACCTTGCCAGCTGGAACCCACTACACCTTCAAATGTTATCTGTTGAATACATGCAAAACAAACCAGTCAACTGACATGTAGCATGAATAGAAAATAATAGCACAGTAATACATCTGTAATTTAACTAGAAAATAATAGCATAGTAACAGATCTGTAGTTTGAACAGAAAATAATAGCATAGTAACAGATCTGTAGTTTGAATAGAAAATAATGGCATTGTAATGGCAGAAATAAAACTAGTCACAAAAAAATGGCTGATCTATATTAGAAATGTAAATTATATATTATTTGTCAATTTGGCATAATATAACTTAGCTGACCATTTCACTGCACAGGTTTCTGAAGTACTGTAAAAACATATGTAAAATATTTCTGACTTTTTGCTATGTAGATTTTATGGTCTGAAAAGAACCTTACCAAAGATAAAGGCATAATTTTTATATGTGGTTCAAGCACATAATCAAACTCGTCTAAAGTCTTGATGATATAAACCTATTTACCAAGTGTTATCTAAATCAGATATGAAATATAATTGCAAGAGAAGTAATAAGCTTTGTCAATACAATGCAAGATCACCTCAATATCATCTCACTTGTTATGAAACCTGTACAAGACCATGACAAAATCAGAGCAAAATCCAATATAAAATTCTGTATCAGTGTGGTAACAACATCAGCCAATCAGATTCAAGATTACATGTAGAGATCTTGCTCACAGCCAAACTCATACAATAAGACTCCATATGCTTCATCCTTAACTCAACAGCAAGCCATTCATAAAGTCTGTTCTAAGATGCTGAACTAATGTTAATAATCAGAAACAATTTTGTCTAAGTAACCAGATCTTTGATCTTGATATTCCCAAAACAATAGGCTTTTTCTTTACCTCAAGTGCAAGCCATCCACAATGTTTGGGAATGGCAGGTGATATAAAATATAAAACTTTAAAGTTATTTTATAGAAATGAAAAGGTAACATGAATGAAAGCACAGATGGATGTATGGATGCCCTAGCAATATATGCTACACCTTTCATTCTGATAGTGCTTACATTGTTTCAATGGCATGATTAAAAACATAATCAAAACACTCATAATAACTTATGTGAAAATTGCATTATAATATTTGGAATAATATTTTTATAAAATTCTAAGCAGTCTTATAAATTTTTTATGCCACAGATCATGACTGGAGATAAAACCATCTTCTAATACTGGCAAGAAATGATATAAAAATGAATTGGGAAGTAAATAAATAAGTACAAAAGGTGTTCTTCCAAACCCCATGTTCAACCTTCATCTGACTTTTAAAAATATGTATACAAAACTTCACACTTAAATGTTGATGCCAGTCATTGGCTGAAAAGTGAAACCTGTCTCTCCTGCCTACACATAATTCATACTGATATCTCTCCCTGCTTACACATAGTTCATACTGATATCTCTCCCTGCTTACATAGTTCATACTGATATCTCTCCCTGCTTACACATAATTCATACTAATATCTCTCCCTGCCTATACATAGTTCATACTGATATCTCTCCCTGCTTACACATAGTCCATACTGATATCTCTCCCTGCCTACACATAGTTCATACTGATATCTCTCACTGCTTACACATAGTTCATACTGATATTTCATCAGGAAATTCAAGCTCTTTTCAACGATACAAATTTAATTTTCAAGCACTATGAATGACTGCAAATAAGCTTAAGAAGAATGTTGATAATGGTATTAGAGTCCACAGAAATATTAGAATCAGGTGTTTCATTCTTAAACAACAGTCATGGAATAATTTTTCTTCAACTAGGTCTAATATAAGACATTTAAGTTCACTGGGCTTTGGAGCATGTGGGCAGAAGTGAAGTTATCTACATCAATTTGGGAGATAGTAGTTTCATTTGCCAGAGTTATAGACTCATGACTCACTATTTTTCAAGTTTAAGAAAAAAATATTACAAATTCATTCTAACTGTCATTATTTTATTCTTTTTCTTTTTATGCTTTCCACTCTTGCCATGGGACTTCTGAACACTTTTGCTCTTTAATTTCCCTGAGATTAAAGTGGTTCTATAAATCCTTGTTATACTGATTGTGGGTTTGTGGGTATTTTAAACCTAAAGTCAAATTCAGAACTGACAATTTCAACAGAGTAATAGACCCTGTTAATCTGAAACATGTTAGTTCTATGATATTTCCTGTAATTTAACTGAATAAAAAAATAATATTGTATTCTATAATTAATTATCTATTCATTTTGAGATAGAAACACCATTTTAAAACTTCTTTAACTGATGGGTAAGTCTAGTGTATTGTCCCCATTATCAGTAAAACCTGAGATGTAACAGAGCTAAAGTAACCTCAACCACTGTTGATCTGTCTTCTGACAAACACTTGCATGCCACAATCCGTAGCCATTAGACTTTACCTAGATGCATGGCATTCATGGTAGTCCTGTTTGAAAATATGCCTACATACAAGTAAATGTTTTTCAATGTCTTTAAATTTAAGCACTTCTGAGGAACTACTGAGTATTTTCAAATGCTTTTCCAGTACTTTTGAAGCTGAACTGAAATTTAGGCACTTTTCAAGGTAACCACCAACTTTAAGCACTTATCAAGATTGTGTGAATCCTGTTACACAGATGAGATAATCCTTATCTTACCATCCTAACACTACTGAGAAAATCCATGCCTCACCATGATTATACTGATGAGATAATCCTTATCTTACCATCCTAACACTAGTGAGAAAATCCATGCCTCACCATGGTTACACTGATGAGATAATCCTTATCTTACCATCCTAACACTAGTGAGAAAATCCATGCCTCACCATGGTTACACTGATGAGATAATCCTTATCTTACCATCCTAACACTAGTGAGAAAATCCATGCCTCACCATGGTTACACAGATGAGATAATCCTTATCTTACCATCCTAACACTAGTGAGAAAATCCATGCCTCACCATGGTTACACTGATGAGATAATCCTTATCTTACCATCCTAACACTAGTGAGAAAATCCATGCCTCACCATGGTTACACTGATGAGATAATCCTTATCTTACCATCCTAACACTAGTGAGAAAATCCATGCCTCACCATGGTTACACTGATGAGACTATCTATTTCTCACAATTCTTTATACAGTTAAGACAACCCATTCTTACCATGTTTTGATAGGTGAGATAATAAATCAATTGACAAAATGATTATCATGTTAGAGCTATCTATATTGACCTGATATGGAGTCTGCATTATAATTGTTCTAAATCCATTCCTCCAGACATTTCCTTGGGTTTTGGACCTGGTCCAAATCATAACTTGGTTGCCTGAAGTATCCAGGGTATATACATTCAGGGTGTTTATGTGGGCACCAAACATGTGGTACCAGAAAGAAAGACACTGTCCAGATGGTCCTGTGGGTTTCTGGATTCCTGATGTAATGGCTGCTCGCTCGCCCATATGCCTAGGTGATGATGTCTCAATGTAAATGTAGAAGCCTGCAATTATTTTAATTTTAATATAAAATGCACTTTAAAATTTGATTTTTCTCTTATATAAACATTCATTTAGAAATAGCAGGTTTGGAGATTTGATTAACACCATTATCATTTAGTAGCATGTCGAGATCATAAGTCTTATAAGTCTTTTCATTAAAATCCCACACAGATGCATCCATTCAATCTGTGGAATAAAATGAGGTTCATCACACTGGACATCAGATGAGTACAATTTTATTTAGACATTGAAGACTTTGAGTGAAAATACTATACTCACATGAACACTGCTACCAACATGACATGAGGGCATGTCTAAGATGCACCATTTTCATTTAGCAACAACTAGACAGCATACAAATTTTTGTAGTAAAAACCACATGTTGATATGACCGCATGTTGATATGACCATCCATTTAGAAATAGCATGAATGAAATTGTCAAGACAGTCAACAAGGTGGACCTTTCACAGGTATGATTTTCATTCAGGACCAAAAAAGAGTTATAAATAGAGACCACTTGTATCATGATACACTTGTATAACTTCCCTGAATAGAGTTATAATGAGGAACCACTTAAATCATGGTACACTTGTATGACTTCCCTTAGTAGAGTTATAATAAGGGACCACTTGTATTAGATACACTTATATGACTTCCCTAAGTAGAGTTATAATGAGGAACCACTTTAATCATGGTACACTTGTATGACTTCCCTTAGTAGAGTTATAATAAGGGACCACTTGTATCATGATACACTTGTATGACTTCCCTAAGTAGAGTTATAATAAGGGACCACTTAAATCATGGTACACTTGTATGACTTCCCTTAGTAGAGTTATAATAAGGAACCACTTGTATCATGGTACACTTGTATGACTTCCCTTAGTAGAGTTATAATAAGGAACCACTTGTATCATGATACACTTGTATGACTTCCCTAAGTAGAGTTATAATAAGGGACCACTTGTATTAGATACACTTGTATGACTTCCCTTAGTAGAGTTATAATAAGGGACCACTTGTATCATGATACACTTGTATGACTTCCTTAAGTAGAGTTATAATAAGGGACCACTTAAATCATAGTACACTTGTATGACTTCCCTTAGTAGAGTTATAATAAGGGACCACTTGTATTAGATACACTTGTATGACTTCCCTTAGTAGAGTTATAATAAGGGACCACTTGAATCATGGTACACTTGTATGACTTCCCTTAGTAGAGTTATAATAAGGGACCACTTGAATCATGGTACACTTGTATGACTTCCCTTAGTAGAGTTTTAATAAGGGACCACTTGAATCATGGTACACTTGTATGACTTCCCTAAATAGAGTTATAAGAGGGACTTACTTTAATATATACTCTAAATACAGGAATTAAACATGTATAAAAAAATGTAGACAATTTGGCAATTATTAAGTTTTCTCAAAATATATAATATATTACCTGTTCCAGTGGTGTGATCCCTGTCAGGTCCAGTACCAGCAGATGGGGATGCAATATTGGTCAGTGTCCAGTCAAAGTCATCTGTAGTCACCTGATGGAATCCACACAAGCCATTCTCAAATGTACAGTTCACATCTGAAATGTGCACAAACAAGAAAACAATGTAAGTTCTAATAAAATACTGCTAACAAAGTATGTATTTTCTGTCTCATATTCAAGCACTTGTATCCATCCAAAGTGGGCCAGTCAAATCTTTTATTTATATCTGTATTCTTGGTAACTCCTGGTACATGATTATATCTGCTTTTTTAAATTGTTATCCATGGCTATTAATTGTACAGAATATTTTTAGTTAGTTTTGACCCAAATCTGTAAAGAGCATAATATTACATAGGATTTATAAATAGGTGTTTATGTATGTATTGAAAATTATTTTAATAATTATCTTGATAATAAGTCTTAATGGTACCTTTGGATTAATTTCTCATTGGCTGATGGGGTTTCAACATTTCTAGAAAAATTCAGTAACTTCACATTGATTAGGCTAGGTTACAAAAATAGGCAAGTTTGATGCAAAATGAGTAGTGTGATCTGTCACATGGAGTATATTGTGAAATAAGAGTTGTAATATTATTTGTACATAAGGAGAGAACTGAGCAATCAGATTCAATCTGATTTTGGGGTCATTCTCATTTCTTTGTGTTCCTGTTGTTAGTTTGCAGACATGTTTTATGTTGCACTTAGATATTATCTGATTTTGGGGTCATTCTCATTTCTTTGTGCTCCTGTTGTTAGTTTGCAGACATGTTTTATGTTGTACTTAAATATTATCTGATTTTGGGGTCATTCTCATTTTTTTTTGTTTCTGTTGTAAGTCTGAAGACATGTTTTATGTTGTACTTAAATATTATTTGAGATGAAAAATATTTGTTTTTTAATTTCAGTGAAAATATTATTTGGACTATAATATTATTATGGAACTGTTGTGAATTGTTTGATGGAGTTCTGGATGACACTGTCTTGACAATGTATTGATTCATGGTGGACTAACACATTTCAGGTTTTGAAAGTTATACAGAACTTTTCATTCATTTAGGACTTTCATAGAGCTTTTACAGAACTATTTTGGATTCACATCATAATACAGTATGTCCATCTCATTTTTTCACTGATAACTTTGATAACTAAATTCTTTTCTATGTTTTACAAAATTTGTTGGTTTTGCTTCTTTCTGTTACTTAGTTTGTGACCATAGAGTTGTAACAAATCTGTCTCCTTATGTATTGGTGTATGACACCATTTTCACAAGAGTACAATCATTCCCCTAATACTAATTTGGACTAATTCTTCTCTTAAACTGAAGTGACTGGTTAATAGTTCCACATCAGTATGGTATATGATGGGCAAAATGTAATTTTTTTTCTTTGTTCAAAGATAGCATTTTATAGTTATCAGTAGCTATGACCCCCCTCTCCCGAAGAAGTGCAATGCATTAGTCAACAAAACATAAAAAGCATAAATACTAACTGGAATTATTGTAGATCTGGACTGGACTACAGTTGATATAGGATATGTCATCCACAGCAATGTCAGCCCTGCTATCACCTGGTGCCACTTTGTTGGGAAGGGCTTCAAACTGTATCTATAATAATTCAAACAAATTGATAGTTCAACAATCTGCACTAAGTCATACCCATCATCATTTAGACAGGGAAATCTTTTAGTCATGCCCATCATCATTTAGACAGGGAAATCTTTAAGTCATGCCCATCATAATATAGACAGGAAAATCTTTTAGTCATGCCCATCATCATTTAGACAGGAAAATCTTTTAGTCATTCACATCATCATTTAGACAGGGAAATCTTTAGCCATACCCATCATCATTTAGACACAGAAATCTTTAGTCATACATATCATCATTTGACAAAAAAATCTTTAGCCATAGCCATCATCATTTGACAGGAAAATCTTTTAGTCATACCCATCATCATTTAAACAGGAAAATCTTTAGTCATGCCCATCATCATTTAGACAGAGAAATCTTTAGCCATACCCATCATAATTTAGACAGGGAAATCTTTTAGTCATGCCCATCATCATTTGACAAAAAAATCTTTAGCCATAGCCATCATCATTTGACAGGAAAATCTTTTAGTCATACCCATCATCATTTAAACAGGAAAATCTTTAGTCATGCCCATCATCATTTAGACAGAGAAATCTTTAGCCATACCCATCATCATTTAGACAGGGAAATCTTTTAGCCATGCCCATCATCATTTGACAAAAAAATCTTTTAGTCATGCCCATCATCATTTAAACAGGAAAATATTTTAGTCATGTCCATCATCATTTAGACAGGAAAATCTTTTAGTCATGCCCATCATCATTTAGACAGGGAAATCTTGAGCCATACCCATCATCATTTAGACAGAGAAATCTTTTAGTCATGCCTATCATCATTTAGACAGGAAAATCTTTAGCCATAGCCATCATCATTTGACAGGAAAATCTTTTAGTCATGCCCATCATCATTTGACAGGAAAATCTTTAGCCATGCCCATCATCATTTAGACAGGGAAATCTTTTAGTCATGCACATCATCATTTAGACAGGGAAATACTTAGCCATGCCCATCATCATTTAGACAGGAAAATCTTTAGCCATAGCCATCATCATTTGACAGGAAAATCTTTTAGTCATGCCCATCATCATTTAGACAGGAAAATCTTTAGCCATAGCCATCATCATTTGACACGAAAAATTTTTATTCATGACTATCATCATTTGACAGGAAAATCTTTAGCCATGCCCATCATCATTTAGACAGGGAAATCTTTAGCCATGCCCATCATCATTTAGACAGGGAAATCTTTTAGTAATGCCCATCATCATTTGACAGGAAAATCTTTAGCCATAGCCATCATTATTTGACAGGAAAATCTTTTAGTCATGCCCATCATCATTTGACAGGAAAATCTTTTAGTCATGCCCATCATCATTTGACAGGAAAATCTTTAGCCACAGCCATCATCATTTGACAGGAAAATCTTTAGCCATAGCCATCATCATTTGACAGGAAAATCTTTTAGTCATGCCCATCATCATTTAAACAGGAAAATCTTTAGCCATAGCCATCATCATTTGACAAAAAAATCTTTTAGTCATGCCCATCATCATTTGACAGGAAAATCTTTAGCCATAGCCATCATCATTTGACAGGAAAATCTTATAGTCATGCCCATCATCATTTGACAGGAAAATCTTTAGCCACAGCCATCATCATTTGACAGGAAAATCTTTAGCCATAGCCATCATCATTTGACAGGAAAATCTTTTAGTCATGCCCATCATCATTTAGACAGGGAAATCCTTTAATCATGCCCATCATCATTTACACAGGAAATCATTTAGTCATGCCCATCATCATTTGACAGGAAAATCTTTAGCCAAACTCATGGTCATTTGACAGGAAAATCTTTTAGTCATGCACATCATCATTTAGACAGGGAAATCTTTAGCCATACCCATCATCGTTTAGACAGGGAAATCTTTTAGTCATGCCCATCATCATTTGACAAAAAAATCTTTAGCCATAGCCATCATCATTTGACAGGAAAATCTTTTAGTCATACCCATCATCATTAAAACAGGAAAATCTTTAGTCATGCCCATCATCATTTAGACAGAGAAATCTTTAGCCATACCCATCATCATTTAGACAGGGAAATCTTTTAGCCATGCCCATCATCATTTGACAAAAAAGTCTTTTAGTCATGCCCATCATCATTTAAACAGGAAAATATTTTAGTCATGTCCATCATCATTTAGACAGGAAAATCTTTTAGTCATGCCCATCATCATTTAGACAGGGAAATCTTGAGCCATACCCATCATCATTTAGACAGAGAAATCTTTTAGTCATGCCCATCATCATTTAGACAGGAAAATCTTTAGCCATAGCCATCATCATTTGACAGGAAAATCTTTTAGTCATGCCCATCATCATCTAGACAGGAAAATCTTTAGCCATAGCCATCATCATTTGACAAGAAAATTTTTTATTCATGACTATCATCATTTGACAGGAAAATCTTTAGCCATGCCCATCATCATTTAGACAGGAAAATCTTTAGCCATACCCATCATCATTTAGACAGGGAAATCTTTTAGTAATGCCCATCATCATTTGACAGGAAAATCTTTAGCCATAGCCATCATTATTTGACAGGAAAATCTTTTAGTCATGCCCATCATCATTTGACAAAAACATCTTTAGCCATAGCCATCATCATTTGACAGGAAAATCTTTTAGTCATACCCATCATCATTTAAACAGGAAAATCTTTAGTCATGCCCATCATCATTTAGACAGAGAAATCTTTAGCCATACCCATCATCATTTAGACAGGGAAATCTTTTAGCCATGCCCATCATCATTTGACAAAAAAATCTTTTAGTCATGCCCATCATCATTTAAACAGGAAAATATTTTAGTCATGTCCATCATCATTTAGACAGGAAAATCTTTTAGTCATGCCCATCATCATTTAGACAGGGAAATCTTGAGCCATACCCATCATCATTTAGACAGAGAAATCTTTTAGTCATGCCCATCATCATTTAGACAGGAAAATCTTTTAGTCATGCCCATCATCATTTGACAGGAAAATCTTTAGCCATGCCCATCATCATTTAGACAGGGAAATCTTTTAGTCATGCACATCATCATTTAGACAGGGAAATCTTGAGCCATACCCATCATCATTTAGACAGAGAAATCTTTTAGTCATGCCCATCATCATTTAGACAGGAAAATCTTTAGCCATAGCCATCATCATTTGACAGGAAAATCTTTTAGTCATGCCCATCATCATTTGACAGGAAAATCTTTAGCCATGCCCATCATCATTTAGAGAGGGAAATCTTTTAGTCATGCACATCATCATTTAGACAGGGAAATACTTAGCCATGCCCATCATCATTTAGACAGGAAAATCTTTAGCCATAGCCATCATCATTTGACAGGAAAATCTTTTAGTCATGCCCATCATCATTTAGACAGGAAAATCTTTAGCCATAGCCATCATCATTTGACAAGAAAATTTTTTATTCATGACTATCATCATTTGACAGGAAAATCTTTAGCCATGCCCATCATCATTTAGACAGGGAAATCTTTAGCCATGCCCATCATCATTTAGACAGGAAAATCTTTAGCCATACCCATCATCATTTAGACAGGGAAATCTTTTAGTAATGCCCATCATCATTTGACAGGAAAATCTTTAGCCATAGCCATCATTATTTGACAGGAAAATCTTTTAGTCATGCCCATCATCATTTGACAGGAAAATCTTTTAGTCATGCCCATCATCATTTGACAGGAAAATCTTTAGCCACAGCCATCATCATTTGACAGGAAAATCTTTTAGTCATGCCCATCATCATTTAAACAGGAAAATCTTTAGCCATAGCCATCATCATTTGACAAAAAAATCTTTTAGTCATGCCCATCATCATTTGACAGGAAAATCTTTAGCCATAGCCATCATCATTTGACAGGAAAATCTTATAGTCATGCCCATCATCATTTGACAGAAAAATCTTTAGCCACAGCCATCATCATTTGACAGGAAAATCTTTAGCCATAGCCATCATCATTTGACAGGAAAATCTTTTAGTCATGCCCATCATCATTTAGACAGGGAAATCCTTTAATCATGCCCATCATCATTTACACAGGTAATCATTTAGTCATGCCCATCATCATTTAGACAGAGAAATCATTTAGTCATGCCCATCATCATTTGACAGGAAAATCTTTAGCCAAACTCATGGTCATTTGACAGGAAAATCTTTTAGTCATGCCCATCATCTTTTAGACAGGGAAATCTTTAAGTCATGCCCATCATCATTTAGACAGGGAAATCTTTTAGTCATACCCATTATCATTTAGACAGGAAAATCTTTAAGTCATGCCCATCATCTTTTACACAGGAAAATCTTTTAGTCATGCCCATGATAATTTAGACAGGGAAATCATTTAGTCATGCCCATCTTCATTTAGACAGGAAAATCTTTAGCCCTATCCATCATCATTTGACAGGAAAATCTTTTATTGATGCCCAACATCATTTAGACAGGAAAATCTTTAAGTCATGCACATCATCATTTAGACAGGGAAATCCTTTAGTCATGCCCATCATCATTTGACAGGAAAATTTTTAGCCATACTCATCATCATGTGACAAGAAAATCTTTTAGTCATGCCCATCATCATTTAGACAGGAAAATCTTTTAGTCATGCCCATCATCATTTAGACAGGAAAATCTTTTAGTCATGCCCATCATCATTTAGACAGGGAAATCTTTTAGTCATGCCCATCATTATTTAGACAGGGAAATCTTTTAGTCATGCCCATCACCATTTAGACAGGAAAATCTTTTAGTCATGCCCATCATCATTTAGACAGGGAAATCTTTTAGTCATGCCCATCATTATTTAGACAGGGAAATCTTTTAGTCATGCCCATCATCATTTAGACAGGAAAATCTTTTAGTCATGCCCATCATCATTTAGACAGGGAAATCTTTTAGTCATGCCCATCATTATTTAGACAGGGAAATCTTTTAGTCATGCCCATCATCATTTGACAGGAAAATCTTTTAGTCATGCCCATCATCATTTAGACAGGGAAATCTTTTAGTCATGCCCATCATCATTTAGACAGGAAAATCTTTAGCCATATCCAGCATCATTCATTTAGACAGGAAAATCTTTTAATCATGCCCATCATAATTTTGACAGGGAAATCTTTTAGTCATGCCCATCATCATTTAGACAGGGAAATCTTTTAGTCATGCCCATCATCATTTAGACAGGGAAATCTTTTAGTCATGCCCATCATCATTTGACAGGGAAATTTTCAATCATGCCCATCATCATTTAGACAGGAAAATCTTTTAGTCATGCCCATCATCATTTAGAGAGGGAAATCTTTTAGTCATGCCCATCATCATTTGACAGAGAAATCTTTCAATCATGCCCATCATCATTTAGACAGGAAAATCTTTTAGTCATGCCCATCATCATTTAGACAGAAAAATCTTTTTGTCATGCCAATCATCAATTAGACAGGGAAATCGTTTAGTCATGCCCATCATCATTTAGACAGGAAAATCTTTTAATCATGCCCATCTTCATTTTGACAGGGAAATCTTTTAGTCATGCCCATCATCATTTGACAGGGAAATCTTTTAATCATGCCCATCATCATTTAGACAGGGAAATCTTTTAGTCATGCCCATCATTTAGACAGGGATATCTTTTAATCATGCCCATCATCATTTCATTTAGACAGGGAAATCTTTTAGTCATGCCCATCATCAATTATACAGGGAAATCGTTTAGTCATGCCCATCATCATTTAGACAGGAAAATCTTTTACTCATGCCCATCATCATTTGACAGGGAAATCTTTTAATCATGCCCATCATCATTTAGACAGGAAAATCTTTTAGTCATGCACATCATCATTTAGACAGGGAAATCTTTTAGTCATGCCCATCATCAATTATACAGGGAAATCGTTTAGTCATGCCCATCATCATTTAGACAGGGAAATCTTTTAGTCATGCCCATCATCATTTAGACAGGGACATCATTTAGTCATGCCCATCATCATTTAGACAGGGAAATCTTTTAGTCATGCCTATCATCATTTAGACAGGAAAATCTTTTAGTGATGTCCATCATCATTTAGACAGGAAAATCTTTTAGTCATGCACATCATCAAGACAGGGAAATCTTTCCTTGTTGCATGAAAACTAGTGAATTTTATTTTATTATAGTTTTTCATAAAATTAACCCCAAATCAAGATTTGAACAAATTCTTTTCCATACTTTGATTACATTTCTGTTAATACTATAATACTATAACTTCCACATTTTATTAGGTAAACAGATGCTTCACTCAGGACAGATAAAAGAATTTTACAACAGTATTTTGAAATGGCTTAGAAAAAAAAAACATTAAAGAGTTGGTACAAACATTATTTACTTCCTTTTATAACATCAATTGACCAATAAAGCCTAATTGCAATTGTGACACATGTCATTTTACACAACAAAAACATGAAATTTCACACGAAATCACGCAATGTTCATGGCAGCAGAAACTCATACTTCTTTTTGATGTCAGAAAATTAAACAATTTCCTTTCATACACTGACATGACTTATTATAAAACAAGATATTAGACTAAACAGATCATTTGAAAACTATATACTATTGTATACTAAAAATATAAGAGCAAACACATTATACATTTTCAAAACTATGAAATTGTATTAAAACTTACCTTGTAACCAGGTTGGAGTTGCCCAATATCAACTTGAGCTTGTTGCCAGCTGTTGCCATGGTTACCAGTTTGTGTGAATACATAGGTTTTGTCTGCAGAATTCTTGCTATTCACAATTACAACTCTTATATTGCCTACAGTAAAAAAGATCAGATTTTATCATTTTAAACAAGGTTCAAGAGACAAACACCACATAAAAAGTTTATTTCCAACAACAAAAACAAGAACAAGAACAAGAACAATAACAACAATAATAATAATAATAAAAATAATAAGAAGAAGAAGAACAACAACAAGAACAACAACAATAATAATTAATAATAATAATAATAATAATAATTTTTATTTTTGTGGAGACAGTCTAGATAGAAAGAAGAACCAATGATTTCTGGCATTTCATTTAATTCTGGCCCATATTCTGCATCTATCAATTCTTGCATATGAAAAAATAGTCCCAGATACAAGTTGAATTCTTGCATGTGAAAAAAAGTCCCAGGTACAAGTTGAAGAAATATCACACAACCAATAACATTTAGAGGTAGATTTTTCATTTAAAAATTATAACTCAAAGATAATATATAAATCAAGAGAAGAGAAAATTTGACATGGACATCATTTTTCAGCACTGGATCTCTGATGGATATTACCGTATGATGTCACACAGTTCATTTGGTCAGCTGGAGTTCTTGAGGTATCATATGCACAAATTTCAATGAGACTGTTTACAACAGCTCTACCAAAAAGTGTGTCCATTCTACCATGGACAGTCACCACATATATCATACTGGATATGGCAGAAGAAATATCTTTCCAGTTGTTGGAAATTCATATTATGGGATGATTACTGGATGCAGAAATTGTAAATCTAGAAGTCTTGCAGAGTGAGGATAACATATATTCATTACCTTTCCTACACAAAGCAAATGAAGCCAACCAGTGTATCAGTACTGTTGCTAAGTAATACTTCAGTTTGAAGGTGGTTTGTTTTTTGCATTTAGCTAATTTATAATGACCAGTCAGTATCTGAAATAAGTTTCCACAGTAAGTAAATACTATTAGAGATTACTGCTTTTCATTTTTCTATTCTCAAGAGAAAGCGGCATGATAGCACTTTGTATGACCCACCTGCATTGATTCCAAACATGTGGTAGTAGAACTGCAGGACACAACTTGGCCCAGTGGCACCTAGAATTGGGGTCTCCATGTAAGCTCGGGTAAAGAACACACCTGATGCACCTTCTACCAGCATGTAGTGTCCTGCATGAAATAAACAACATTAGAAGACATCAAACTCATCAAGTCTGTCATAAAATGGTAGTTTTTGGTTGGTGTAAAGTATGCCACTAAGTACAATTTATGCAAAATATACAGCAAGAGACATTAAAACACAAAATCAAATCTTACAAGTACCAAGGCATTTTTTTAATGACTGAATTTTGTTTTAAAGGATAGATCATACTAACACAAAGTGATCTACCAGATGGATTAACACTGAATAATACTGTCCAACTACCAGTCATTGCAAAAAGAGTTAAAGAATTAAAGAATTATACCCTGTGAGAAATGTATGTTAGCAAGTCATCTCTAAGAATAGTGTGAAATGACCATTAAAATTAGATTTTTCTTAAAATACAAAGGCATCATGGAAGCAACTCAGTTTTACTCTAGAGCTTAATGTCATCACCATGATTTGAATCCAATCGCCATTTAACATTGTTTGATGTATAATTAACATGATCTTTTGATAACTAGAAAATGTTATTAGCTTGATTTTGATAAGGGCCACCACACAATTGTTCCATTGGGACAGTATTTCAATACTATCAATTAAATTCTATTAAAATTTATTTATTGCCTTATATTTTACAACCTCCCTAGATTAGCAATCACTAAAATCGAAAGGCCCCAAATATGCTGAGGTTCTCACCTTTACAGCTCACTGAAGTTTCACCTCTGTCCATGTTGGTTCAAGACTTGGCTAACATGGGGATGTGAGATAGCTTGCTAGTAGCTTCCCATTGGGTGGTAGTTATTTCCCAGGTTCTTCCTCCACTAGATACACTGGCTGCAATGTATGGCCTATCATGTGCTCAAAAAAAGCATCATGCCCTTAACAACAATTAAAATCCAAATCACCAAAATTTTAAATATACACTTTATTCACCATTCTATGTCTACTAAAAATATTTACTACATGGCTGATAACTCTACCAACCTTGAGGCATTCTAAGGGTATTCTCAGACTGATAACTCTACCAACCTGGAGGCGTTCCAAGGGTTTTCTCAGACTGATAACTCTACCAACCTGGAGGCGTTCCAAGGGTTTTCTCAGACTGATAACTCTACCAACCTTGAGGCGTTCCAAGGGTACTGTCAGACTGATAACTCTACCAACCTGGAGGCGTTCGAAGAGTTTTCTCAGACTGATAACTCTACCAACATTGAAGCATTCTAAATGTATTGTCAGACTGATAACTCTACCAACCTTGAGACATTCTAAGGGTATTCTCAGACTAATAACTCTACCAACCTTGAGGCATTCCAAATGTATTGTCAGACTGATAATTCTACCAACCTTGAGGGGTTCCAAGGGTATTGTCAGACTGATAACTCTACCAACCTTGAGGCATTTCAAGGGTATTGTCAGACTGATAACTTTACCAACATTGAAGCATTCTAAATGTATCGTCAGACTGATAACTCTACCAACCTGGAGGCGTTCCAAGGGTATTGTCAGACTGATAACTCTATCAACCTTGAGGCATTTCAAGGGTATTGTCAGACTGATAACTCTACCAACCTTGAGGCATTCCAAGGGTATTGTAAGACTGATAATTCTACCAACCTTGAGGGGTTCCAAGGGTATTGTCAGACTGATAACTCTATCAACCTTGAGGCATTCCAAGGGTATTGTCAGACTGATAACTCTACCAACCTTGAGGCATTTCAAGGGTATTGTCAGACTGATAACTCTACCAACCTTGAGACCTTCCAAGGGTATTGTAAGACTGATAATTCTACCAACCTTGAGGGGTTCCAAGGGTATTGTCAGACTGATAACTCTACCAACCTTGAGGCATTCCAAGGGTATTGTAAGACTGATAATTCTACCAACCTTGAGGGGTTCCAAGGGTATTGTCAGACTGATAACTCTACCAACCTTGAGGGGTCCCAAGGGTATTGTCAGACTGAATACTCTACCAACCTTGAGGCATTCCAAGGGTGTTGTAAGACTGATAATTCTACCAACCTTGAGGGGTTCCAAGGGTATTGTCAGATTGATAACTCTACCAACCTTGAGGCATTCCAAATGTATTGTCAGACTGATAACTCTACCAACCTTGAGGCATTCTAAGGGTATTCTCAGACTGATAACTCTACCAACCATGAGGCATTCCAAATGTATTGTCAGACTAATAATTCTACCAACCTTGAGGGGTTTCAAGGGTATTGTCAGACTGATAACTTTACCAACCTGGAGGCATTCCAAGGGTATTGTCAGACTGATAACTCTACCAACCTTGAGGCATTTCAAGGGTATTGTCAGACTGATAACTTTACCAACCTGGAGGCATTCCAAGGGTATTGTTAGACTGATAACTCTACCAACCTTGAGGGGTTCCAAGGGTATTGTCAGACTGATAACTCTACCAACCTTGAGGCCTTCCAAGGGTATTGTCAGACTGATAACTCTACCAACCTTGAGGTGTTCCAAGGCTATTGTCAGACTGATAACTCTACCAACCTTGTGGGGTCCCAAGGGTATTGTCAGACTGATAACTCTACCAACCTTGAGGCGTTTCAAGGGTATTGTCAGACATAACTTTACCAACCTTGAGGCATTCCAAGGGTATTGTCAGACTGATAACTCTACCAACCTTGAGACCTTCCAAGGGTATTGCCAGACTGATAACTCTACCAACCTTGAGGCATTCCAAATGTATTGTCAGACTGATAACTCTACCAACCTTGAGGGGTTCCAAGGGTATTGTCAGAGCTTGGTCCAGAATCACCTGCAATCTGGGCCTGATAGATCTTGAAGTCATAGCGTCCAGTACTGACATCCGTCCAGCCACACTGACCACTCTCAAAGTTACAGGCTCCTGAAGAAACAAATATTCATGTAAGGGCAAAAGAGACAATGAGTAAAACACAAAATACCAATTTCATGTCAGTTTTTTTTTCAAGGAAGAGAGCTGTGATTTATTTTTTTCAATATATGCATGCATGCACTTTCTCATCAGTGAGCAAAGCAAAATACCAAATTATAACTTTTTTCTCTTGCTACAACTTATGAAATTTAAAACAGATTTATTCATGACAAAATACATAATCTGGGACCAAAAGATTTTAAATTTCAATGAAACTAAGGTCAATTCTATAATATCAAAATAACATCCTCTTTAAATTTTAAAATACATGTTTAATAATGATGATGATGATGATAATAATAACAATAACAATGCATAATAATAATAATAATAATAATAATAATAATAATAATAATAATAATAATAATAATAATTATAATTAAAACATAGGGCTGAATTCTTTGCTGACTCTAACAAGACCTATATCTTTGAAATATAAGTTTAATTTCTTTGCTGCATATATTAGTTTAAAATAAGCTGACCAATCAAATTTAATGGGTTTACAAAACAGTTTACAACAGGTCATGACTTTAGACCCCATACTCACCACAGTTGGCTTCATCTGAGTTGTCAGAGCACTGTGGCTGGAAGTCGCATACTTGGGATTGTGGGATACATTTACTAGCATCAGCACATTGGAAGAAGTTGGAGCTACAAGGATTGGGAGTGGTAGGTGGTCCTTGAGTCCCAGTTGGTAGAACCTCTGTATAAATGAGTTAGGACCAAAGTTACCATACAAATGTAATAGCATAATCTACAAAATAGAATCAAAAGGCACGAAAAAACCCTACTAGGGGTCTGAGATTTATGTTTTAGATCAATTTGGTTCAATTTCCCATGAATGGATAACTACAATATATGTTTACAAGTGTAGGGTTTAACAGCACATCATCTTGACCATACAATTGTGATTGGAAGTTTAGTTCTAAAATTGTAAAGGCAAAGTTACAAAAACTTTAGAAAGCTTAACCTTTTTAAATAATAGAAAAATGTAATCCATTTCGAATTTTATGACATCTTGATGTCAGATATAATAAAGTGTCATTATATGCTACAGATACAAAAATTATAATACAGACAAATTAACTTATATAAACAGTAGTCATGTGATAAATCAAAATGTCTTCAGTTTATGGGGTATTATATGATCAGTTCCTGCATTAGCAACAAAGCCTTCAAAATACATTTATTGCAACCATGCGGAAAAGTTTATAATCAAGGCCAAACTCAACAGTGGATAAATATGGTGTTTACCAAGGCTAGGAAATGTTCATCTCTCTTAAATTACAGTATTTTCTTTTGATAATTTTTCTAAAAATATACAACACTTACGAGTGGAAGAGAGCTGACACTCTGAAGTCATTGACAGATCATCAATAGCAATATCTCCTTGGTAACCATTTCCTACCACACCTTCAATCAAAACCTGTAGGTGAAAAGATGCATAGCTGACATGAAATTAATCCGATTAAAATGTGACATGTACAGACTGTTGCCAGGGTATTATGTGTTTACAAGAAGTCAAGACTGATGACAGGGTATTGTGTGCTACAACATGTCCACACTGTTATTAGGGTACTGTGTGTTTCCAATACATCCAGACTGTTGTCAGGGTACTGTATGTTTACAATACATCCAGACTGTTGCCAGGGTACATTGTGTGTTTACCATACATCCATACAGTTTTCAGGGTATTGTGTGTTTACATCACATCCAGATTCTAATTAGGGTACTGTGTGTTTACAATACATCCAGACTGTTGTCAGTGTACTGTGTGTTTACAACATATTCAGACTGTCATCAGAGCATTGTGTGTTTACAACACATTCAGACTTTTGTCAGGGTACAGTGTGTTTACAGCACATCCAGACTGTCATCAGGGTACTGTGTGTTTACAACACATTCAGACTGTTGTCAGGGTACAGTGTGTTTATAACACATCCAGACTGTTGTCAGGGTACTGTGTGTTTACAACATATTCAGAATGATGTTAAGGTCTGTGTATTTGCAACACATTCAGATTGTTATCAGGGTACTGTGTGTTTACAACACATCCAGACTGTTGTCAGGGTACTGTGTGTTTACAATACATCCAGACTGCTATCAGGGCAATGTGTGTTTACAACACATCCAGATTGTTGTCAGGGCACTGTGTGTTTACAACACATCCAGATTGTTGTCAGGGTACTGTGTGTTTACAACACATCCAGATTGTTGTCAGGGTACTGTGTGTTTACAAGACATCCAAATTGTTGTCATGGCACTGTGTGTTTATAACACATTCAGACTGTTGTCAGGGTACTGTGTGTTTACAACACATCCAGACTGTCATCAGGGCACTGTGTGTTTACAACACATCCAGACTGTCATCAGGGCACTGTTTGTTTACAACACATCCAGACTGTCATCAGGGCACTGTGTGTTTACAATACATCCAGACTGTCATCAGGGCACTGTGTGTTTACAACACATCCAGACTGTCATCAGGGTACTGTGTGTTTACAACACATCCAGACTGTCATCAGGGTACTATGTGTTTACAACATAAATGAGGAAAAATAGTCTGGATACAAATGGGACAAGTTTGTCTGTGAGACTTCCTGCAAATACTATTTAGTCAAACAACAGAAACATCATGCACATAGTTTGGCACTGATCCAAAATGTTGCCATACTTATGAAGACCCTATGAGTTAATAATAAAATCTTTTTCTCAACATATGAGAATATTTTAAAAAATTCAAACATTTGGTTCAAATTGGAAATTTAAAACAAGACATAATAATTCTTTGCATTGAAGTCTTTTACATTCAGTCATGAATTTACATCATTACAATGTTATATGGAAACTGTGATTCAAATAGGCCTGGCCTACATGAGAAATCTGTCATATTCTTCAGAAATTATGAAGTAATTGCTATATGTTTCATCATATCCTAATGGTATTGTTATGCCATTCATCATATCCTAAAGTACTGCTACACCTTTAATCATATCCTATGGTACTGTTATACCTTTCATCATATCCTATGGTACTGTTATACCTTCCATCATATCCTATGGTACTGTTATACCTTCCATCATATCCTATGGTACTGTTATACCTTCCATCATATCCTATGGTACTGTTATACCTTTCATCATGTCCTATGGTACTGTTATACCTTCCATCATATCCTATGGTACTGTTATACCTTTCATCATGTCCTATGGTACTGTTATACCTTCCATCATGTCCTATGGTACTCTTATACCTTCCATCATATCCTATGGTACTGTTATACCTTCCATCATGTCCTATGGTACTGTTATACCTTCCATCATATCCTATGGTACTGTTATACCTTCCATCATGTCCTATGGTACTGTTATACCTTCCATCATATCCTATGGTACTGTTATACCTTTCATCATATCCTATGGTACTGTTATACCTTCCATCATGTCCTATGGTACTGTTATACCTTCCGTCATATCCTATGGTACTGTTATACCTTTCATCATGTCCTATGGTACTGTTATACCTTTCATCATGTCCTATGGACTGTTATACCTTTCATCATGTCCTATGGTATTGTTATATCCTTCATCATATCCTATGGTACTGTTATGCCATTCATCATATCCTGTGGTATATGAAATCCTATGGTACAATGATCCCTCATTGTAAAGAACTTCTTGTTGTAGTTGTAGGGATTTAATGCCATTTTTCAGCACAAGATAGGCTATACAAGAACCCAGGAAAGCCCTGGGAAAAACCACTGACCCACAAGAAACTACGGGCAAGCTTTCTCACATACCCACATTAGCCGAGCCTAAGACTCAAACCCAAGCAGACAGAGGTGAGATGGCAGTAATCTAGAACAGTGAGTGCTTTAGATCACTTGGCAACTCGGGGCTCCTGTAAAGAACTTCATTATACTTTTGACCTGTTATAACATGACAAGGGCCATGGATCCTATTAAACTGGTCAAATTAATTTGTATTATTGCTACTTAATTCATTACAATTTAGTTCATAGCTAATGAAAATAGATCATAAAACTGTTTACATCATTATAAGATTTTGATTTTCAAGTTATAGGTAAATAGGGTAAATAAAAACAGTATATGTTTAGATATATTTGAATGATTACATTTTGAAATAAAGTTGAAAATTGATTAAAACTATGTTTGCTATACAGGCACAATTAATGCATATTGTGTGCATGAACAACTTTTTAAACAAATTATAATTAACACCCCAATAAGTATAATGCACTGTCAGCACACATTATTGTTGACTTTGTCTAAAGGGATATTACTCCTATTTGTATTTGAAGAATATGAAGTCAGTCTTTTTACCTGAAAGTTCTGTGTCTCAAAGATCTGAATGTCTGCTCTTTCAAAGAAATCACCATTGTTCCCAGATTTGGTCCAGATTTTCTTCAGTGGTCCCCCAATAGAGTTTCTGGTATAAACATTCAAAGAGCCAATTGTTGGTCCAAACATATGGTAGAACATTCGGAACTGAAATTACAAAAGAAGAGTAAGTAGTTAAAAGATAACAAAAAAAATCTTTACCAACTTTACTTCTTCAAATACGCATTATGAAGAATAGAACCAGGACCATAACTGTTATCAAATGATTGCACAGTTTACTTTTTTTGATTTGATACAAATTATTTTCCTTTATGCTGATTTGTTAAAATCCAAGTTTTAAAGTTTGAAGTTTTTCTTTGCAAATTTCATTTTCTCATCATTATTTTTCATAAACTAAAGTCTCATAAGATACCCGCCTTTGTATTAAGTAATCTACCCTCACTTATACAAAAATGAAAATGACATGATGCTCTCTTACAATTTAAGTCCGTTTTTTTTACGTTGGATGGTTAATAGTTTCAATGGGACTTCTAACACATTATTAGAAATATCATGCAAAGGAAATGGATGCTAAATAACTTTCCTAATGGAGACCGCTGAATCAGGCTGGCATGGGAGGGTATTGATCCCACAACCTTCAGATTCTCAGAATGTTGCTCTACTGAGCTGCAATATGTTCTTGAGAGATGACTAAATGTTTTTCTAATTTTAGTAACAATGATCATATAGAATGGCTGATCAGCATTGTGAAATAAAAAGGCATTCATGAAAGGATGGTCTCATTCAAATTTGATTAAATTTTGTTGTGTTGTTTCTTGAAAGAAGTAATTTTCAAGTGAATATGGTCTCAATAACAGCAGCCATGCTGGATGGTGATTCATTATCATTCATGAAAGATCTTCATGCCTGGATGCTTTAAAATTCCATCAATGTCAGTGAAAAAGTCTTTATATGATTATTTTAAGTAACAGCAACCAGATTAGATGCCTTATCCACATCATTTGTGTAAACCAGATTAGCTGAAATTCATTAAACTGTTGTGAAAACAAACTTTATATCTTATATCAGTTGTCTTAAATTATTGTGAAATTAAATATGATCTCCAGGTACAGTTGTCTCAACTTATTGTGAAATCAAGATTTTATAGTAGAGTTGTCTGTGAAATCAATCAAGACTTCCTTGTACAGTTGTTTCAATTTCCTGCAAAATCAATCAAGACATCCAAGTACAGATGTCTTTGTTGTGAAATCGATCAAGACTTCCTTGTACAATTGTCTCAGTTTGGTGTGAAATCAGTCATGACTTTTAAAGTTGTCTCAACTTATTGTGAAGTCAATCAAGATTTCTTTGTACTGCTGTCTCGATTCCTTGTAAAATTAATATAGGATAAGAACACTTTAATTTTAACCAGCTGATTAATTTTATACACATGCTTACTGTGCACTGTCCAGTGGCAGCTCTCTTATGTGAAGTGGTTGGGAGAAAGATTTGACTTATCACTCTGGCTTTGTCACCAGGTCTCTGTGGAGCAGACGTCTCAATATATAGGTAATGTCCTTAAAGTGGAAAGGAAAATTAGTAACATATCAACATGAAATATGTGCTGATAATGTATTATGAAACAAGAAAATATGTTGGCCAAGATTTTTTTACTGCATAATATATTTAGTTAATAAAAATAATACAAAATCTTTAAATGTAATTATACCATAGACTGGTCTGACTAAACCTCTTTTCATTTTCACTTTTGCTGATTACTCAATTTCAAATGACTAATATTAAAATTCCATTCAAGCAAATTTAAATGTAAATGTAAATTTAAATTTAAACAAAGATACAAAGATAAATACATATAATATGTTTATTATATACTAAGTGTAAAATATGGAGTCTTATTGGTGAAATAAATTTCATATTTATTTCATTCTGTATTTGTCTGTAGAGGATCAACTACTTGATAATCAGCATTTATATGTAGAGGATCAACTACTTGATAATCAGCATTTGTCAGTGGAGGATCAACTACTTGATAATCAGCATTTGTCTTGAGAAAATCATTTAGCAGGAAGACTAAAGAAATAGTCTGGTAAATAATGAATAACATACCAGAAGCAGTGCCTTGGGTATGGTCCCTGGAGGGTCCTGTTCCAAATGTGGCTGTTTTGTCAGAAGCTCGTGTCCAATCAAAGTTGTCACTGTGGTCTTGTGACCAAGTACACAGACTGCTCTCAAAGTCACACCGGGAAGGATAGGTACCTGAAACAGTCAAATAATTTTTTTATAAAGTTTTTTTTTTCTTGATTGTTCTTAATCATTGAAAAATAAATCATGAGATTTTTTAAAAAATATTAACATCACAGCAACAATTATAAGCATTTAATACTTTGGTACTTAAGATATTTCTAAAGAATATCAGTATTGCAATATACTATATACATTTGTCCTTTTATTTTTAAATTTTGTTGATGCTGTTGCTCTCACCAACATCACTACTTGAAAGTGATACCTGTGCAGTGCTTCAAATATGGGGATTATAAGTGTATAGTGTGCCTAATAAAAATCAAAATTTAATACTAAAATGTATCAATTAAACTTTTAAAAGATATGTTATGCTCCGTCATCTCTTAATATCAACATCTCTCAACTTGCTATAATTAATGCTGGACTGTGTACAGTTAATTTTTTTGTATGCACTAGCCAATCAAATGCTAGGTTTTGCTTTTCCTAAGACTGTGATATGCTCAGAAAATCAGTTTCCATTTGTAATGCAATGATGTCTGAATGTAGTAGAGAAACATTATTTACAGGCTTCTTTTAGTGACAAGTTTACTGGTTTTTGAACTGACATTCATTCAGTCTCTCTTTCTTTCTTTATTTCTCTCTCTCTCTCTCACACACACACACACACACACACAATCACACACATGCACATGCATGCACACGCACACACACACTATAAAATGTTTAATTCTTCCACTTGTGAGTAGTAATCCTTGGACACAAAACTGAATAATACCATGCTCTCAGACCCAAATATGATATGGATCACTGCTATGACGGCTTACAGAGATGAGAGAAACACATATTTTGCATCAAGACAGAGTAATATCCATACCACAATTAGCTTCATCACTATGATCACCACAGTCATCACTGAAGTCACAGATGGCACTCTGAGGCACACATGCTCCTGTACCACATCGGAATTGGGATGATAGACACGAGGGCTGTGGAACTAAACAATCAAAAAGAAAGTATGTTTTAATGACAAAAAAAATCAAAATTTTGCATTTAACTCTCTCTCATACCTGCCAACTTTCTTGGTTGTAACTGGATGTATTTGGAGGAGGATCATGCTATTCAACTTTTTGGGTGTTTTTATTGACTGGGGGCAGGTGGGTGGGTTTAAAAGCATTGTGTATAGAAAACTGACTTCATCTAATTAGTTAAAACTTAGCCAATGATACAGTTATTGAACTCTATTAGCTTCCTTATTTAGCTACAAATTAAAATCTTAGGTGAAATATGATAATGAATATTGATAGTTACTGGACACAATGAAAACAATATTCTGGTCTTGACGTAATGATAATGCTAAAAAATTTTGTATTTTTTTTATTTTGTTCATTTCTTACTACTGTTTTTTTTCAAAATAATGCCAATATGTCTATGACAAGAACAATGCATCATTTCAATACATAAATTTCAGACTTTTTTATGCGATTTCCAATTTCTAGATCAACTTTCAAAAATTTTTATTCTGTATCATAATACACAATTACTTCAGTTGCGACTTTCAATTGTTTCCCAACCTGACATGCTTTCATTGGCAGCTAAATATAATGTCTACTGGATAAATTTGCAATAAATCCTGTTAATTACTTTCCTAATGGCATGATTAAGCTCGCTTCAAATGTGTTCCCAAATAAAGCTATTATTTCAAAGGTGACAATGATCTACTAGTTCTGATAATGCCTGTCCTCTCCATTTGTCATGGATTCATATTTGCAAAAGTCTGGCAGCTCAAGTTTTTCATCTCACACAACATGGCTTTGAATGCATACTCTTCTGAATCACTGATCACTAAATGACTTCCATATGTCCTTGTCAAGCTTTATTGATGCAAGATACATAAAGAGTCAACATCATTTATCACAATTGTTTAAAATGTAAACAAACTTTATTATACAAACTCTTAATCTTTAAACCAGTCCTACATCACCATCAAGTTTGGATACTCAAACTTCAAATGTATATTATTATTATTATTATTATTATTATTATTATTATTATTATTATTATTAATATTATTATTATTATTATTATTATTATTATTATTATTATTATTATTATTATTATTATTATTATTATTATTATTATTATCATTATCTTTATTATTATTGGCATCATCATCATCATCATTTACAGATGTGAGCATGAAAACTAGCTTTAATACTTCCGTAGGTTTCTGATCAAACACAATACAATGGTTTTAACAATAATGGTAAACAGATTTCCAATTCATGGTCTTGTCAAATGAAATTTAAAAATCTTATCAAATAATTTCTATCTTTTGCAAGCCCTAGTAAACAAAAAATTTAAATTATGAAATCAGTTTCATAAATTTTAATCTAAATACACATCTTTAATATTCTATTTATCATATTACAAGAAATATCCAATTTAACATAGTCTAGTGAAATAACTGACATACATTTGGATGCCTTGGTCATTAAGCTTTTATATTGATTCATGTTAGGACATTATTTATGAGGTTCACACACATTGCATATAACAAATATTATAATATTTTTTTTTATATTAATGTAAATAACACAGTAGTCATGTATTAATTAGTCCCCTTCCTGACAAACGTTACCATTGCAGGTACAATGTTGCACTAATCATCACCACAACAGAGCATCACTCTTTGCAATATTTCATTAATTCATTAAGTTATTACTCTCACTTATTGTTCAAACAAAGTAGCATTATACTTGCTTAGAATTGGAGTCCAACTGAAGACAACACACTCTAATCTGCTGTTGCATAATGTGCCATCATATCAGGGTCTATATTGTTTTTTATTCTACTGACTATAAAAATTATATAGCCCCAGACTTTTAGGCACATTATGACTTATAAACAAGTTGAGATGGTACTACTTGTATGAGAAATGTGTATTTAATTTACCTGGTACTACTTGTATGAGAAATGTGTATTTAATTTACCTGGTACTACTTGTATGAGAAATGTGTATTTAATTTACCTGGTATTACTTGCATGAGAAATGTGTATTTAATTTACCTGGTACTACTTGTATGAGAAATGTGTATTTGATTTACCTGGTACTACTTGTATGAGAAATGTGTATTTGATTTACCTGGTACTACTTGTATGAGAAATGTGTATTTAATTTACCTGGTACTACTTGTATAAGAAATGTGTATTTAATCTACCTGGTACTACTTGTATGAGAAATGTGTATTTAATTTACCTGGGAAGTTACAGTTGATAAGCTGGGCATCATCAATGGCAATATCACCACGCACTGCAAATGATCTGTGACCTTGAAATTTAAGCTGAAAGTAAAGTACCAGATTAAAAGATGAGTCCAACTGCAAACTGCATAGACCCAGATCTGCCATTGCATATATAGGTCTATGCAGTTTGTTAGAAATAATCAGTACAACAAACAGCATAGACCCTGATCTACAGGCAAATTATGCAATGCAGATCATTATCTATGTTGTTTGCAGTTTAAATTATAAGTAATTATGTTAAAAAAATCTAAGTACCACATTTTCTATATGTATTCAGGACACAGTTTGTCGATGGACACCAAGTTTTTATTTTGCCAAAATCATATTTTCTTGTCTTCTAATGTTCAGTTTTCATTCTAAAAGAATTGTATTTCTGTACATATATTTTTGGATACAAATGCAGCTCTGCAGTGTTAAGACAGACAAAAACCGCTTTCAGAAAGTTGGGGAATAACTTTCTTGCAATAGGAAATATACTTGTTAAGTTAAACATATGATCAAAATAGACATGTCATGCTACATCTCACTGTTCATTAGCCTGTTGACACCAATAAAATGAATAACATCTGTTTAAATCTAAATTACTAACCTGTAGAAAAAATCTCAAATGTTAAGGGACTTTATGACTTTCATGAGATGAGCATTAAAGTGTCTTCATCTCAAACAAAACAAGATTTCTTTTTTAAAAAAAAGTTACATTTAATTCCTTGAACATCAATATTAAACTGGAATTTAAAAAAAATATTGTTCTCATAGTTAACTACTGATTCTTCAGTTCAATTTGCTAGTAATAGTAACTGAGAAATTTCTGCTCATCTTTGAGCAAACTTCAGTGCCAATTAGGGAATTTTAAGTTAACTACAAAATTTGGAACTCACTTCTGTTTAAGTGAAACAAAACTTTTATGTGCCAAGAACTACTTTCACTTACTTCTCTTGCTATCATCAAACTCATTTGCAAATTAGCAGGATAAAACACTGATTAATGTAAGATACTTTAATAATGTTACCAACATAATAATACACCACTACCTTGACAACTCATGCCCTGATAACTCGCAAACCAACTTAAAATGCAGGATCAAACATGGACCCATTTTTTAAACCAGAAAATGCCAAAAGTTTGATCCCTACTTGTTGAACTTGAAGAAAATCATGATCAAAATTGGTAATAGAAACGTTTGATATATCGCTCGTTTTATCATCAAAAACAGTAGATAGGACCAGGAAATTTTGATCAATGTTAGGAAACATCATTTTTTAATAAAAGTCATATACTTTGTTACATTTTCTTTATAAACAACATTCTTAGTAAACCAAAATATTCAAGGACATTTTGATCAATGAAAATTTCACTTACACCAAGTGGAGGCAATACTTTAATAAATAAATACCAATTAAATAATTTCTTTTATCAATTGAAATTCATGTTGTAGTTCTATTCTTTAGTTCCTTTTAAGTGTAATCATCATAAATGCAATGTGTCCTCATGTAATTAAATATAAAATGTGTCAATCTACTCTAACAGCTATGTTCCTGAGCATTTCACTGACAACCTAATTAAGTGTCGACCATGTTTTAATATCAGACTAGCCGAAGCATTTGTTATATTGTTGCACTAAATAAAATGTGGGCCTTCATTTATATTATCACAGTAATTACATCTTTTGAATCAAAGAAAGCATGTGGAATACAAAATAGTCAAAAGGCATACAAATCCTACATGCTTAAGAACCAGCAGCACCAGTCGTATGTTGGGTAACTCATTTCAGTTGATTAATACAACACTGTGAAAAATTTTACTGTGTGCATATTTAATTTACACTACCTTAAATTTACCTACTCATTCATAAATGTGATTAAAGATAGCAAGGCAACCAATCAGATACACATATCTGCCCCACTCATGTGGCAGTAAATGAGTACTTCATAAAATAAAGAGCTCTGTTTCATAGGTGGCAGACCATTGTCGGAAAAACAAGTTTCAGAGAATTCCTGAAGTTTCACTATTACTTTTACAATGAAATTGAAGCATCAATATTTTACTAATTGAAAAATACAAAAATTAGTTTTGATGTAGATGACTGTCTCACAAAATAAGTGTTGCCTGTTTTTTGATAGAAAGGAATCTTGTTTGGTAGTGTATGAACAGTTAGTCTGGTTCCTTGCTTCAAAGACTCCTAGTTTTGTAAAACACTACTACAAATCAATCCCAGAGCCAGTCTAATCAACAAAACAAAAGGCCTTGACGTAATACATAAATGGATTTTGCATATAGTGTCTGGTTGTTAAAATCAGTTGCAATCATTTTATCGATCTTTCAGATGTTGGACATTCTGAAAATAAATGTTATATAGAGATGATGATGAACAACTTCGTCAGAAAAAGCGCTTTATTGATAATTTTTCTCGAATTGATTATTATAAAATGTTGATTCAGCCATTAAACAGCCCAGTTCTTTCTCCCTTGGTTTCCTAAATATCTAGTAGACCGTGTTTTTTGAGGTTCCTCGGTCTGTGTTTTTGGACCCTGATGTGCGCCAGACACATCGCCATGTTGGCTAGCTTGTATAAAACAGGAATATTAATGAACACAACCTTTGGTTTGTTTGGGTTTGGCCAATAGCCCAGTAAGAATTTAGTACTGAAGGCAATTCAGATTTTTTTCTACAAAGGTTTAATGTTCAAAATAAGTTGGGTAATTTCACTTTAAATGGCCATCTTTCCTAGTCTGTCACTTTAAATGGCCATCTTTCTTTGTCTTTCACTTTAAATGGCCATCTTTCCTTGTCTGTCACTTTAAATGGCCATCTTTCCTTGTCTTTCACTTTAAATGGCCATCTTTCCTTGTCTGTCACTTTAAATGGCCATCTTTTCTTGTCTGTCACTTTAAATGGCCATCTTTCCTTGTCTGTCACTTTAAATGGCCATCTTTTCCTTGTCTGTCACTTTAAATGGCCATCTTTCCTTGTCTGTCACTTTAAATGGCCATCTTTTCCTTGTCTGTCACTTTAAATGGCCATCTTTTCCTTGTCTGTCACTTTAAATGGCCATCTTTCCTTGTCTGTCACTTTAAATGGCCATCTTTCCTTGTCTGTCACTTTAAATGGCCATCTTTTCCTTGTCTGTCACTTTAAATGGCCATCTTTTCCTTGTCTGTCACTTTAAATGGCCATCTTTTCCTTGTCTGTCACTTTAAAATATACTATTTTAATGGCAAAATGGGAGCATTGGACAAAACGTTCTAAATTCCCTTCTGAATGGATGGCAATACATGACAATCATAGGGTTATACTGTAAACTACCTTGGTTTTATGGATGGGTGAGCTAAAAATGTAATGTTGTCTCCGAAACCTCTAAATTATGCTTTTGGTAAAGATGTAAAGTTTGCCTCAAGAAGAATCATGTATGCAGTTTTATGACTGTACAAGCAAGTGTCATGGAAACTGACCTAAACATTACCAATGATGCATAAAAAGTAGGTCACACTGATCAATGTTTTGGTACCATGGTGTAATACTGCTTACATTCAATGAACATATCAATTTTCATAATAGAACAAGCAACAGTCTCAGAAACTAACCTGACTTCCAAAATTGTACATGATCACAAGAATTTTTAAAAAATAGATCAGTGTGACCTACTTTTTGTATATAGTGCTCCTCATGATGCAAGCATTTTCTATTTTAATCATTGTAAGGCAATCATGTCCCAGAAAATGACCTAAATTAAAATGTGTTTATTATCAATTTAACATGAAAAATAGTTAACAATGAACCACTTTTGGCATGGTAGTGTAATACACCTAACAACATATTTAGATATTAAATTACATGAATATGTTACCAAATGCTGAGTCTGTGACATAAACACAAAGATGAACATTTATTAATGCCTATGCCACCAACAAAGATTATCATGCTGGGGGTATGGCATAAACTTTCCTACATTTTCATGTTGGCAAGCTAAAAAGTTATGACTCACTTGGAAAGGTCTGGTTACTTCTCCAATGTCAACAAGGGCCCTAACCCATCGTGATCCTTGAGCATTGTCTTGTTCCCATATCACTGTATCTCTGCCACCTTCATTTATTGCCACTTTCAATGCACCAATGCCTGCAAATAAGGAAAGCTCAATTTCTTAAAATAAACTTAAAGATATATCCCAGAAAAGACAGGATACATCCAAAGGATATACTGCAAATACAGCAAAATAACTTTTCTTTTGACATCACGACAACCAAAATTTTTGTCATTTTATAAAGGTCACCAGGAGATTTTATTAGTATTACAACAACCTTATGAGGACATATACCTGTCCCACTCATGTGGCAATAAAATCAGACACATATCTGCCTCATTCATGTGGCAGTAAAATCAGACACACATATCTGCCCCACTCATGTGGCAGTAAATTCAGACAACATATCTGCCCCACTCATGTGGCAGTAAAATCAGACACATATCTACCCCAATCTACCCCACTCATGTTGTAATGAAATCAGATACACATACCTGCCCCACTCATGTGGTAGTAAAACTCCATCTGACACGTGGAACTAGAGTGGTGAAGAAGTGGGCCTTGTAACTCAGCATTACTGTTCACCGTTCCAGTAGCACCGTCCACATACATATAGTGACCTGTAAAATTAATATCATTATTATCATCATTATCATTATTATCATTATTATCATTATTATCATCATCATTATTATCATCATTATCATTCTTATCATTTTTATCATCATTATCATTATTATCATTATTATATTTATTGTTATTAATCATCAAACTTTGCCAGTAAGTAACCATTTTCACAACAAAAATATGTAATAATTTGTCTAGAAAATGAGGTATTCTGGTTAATTCAATTCCATTTAGGTCAGATAGGGAATTTTTTTTTTTTTTTTACATATAATTCAATTTTTTCAGAGAGGAAGCCTTGGAAGATTAGTAGAATCAATCACATGCATTGATCTGGCATCAAGAAGTCCATTTTGACAGGCAAAAAATTACTGGCAGAATAAAGGTATACCATATTCCAGCCCATTTGCTGAAGAAGACTTATAAGACATATATCTTGCCATAGCATACCATAAATGCTAACTTATAAAAAAGCCCAATTACAAACTGCACAGTCCCAGATCTGATGTTGCATTGTGCACTGGTAGATCTGGGTCTGTGAAGTTAAAGTAATCAAACAAACACCACAGACCCTTATCCACAGGCACGTTATGCTATGGCAGAACAGGGTCTTTGTTGTTTGCCATCTGACTCAACTCATAAGTGAGTATATAAAGTAGACTAAAATTAACATATACTGAAAAGTCTAAATTACCCACCTCGTTCATTTCCAAGAGTGTGATCGTATGATGGCCCTGTGCCCATGCTGGAGGTGGATGTTGACTGATTGTTTCCTGTCTGCCAGCTCTGGGTACCAATGCTAATATCACCCCAGGCACAAGTGTCTTGCTCAAAGTCACAGTCCCCTGGGAAAATTTAAAATTCATTTGTTGTATATGCAGTATCAATTGAAACCTTTTCTACATGTTTTAGTTTTCATATACAGCCAGTTCACATATCTTCATGAGGTATTAATTTTGATGGTGTAACAATTTTGGTGGATTTTTGGGTTACTTCAAAAACATTATTTTTAGAGACTCAATGAATACAGATTTGTGTGCAGAAAAAAAAAACACTTTTCCCAATCCACAAATTGAAGTACCACCCAAGATGTCATTTTCCCCATCCAAGACCAGAATATGTTTCTAAATTGTATCAGACAACAGTATAAATTCACTTATAAGTTAAGCCCAACTTCATAAACCCAGATCTGCTAAGACACATAAGGTGCCAACAGATCAGTTTGTTTGAAGTAATCATTAACAAACAACACAGACTATGATCTGCTTATGCATTATGCAACAGCAGAATCAGTCTATCATCTTATTTGCCAAGGGACTCAACTCATGCATGCATATATAAAGTATATTAAAAATAACTGCAATGATTTTGAAATAAGTTTTTATGTTAAAGCAGGGATCAAGATGCATATTTTTGAGTAAAACAAATATTATAAGAAAGAAGTTTAAAGGTAGTCAATTTTCAGCCTGTAAAGTCTGTATGAATTGCAAAGAAGTTTAAAGGTAGTGAATTTTAAGAGAGTCAAATCTATATTAATACAAGAAGTTTAAAGGTGGTGTTCTTTCAGCTTGTAAAATCATTTGGAATGTGAAGAAGTTAACAGGTGGTGCTTCTTCAGTCTGTAAAATCAGTATCAATTCAAAGATGTTTAAATATAATGTTTTTTCAGCTATAAAATCAGTATATATTCAAATATGTTTAGATACAGTGCTTTTGCAGCTATAAAAAAGTATAAAAGTATATATTCAAAGATGTTTAAAGGTTGTGCTCTTTCAGCTTGTAAAATCATTATTCATTATGAATTTTTTCCCAGAAGTTTAAAGGTATCACTTTTTCAGCTTGTAAATTCTGTATTAATGCAAATTTTTTGAAAGGGATTGCTTTTTCAGCTTGTAATAAAGAACAAAAAGATGATAAAAATGATGATAATTATGGTACAGAATAATAAAAATAGAAGGGATTCAAACACAGGTTGCAATATCAGGGTGGTTTATATATTTGAAAGTTAGATGAGCTGACACAGATGTTTAAATGCAGTGCATACTGAGAAAATAAATACATTCAATCCTTTTAGTTGAAATTATCGACAATAACTTGCCACAAATAAACCACAGATTTCTGATAATGTGTGTGGTGAACCGTACCCTCTTGCCCTTTGACTCTTAATATATTCTGCCCTTATTTCTCCACAATAAATCTATCAAGTAAAAGATTTCATGAAGATATATGACTGCAGTTAAACATTCTGTACAACATAAAATAGAATGACTTATTTTTTAAACATTCTTCTTCTTCCATCTTTCTCACCTTCTCATTTCATATCTGTCTCTCTCACCAATCAAAGCACTGCTGAAACTATCAAACTGATAACAATGAGATGATAGTGCCACCACCAGAAAAATGACTAATGTGTCTCGTTTCTCACTAATGTTGACTCAACAACAAATACAATACAATCAATTTAATGGAATCAATGACCATGTGACCAGCATTACAAGAGAAGGCAGTGGTATACTAAGAGTCTTTACAGTAAGGGTAGGCATAATGAGTGCAGAATTTGTTCTTACCACAATCAGCTTCATCCTGGCCATTAACACAGTCTGTCTTGAAGTCACACACTTTTGTAATGGGCAAGGTGGTGTTGTTTGGATCCTGGCAGAAGAACGTCTGGTTATTGTTGATTTCTGCAGAGAAAATATTAACAGGAAGTAACATACCAAATTTACTATTTTTTTGGACAATATTTGTTTTACAACATCAAAATTATTTCAAAATAATTTTTTCATACTGAATCATCAATTTTCAGTAAGTTTATTAGAACTCGACTCACATGAAAAACAAACAGTTACTAGTGAAATATTTCTACTCATCATTTGGGCATTGCTTATTACCAAGATGTGACAGAAACTTATCAAACTGTTCCTAGCTGTCAGGCACCACTTTCTTTTGAAGTTTATTTCTTTCTTTTTTTCCTTTTTTCAGCATGCAAAAAGACCAGTACTTCACTCAAAAAGCATCTGCCATGAATAATTACAAAGCAGTACACCTTGATGTATTTATAGTGCTAAAGAAATTAAACAAGAATGGTGGATTCTAACAAATTTCTTTAATCATCTCTATTTCTGCTTCAAAGCATGACTATTATTTGCAAATAAATAGTGTTCTGCTTTTAGATTTTGTCCCTTGTAGGGGCATAATATGTTCTTTCTTGGAATAATATCAATAAATGTCAAAAGGTCCTAGTTTTGCTTCATGTATGACATTTTTAAAGTCAAAGTTTGTCCTTATTATTTAAGTTCTATTATGGAATTCATAAAACCAGTGAGTGCTAAGCAGATCTCATGTTCACTTTCTGAATGATGGTTAAGTTCACCTGTTCTAAGAAAATTCGCTTATGGCAACTCTTCTATGCATAGGAAAGCCCATTGAATTTTGGTGGATTCATTTGATGCAATACATGTTTTACCCATCAGTTTGCAGTTCTAACTTTTCCTGAGGAGTGAATGAGACAGAAACAAACTTGAAACTAATGACAGCTATTTCAAGTTACAGTGATATTAAAGAATCCCAGACACAAAAACAATTACACAGACAGATATACAGATAAACATATGGATACTAAAACACGATATTCTGTGTCTTATGGAGGGCATATAAGAATGTACTATCAGTGAAGAAGATACTGAAATATTTTTGCAATGCAGCATCCTCCCATACTTTGATTGTTAATCATTTTTTCCCAACTTTGGTATACTGTATGTAATTGCTTATAAGTTGAGTCAACTGGAAACAACATAGATCCTGACTTGCTGTCACATAAATGCACTGGCAGACTGGGTCCAAGTTGTTTGTTCTAATAAATACTCTTAATAATTAAACTCTATAGACCCAGATCTGAGGCATTTTGCAGTCAGCAGTTAGAATTTACTTATAAGTGAGTGTATACAGTCAATGCAATATCATATTGTATGGAAAAGAGTCATTTCAATATTTTCCTCATATTTTCACAAAATAATTTCTAATTTTTTAAATGTTCAAAATATTATAGTTCTTATTTTGAAGATATTCTTTTCTTAAAATCAATACTTTTCACAAATCAAACCCAATTACCTCCAATACATGGGAAGTTGTCAAGACGGAAATCATCCAATGCAATGTCACCACGGTAACCATTACCAACATTTGCTTCCACCATCAACTAAAAAAAACATTTAAAATTACTCATTATAAAGTTGAATAATTTGAAACCTTAACTTTTTTAATACTATACTTTTTTCATAATAAAAAAATTTCATTGGTTTTAATACAAATTCTTGCATTTGTTAACAATTTCTCCTGAGTTGTTGAACCATTGCAGAGATATTTTAAATTTCAAAACTTGAAACTTGGATCTGGTTTGACTTAGTGTTGTTTTACTAAGTTTGACCTAAGCTACAATAAATAAAAACAAAAATTTTAATGATAATAATATAAATGACAAGAGAAAGAAAGACAAGTATCCAGTGGCTTCAGAGATAGAATCAAAAGGACAAAGAAAACAATTGCATTGGTATTAATACATGTTTCTGGGCATTATTAAATATACTATCCATTTATTTATCACTGATTGCATGTATATTGACTGTGTGGGTTCAATATGCATGGATGTGTATGCAGCTGGGGAGAGAAATGAAAGAAAGTAAATAAACTGTTGTCTATACATGTATATGCTACTATGTATATGTATGCATGAGTGTGTGTGCATTTGTACATAAATAAACTCCTTTATAATGAGGAACTAAAGATAGACAAATATTTCCCTGTGTTACCCTCTTTAAATAAATTATTATTATTATTATCATTATTATTATTACTGTCATTATTATTATTATTATTATTATTATTATTATTATTATTATTATTATTATTATTATTATTATTATTATTATTAAAGAAGACAGATTACATTTATTAATAACAATATAGAAAAGCAGTCATAACAATATTTATGCATACATTATAACCAATGACACTTCTCAGTTACCTCAAAGTTATCTGGCTGCTGGTTAATTTCTATTTGCCCTCTGCGCCATATTCTTCCCTGATCTCCTGACTGTGACCAAAGTAGAGTTTTTGTGTCCATATTGTGAACTTTCACACTTATGTTGAGAGTCCCTACATCTGCTCCAAACATGAAATACCAGAAAACGAAGCAGGACTTTTGGTTGCCATTATTGCTGTTGGACATCTGCTGGGACACAAGGATGGCATTATCTCCAGGATGGCGAGCGGCACTTGATTCAATTAGGATGTAGGCACCTGTTGCATAAAATTTATTAATTGTAATTTTGAATAACTGTATTTTTACATCTTTTTGGAAAGCTTTACACATTTTTGTATAATAAAAGGCATGGTGATATCTAAATGATAGATTTTTAATTAGTTAAGGGACAAGAATAGATAAACTGGTTGACAAAAAGATGTATACAGAGCGACAAAATGAATTTTATTAAACTCTTGGATGAAGATTTAGTGTATTTAACACTGTATACCACACATTTATAAATGGTCATCTAGCTGATGTTGCAGCAAATTAATTAATTAATTAATTAATTATGACATTATGTCAACATTTAGAACATCTCAGGACCTTTTCAAAAAAATAAAAACCACCTTGGATACACTACAAATGCAGTGGAAGGATACAAAAGCTTACTTGAAACATTTCAATTACATTACAGAAAGCATACTATTCCTACTGCTGTTTGATGACTTTAATGAATCATTTGCACACAACAAGCAAATGTTAAGTATTCTTTGCATTTAAACTTAAATAGCGAAATTAATGACGTTTTTAGACCATGAATGATTTGGTTCTGAAGATAAATGGCAGAGCAAATGCTCTAATAAATGTCTTGTGACATAATTTTATGCAAGTAGGTGTACACTCAATAATGGCCTCTTCAATTATATCCAAAACTTCTCTCCCAGATTACAAAAAGAAGAGGCACATCACATTCTAACTGACCATAGTACCTGTGGTTGTTCCAAATGTGTGATCCACAGCTGGTCCAGTCAATGTAAAGGAAGCCTGTCCTCTGTGTCTTGTCCAGTCAAATACATCATTATGGCTCTGTGTCCAACCGCAAAAGTCTGTCTCAAAATCACATGTGCCTGCTCCTGGGCAGGTTCCAACGGCCATCGATACATCATCAATTGCAATGTCACCCAGGAAACTACTGCCACATACACCTTCAAACACAACCTACAAAACGTGATAAACATAAAGTTACAGGTATCTCGTTATAAAACCTATCCTTAAACTGTCACCCCATAAAATACAGAATATGGTCTTGGATCACATTAGTCAAATTTATGTTTTATCACTACTTTATTTATTTCACTTTAATTTAGTTTTTAACTTATAAAAACTAATTTTAATGTAGTCTCACAACACTTTATAAATTATATATTTTAGTTTTAAAGCACTTTCTTGACACAAACTTCTTGGAACATCCTTCAGTAAAAGACACCCCCTCTCATAATGCACATAACTATGGCTCTTTTGAATGGTGTTATAAAGGGGTAACAATATACCATCAAAATACCATGTATGAGGAAATACCTGTAAAGCTAGTTTTTCTCAACCTATTTAAAAGAAAACCAAACTACCCCCCCACAAGTCATGTAGATTGGATGACTAAGTCCCAAAAAATCAATCTACTCTTTCGAACTCAGTGTTTAAATTAAAATTAAAATTAATTTTTTCACACAATTTGATAACCAAAATATTGGTCAAATTAAAGACAAAACTTGAGCACAACATAATCTATTATACAATTTTTAAAAATATTTAAAATAAAATGTTGACAAATATTCCCAAAGACATTAAATAATATTCTAGTGATATAAAGGAGGTCAAGAGGTTTAAAGCTATTTTTCGTTTATATATAGAAACATTCCATCCAATAAAATTGAAAATTGAAAATTCACCAATAACAGACCTTCATTGTTCAATTTTGCACATTAGTTTTAAAAGTTTTTAAATGAATTAAAATAATATAAACACTCCATCTGATTTGTGCATGAGAATACAACTGCATAAAATATGAAAACAGAAGCTAATTCTTGTTACATTAATAAGACTGATTCTTGTTACATTAATAAAACTGATTTTTGTTACATCAATAAAGCTCATTCTTGTTGGATCAATAAACCTGATTCTTGTTACATCAGAAAAACTGATTTTTGTTACATTAATAAAACTGATTCTTGTTATAAGTCATATTCTTGTTACTTCAATATAGCTGATTCTTGTTACATCAATAAAGCTGATTCTTCTTACATTAATAAAACTGATTCTTATTACATCAATAAAGCTTGGTCTTAATAGATCAATAAGTGGGGTCTTGTTACATCAATAAAACTCATTCTTGTTACATCAATAAAGCTGATCCTTATTACATCAATAAAGCTTGGTCTTGTTACATCAATAAAGCTCATTCTTGTTACATCAATAAAGCTCATTCTTGTTACATCAATAATGCTCATTCTTGTTACATCAATAAAGCTCATTCTTGTTACATCAATAAGGTTCAACATCAATAAAGCTGATTCTTATTACATCAATAAAGCTCATTCTTGTTACATCAATAATGCTCATTCTTGTTACATCAATAAAGCTCATTCTTGTTACATCAATAAGGCTCAACATCAATAAAGCTGATTCTTATTACATCAATAAAGCTCATTCTTGTTACATCAATAAGGCTCAACATCAATAAAGCTGATTCTTATTACATCAATAAAGCTCATTCTTGTTACATCAATAAGGCTCATTCTTGTTACATCAATAAAGCTCATGTTTGTTACATCAATAAGGCTCATTCTTGTTACAATAATAAAGCTCTTCCTTGTTACATCAATAAAGCTGACTCTTGTTACATAAATAGATTCTTATTATGTCAGAAAAGCTGATTCTTGTTACATCAAAGGAAGCTGATTTTTGTTGCATTAAAAAACAACTTGAGACTATAAAACACTACTCTACCTGATATTGTGAAGGTGACTGAATTGTGACTTGAGCCTTGCGCCACTGGTTTCCTTGGTTACCATACAGACTCCATACTGGACTGTCAAGGCGGTTGAAGTGGCTGATATAAATATTAAGAGTGCCAATGCTGTAACCATACATGTGGTACCAGAAGGTTAGGCACTGCCCATTAGTGGCAGGATAGACCTTGCTGATAAATCTGGCCTTGTCATTGGGTTGTCTGGGAGCTGACGTCTCAATGTACATGTAGTGTCCTTGAAAAAATCAAGAGTTCCTAATACAGTGGATACATTTGCCTTTGCATTTATGTATGTACATATGTATGTATGCCTGAACAACCATATAATGCAAACTGACATGGATGGTAATATTGTTGGTGAATGAATTTATGAATGGATGGATGGATGGATAGATGGTGCATGCATACATGTATATATATCTACAATGTTTAACATCACCTCTGCACAAACAAGGCCACACAGTACTGAGTAAGTTTAGAGATAAAAATACATACAAAACAATAAGAAAATGGGCAAATTCCTTCAAATGCAAAGTAAAATTTATTTTTACATATCCAACAGATTTAAAAAGTTGAGGACTATCTGGAACTTCATTACAAAAAGCATCTCATGATAAATGGGTTGCCACCATTAATTGCTTTATGTAATCATGCATGAGAATTTTTCATGCTTATACTACATTCTGAGTCCCTTTTTACAAAGGTCACTTCTTATGAGACCACCAGATAATTTACCTAGTACCAATGACTTTGGTATTTAGGTACCAGATGACTTACCCAGTACTGATGACTCAGATATTAAGACACCAGATAACTTACCCAGCACCAATGACTTAGGTATTTATGCACCAGACAACTTACCCAGTACTGATGACTTAGGTATTTAGGCACCAGATAACTTACCCAGTACCAATGACTTAGGCATTTAGGTACCAGATAACACAGTACCAATGACTTAGGTATTTAGGTACCAGATAACCCAGAACCAATGACTTAGGTATTTAGATACCAGATAACTTACCCAGTACTAATGACTTAAGTATTTAGGCAAAGATAAAACCATCATATAAATTAATGGATAATATGCTATTTTAAGCATTCTGAATCACTACAAAAATGTGAAAGCTGGAAGATAAGACTGTTGCTTGAACCTAAAGTTTAGAACCCGAAAAGTCAACATTCCAAAGATGTGATACTTACATAAAGATTAAATAAGAACCATTCCAAAGATGTAATACTTACATAAAGATTAAATAAAAACCATTCCAAAGATGTGATACTTACATAAAGATTAAATAAGAACAGCTGTCTATTATAAACTTAACAGCTATAAAAAGACCATAGAATAGTGAAAGCGGCTTTCTATATCTTACCATCCAGTGTTTCATAGGTGTGGTCTGTGCTTGGTCCAGTGCCAGATGTTACTGTAGCTCCTGCATTTCTGGTCCAGTCAAAGTCATCATTGGGATCTTGTTGATAACCACATAGATCGACCTCCTCAAAGTCACATGCAGCTGTTCACATAAAACACGCAGTCTTATACTGTTTTTATCACAATATTTCTTTCAACTTAAAAAACAGTTAATTGCAAGTGCAGTAAAATATGTCATATCTGCTTTTAATGTGGTACAAAATGTTAATTCAACCAAACTGGATATTAGGTAGGTGGAAACATGAAACATGTACCAATCTAATTTCAATTTAGCTTTTTCAATGGCTCATAAAATGGTGGAAATAAAGAATATTCAGATGAAACATGCTTTATTTTCCATAAAAATTATGGCCTGCAAGTGGAAACTGTTTCCCCCTTCTTAACGTGATTCATGGCAGGCAATGTCCAAAACTGAATCAGATTGTTCCTGAGAAAAATGATCCAAGTCCATAGACCCCAAGGGAGGCAATCACGAATGATACCCTTCCTAGAGATGGTTATCATATAAGCAAAATATCTACTAAAACAGATGAATCTCCACTCGGTGGTTTTTAAAATGTGTTACAGAGTGATGGATGAAAGTAGTAAGTTCAATATGAATGGTACATTATATTTGCAAATCAAGTGTTATGATAGACAAGAAATGGAGAAAATGATTAATAAATTGCTCAACTCCTCTTCTGTTAGAAGTATAACAGATTTTGTTAGTTTTCTTCTATTAAATTATCCCATCTATGAGACTAGTTATAGCACTTGTTGCCAATCAGATGGAGAATATGTTAGTCTCCACAACCAAAATCAGAATAATATTTGATAATGTAAAATCATAAATGAGTCATATTTTGAATATTCCTATTTATTAGTTTTGATTTTGTTTTTCATTTCAAATTCATGCCTAACAAATAATTTGTTGATTTTATGTCAATAAAATGAGTAATATTATATTGTGCATCTTCCTTAACTCACTTGGTGGTGGGCATGGTCCATTAAGAATACTGATGTCATCAAGTGCAATGTCACCATGGTCACCAAGACCTCGAACTCCTTCAAACACAACCTGCAAACAAACAAAGGTTTCTAACTGAATGATGCTATATCAACATACCACAAAATTTTATGCTTTATAAAAGCCAGCAGAAACAAAACTTGGGAAAACTGAATTCATGCATAAATAAATAAAATATTGCCTCATTATAAAATCTGTTTAATACTTTTCATCTTATAACACAGTACAATAAAAGATTAAATTATTTAGTCGATTCTTTTTTAAATGCTATTCAATGTATTTTTTTATAGTTTCCATTTTATTACTACCAATGAATATGGCATTTCACATATAATCATGTACAATCATGTTTTTTCTTTGTGCAAAAAAAACTTAGCAATTATTACATAACCTTGTTTATAATGTATCCCAGTCTCAAGCATTATTAGCTATAGCACAATACATTGTATGGTGAGGGAGCACTACACAAGATGTATACAAAAGATCAATTACAGAAAAACCCCTCTATAATAAGCAATGTTACAACACAAATTTGAATATCAGTCATACCATGACTCCTGAATTCTTATATCTTCAATAATGCACAAGATCAAAACAATGATACTGAACTTGTTTATTCCTGAATTTCTTAACTAGTCCCAGGTTTCACTAGAATTCTCAAATCATCTCCTTAAATTGAGATTTTACAAAATTATTCAGTAGCCTGTCAAGGCAGGATTAACTGCATTTATTAACATTGTTACTAAGTCATTTATTAACATTGTAACTAAGTTATTTATTAACATTGTCACTAAGTCATTTATTAACATTGTTACTAAGTCATTTATTAACATTGTCACTAAGTTATTTATTAACATTGTCACTAAGTTATTTATTAACATTGTCACTAAGTCATTTATTAACATTGTCACTAAGTCATTTATTAACATTGTTACTAAGTCATTTATTAACATTGTCACTAAGTCATTTATTAACATTGTCATTAAGTTATTTATTAACATTGTCACTAAGTCATTTATTAACATTGTCACTAAGTTATTTATTAACATTGTCACTAAGTCATTTATTAACATTGTCACTAAGTCATTTATTAACATTGTCACTAAGTTATTTGTTAACATTGTCACTAAGTCATTTATTAATATTGTCACTAAGTCATTTATTAACATTGTCACTAAGTTATTTATTAACATTGTCACTAAGTCATTTATTAACATTGTCACTAAGTCATTTATTAACATTGTCACTAAGTTATTTGTTAACATTGTCACTAAGTCATTTATTAATATTGTCACTAAGTCATTTATTAACATTGTCACTAAGTTATTTATTAACATTGTCACTAAGTCATTTATTAACATTGTCACTAAGTTATTTATTAATATTGTCACTAAGTTATTTATTAACATTGTCACTAAGTTATTTATTAACATTGTCACTAAGTTATCTATTAACATTGTCACTAAGTCATTTATTAACATTGTCACTAAGTCATTTATTAACATTGTTACTAAGTCATTTATTAACATTGTCACTAAGTCATTTATTAACATTGCTGCTAAGTCATTTATTAACATTGTTACTAAGTCATGAAGTTTGACAACTGATCACACACTATGCATGAGAGGTCTATGCTTAGCAATAGTGTAAATGCAATTTAATGCTTAAATGCACAGCAACATTCTACTAATAAAAGAAATATTTTGCAAACAGTGCTAAAAGAAAAATGGATCTAAATGTGCACTAATAAATAGTATTCTGTTTAAATACTCATTAAAGATTTCATTTAATTATTCTTTTGATGGATAACAAATATACATAATATAAATATACCATAAAAGTAGTACTTTTTATTGGGTGTTAAGGTAAACAATGTAACCCCACAAAATATAATCCTTATTAAATCACATGTTCACTGCCAGATTACAATACTGTATTCTATAATTATTTGTTAACAGATGTGTAGAAATCCAAAATCTTGTTTTGCCTGATGAAAGATGATAAAAACATTTATCACTGCATTGCCAACACCCACCTGTGAGCCACTTTGTGGTGGCATCTCCACTTGTGCTTCCAACCACCTGTCACCCTGGGTGCCAATCTTGGTCCAATATGGCTGCCCTAGATTTGCACCAGTTGTGACATACATGTTTAGCCTGTTGACATCTGCTCCATACATGTGGTACCAGAAAACCACACAGGTTTGACCAGAAGTGCTGATACGTGGACTTAAAATGCATGCTGTTTCATTTGGCAATCTTGGGCTTGATGTCTCAATATAAATATAGTGCCCTGAAATGTATAGGTCTTCATTAAACATAGCAATTTAAATCTTGTGGATATTTTACTTTCATTCTTAAATTTTAAAGGGCTATATTAATATACCTATTTAATTAATAAATTAAAAAGAATTTAAAACAATTTAACTAGTAATTGATTATTACAAATATTTTCACTCAATAGATAGCATGAAAAAGTCTTTAGCCTAGTATTAAGTATTTTTTAAGTGTCCAAGCAATGCCTAGCATGGAAAAGTAATTAATTTTTGCCTTCCAAAACATACAGAAAATAAAGTAAATCTGTTTATGTTAAGTTTTTAAGTTACACATCTAGCTGCTGACTGGTTTTGGTGATATATGTATGGATGTATGCATGTATACATGTATATATAGGGTTTAACAGCACATCAGTACAATCCTGGCTATGAAGCGCCAACAACAAGTTAAGTTCAACAAATGAAAAGATAAAAATTTGCAAAACATATAGTACAACAAAATAAAAGATAAGGTAAAAACTTTCAATTTTTTTTAAATGGTAATTAAAACAGAAAATAAAGAAACAAATAAAAACTGTAAAATAAATTTTCAAGTCTTCTTTTGCACATTTTGTCCAAAATTCCAAGATTTCTCTTTTTTTGTACATCATAATAAAACTTCTTTATTAACTTCAAGAAAACAAAGCTGGGTAAAAGCTGATACACTTTATCACTGGGTAAAAATAAATACACTTGAGAATAAAGTGTTTCACTGTCATCTGACATTGGCAAGTCATTGTCTGATGAAGATTCACCCTTTAAATGTGTCCTATAAAAAATAGGCATAACACCACTTCATCAATAGGATTTATTTGATAAGAGTTATGCCCCTTTCAAAGGATGGGTTTGATGTTTGAAGCTTGTTTCTAGTGTGTTCATTCTACATATTTTGCCTTGAGTTAGTGAGCCTAAATATTTTGCAAACCTGTTTATAATCTGGGGTAGGGTATTGATCACATTTATCCAAACAGGCACCTATTTGCTGAATGAAAAAATTGGTGATAAAAATTGGTAAATGAAACCATGATATAAATCTCATTTTAATAAAAGTCATATTGTGTAAATTTTTCTTTAAAAAGAAACAATTTTCACTACACGGTAAATAACTATAAATGACATGTTGATCAAGCAAGATGGCTGTACTTTAAGAATTAAATAAACCTTATCAAGTGAAATCTCTGCTGTATTGTTTAGTTCATTTTTAGTGTAATCACCATAAATACTGTATCCTCTCTTGTATTAAAACTTGAGAAGTGTCAATCAGCCATCACTGCAATGCCTACAAGCATTTCCATGTGAACTAATTAAGTACCAACTGTGCTTTAATTTCTGACTTGCTTGAGTGTCAGATGAGTTGTTACAACTGATAAAAAGTTGCCATGGGGAAGGGTAGAATAAAAATAAGTTAAAAGTCATGCAAATCTGACCTGCATAGTTACAGTCATGTGCCATGTCAACTCATTTAAAATGACTAATTGAACAATGGGAATACTGTAAGTACATTTTACATAAAATATCTAACATTAATATGTATTTCATCATCTTAAATCACAAATGTGATCAATGACAGACAAGAAATCAAAAAAAGGTGAACTAGATGTATGAAAAGCTTAATTTCACAGTGTTCACTGTGGTAAAGTGAATTCCAAAGTTTAAAGTGAACTTCCAATTCATGATTAGCATTCTCAAGTTTGCTCAAGGATGAACAGAAATTTCACTATAACGTGTCATAAAATTGCATCAGTATTTTGGTAAAAGAAATGTTTTAAAATCAAGTTTCATCATTGCTGTTTAACTTCTTCAATGTCATTAATTGTTTAAATAAAGAATTTTGTTTTATTCTGAATTGACAATAGCACTAGAATATATCCACATTCACATGCAAGAAACCAGTGATGTAATACATAACATTTTCATTGCTACATGTGAAGTGTGTTGATGGCACTGTTAACACATAAATTGTTGTTTTGATTGGTGCTGTGTGCATTTGCCCAGTGCATACTATGGCAGCCATTTATAGGTATAAAACCTGATTGGTGCTGTGTTTTGATTTGCCCAGTGCACACTATGGCAGCCATTTATAGGTATAAAACCTGATTGGTGCTGTGTTTTGATTTGCCCAGTGCACAGTATGGCAGCCATCTACAGGTATAAAACCTGATTGGTGCTGTGTTTTGATTTGCCCAGTGCGTACTATGGCAGCCATTTATAGGTATAAAACCTGATTGGTGCTGTGTTTTGATTTGCCCAGTGCACAGTATGGCAGCCATCTACAGGTATAAAACCTGATTGGTGCTGTGTTTTGATTTGCCCAGTGCACACTATGGCAGCCATCTACAGGTATAAAACCTGTTATCCCCGGATTTTGAGTTTGATGCTCTTCTAACTGACCTACAGTAGCATCCATATATCTTTATATATATATATATATATATATATATATATATATATATATATATATATATATATATATATATATATATAATTAACATTGGTTCCATGAAAAACACAAGTGATCTGCCCCCAGAACCATTTATAACTTTTAAAAGATTTATGTGCAAAACAGTTAAACAAAAATCTAAATAATGATGAAGATGAAAAGTGATCCTCATATCTCTTAATTTACCTTGTAAAAAGAAGAAAAATGAATGCAAGATAGTGAATCACATGAAACTGAGAATTAGTAATAACTCACCTAACTGGCTCTGTGTTGTGTGATCAAATGATGGTCCTGTTCCAACTGTTGATGTTCCACCAGACTGCCGCGTCCAATCAAACTGGTCACTCTGTGTTTGTGTCCAGCTGCAGAAAGAGCTTTCAAAGTCACACTGTGTGATTGGTGCTGAAAAATAAGGATGATTACAATGAATAACTTTGTGGAGTATGTTTTTTTTAAAAATATTTTGTTTCTCAGAATAATCAATTGGACCAAAGAACCTGAACTTTAACATGATTTAAATGGTTTATCTCTCTTGATACTATTTTTAGTTTTTAATCATCAGCTACGTGTTAAGAAAGTCATTTCAATATTTCTGGTCTTTACAATCAATTTAAAGTGTCACAGTGCTTCGTGAAAGTTTCAAAACAGATGCATGGTAAGATAATTTTTAAATAATTTCTATTAAAGCTACATTAAAAATCCAAATCACACAACAACACACATACTCAGTCAACAGTACAGAACATTTTTTTCAAATTGTATAACCAAATGGTGCTTCTTTAAAACCTGGAATATTTTAACAGATTGTCAAATTTAAGGTATTGAAAGGATTCTGTGTGGAAAGATAATCACAAAGATAGTGAGTCTTTTGAGAGTTTTTGATATCAATCAAGGATATTAAGTATGGCCGTCATTTCTGCTCTAAGGATGAAGGCTGCATCTGATAACCAGTTTGCAATTGTGTTGTGGGGTGTTGTAATATTGTTTTATAGTGTTGCAAAGGTGTTGTATGTTACAATAGTATTGTGCAGTGTTATAATAATGCTGTAGGATGTTGCAACATTGTTGTGGGGTGTGGCAATCACAGTTGCAACCTTGTCTCCATTTTTCAAACTCATTAAATATACAATAACTTCTACATAAATTGAACTTATTCTACATGATATATTTACAAAAATGTGACTGCTTTACAGAAATGATCACCATAGCAATTTTAAATTTGTATAAACTATGTCCATTTTCTTGTATGATTTTGCACAATACTTTGACACAAGCAACAGAAAAATCCAATCCACTACAATGCTGCACTATAACCAAACTTTTCTAGGTCATGCATGCTGCACCACTCACGATGCTCCACCTTCTGTCCCAATCTCAAGGACTTACCATTCACCATGCTCCACCCTTCTGTCCCAGTCTCAAGGACTTACCATTCACCATGCTCAACCCTTCTGTCCAAACCTCAAGGATTTTTACCATTCACCATGCTCCACCCTTCTGTCCCAGTTTCAAGGACTTACCATTCACCATGCTCCACCCTTGTGTCCCAGTCTCAAGGACTTATCATTCACCATGCTTCACCTTTCTGTCCCAGTCTCAAGGACTTACCATTCGACATGTTTCATCCTTCTGTCCAAGTCTCAAGGACTTACCATTCACCATGTTTCATCCTTCTGTCCCAGTTTTAAGGACTTACCATTCACCATGCTCTACACTTCTGTCCCAATTTCAAGGACTTACCATTCACCATGCTCCACCCTTCTATTCCAGTCTCAAGGACTTACCATTCGACATGCTTCAGCCTTCTGTCCCATTTTCAAAGACTTACCATTCACCATGCTCTACACTTATGTCCCCATCATGTGGACTAACTACTAACTATCCTTCACCCTTCTGTCCAGATCTTGTGTATTTGCCATTCATCAAATAAGAGTTAACATTATCCTTTATTTTATGGTCTCCAACCAAATCATATCTTAATTTCATTCTTATAAATAATGTAGAATGCACTAAACAAAATTATAAATGTATGTAAACACAAATCCATTCATGTATGAAGTGTATCCATACTTTCAGCAAATCATGGACATTGTTATACTAACTGGCTGTAGTAGATGGTCCAAGTGTAGTTGAGTAAATGCTTGGTTGCAGTGAACAGATTCCAGGATTTAGGCTGATGTCATCCAGTGCTATATCTCCCATGTAGTTTTGTCCCTTGATTCCTTCAAATCTGATCACAAATGGCACAGTTGAAATGACGTCTGTCTGTCCTTTGAGCCATAAGTCACCCTTGTTTCCGGTGCTGTTGAAGAGTGTCTTGTTACCATAATTTGTGGTGATAAGATAAACATTGAGGCTACCAATACCTGAAATAAATATTTACTTTGCAATAACAAACAAAGATACATTATACAACCGCCTTGTGTTTAATGGTCTTTTATGCATATCTATAGTAGAGTATACATCACCACTGAGATTATTCACCATTGGGTCTTGGTCAAGTTTGCAGATTTGAACTCAACTCTCAGTGCAGAAACCATAATTTCCTTTTTAGACTTTCCATAACTAAATCTTAGGCCTTTGACTAAAAAAGCTAAAGGTTTCTTTATTACTTTAGGCACAATCCTTTCTTAAAATTTGGTAAAGAAATCTGTTCCAAATGAACAATTATTCTCCAAAATTCATTTTTCTTTTAGATGACCCTAACCAGGACCTTTCTCACATTGAAATAAATACCCTGACCAGGACCTTTTCATATAAAAATAAATACTCTGACCAGGACCTCTTCACATCAAAATAAATACCCTGACCAGAACCTTTTCACATAAAAATAAATACCCTGACCAGAACCTTTTCACATCAAAATAAATACCCTGACCAGGAACTTTTCACATCAAAATAAATACCCTGACCAGGAACTTTTCACATAAAAAAAAATAAATAAATACCCTGCTAAATTACTATGCAAGAGCCATGTTTTCCTTCTTTCAGTTACAATTACCTTGACTATGACACCAAAATCAGCAGACCTCTTTCATCTATTAAGTTCAAGTCCACCACAAAAAATTTGATCAATATTCTTGAACTTGAACTAAAGTTTATAAGGCCAAATATATTTCTCATATCTTAGTAACAGTAACCCTAATTTTGGACCTGTTGACTTCAAATTTAATAGGTTTCTTCTTTCTTACCCAAACCTTCATGAAGATACGTAATTGAAAACTAAAATTTTGGAGCAGAAACCATTTTTCATTTTTTTCTACCAGTGGCATTGTCATGTGACATTATCAGCCCAAGATTAATAGACTTTTATGGTTCAGGTTTGTGATGTAGATCTAATGTCATTTTACAGAAACCATTTCCTTCTGTTGGTCACAGCGACTTTGACATCTTTACATTAAAATGAATAGGCTTATTCCTTACTTTAAGTCCAAGACATCCACAAAGTCTGGTCTAGGTCCGTAATATATATCTAAGGGTATGCTATTTACTTAATGCGAAAAACATATACTGTTGTCATACTGTGAAAATCTGTCATTTTTCCATTTTCATCTTTTATGCTGATATTTAGTGTTAATACCAGATTTAGTTAAATTCTGTTGGATAAGGTTTTTTACTTTGTTTATATGATTCTCTTATTTTATTAATAGTAGACATATTTTGATGCAGCTTGGCAGCATTTGTAATAATTTAAATCAATTTATACAAAGATGGAAAATCTGTTTGAAACTGGTCCAGTGTTTTTTTAGAAGCTGATAATGGCAAATGTTCACAGATGATGGAAGGATGACAGAATTAAGATAGTACATTATTTTATTATAAGCTCACTTGGCTTTGCAGCTAACAAGAAAATGAGGGCTCATGCACACTTATTTTGATATACTTATTTTAAATGTATTATTAACAAAATTTGGAGCATATAATTCAAAAGAAGATTTAACATTTCACAAGTTGTAACATTTTCCACAATGGAAACATGAGATACAGATAAAACTAGAATTCTTACCAGTGCCATACATGTTGTACCAGAATGTAAGACACGAGCCTGTGGTGGGTTGAACTTGTCCACTCTGCAGCCAGGCACGATCACCCGTTTGGATTGGAGAACTGGTCTCAATGAATACATAGTACCCTGAAACACAGCAAAATTGTTAGCATCATCATCACAATAAAAACCATTACCTGTTCTTCATTCATACCTTGAAAATATAAGTGAACCTGCTTTATAAATAAGATTACAATAAACAGTCAATTATGAGCACAACCCATGTTTAATAGTCCTCTAAAAGGCATTGCTGACTCAGGAGATCAATGACTAACTGGCATCATTTTCATAAAACTGAGAAGCCCACATTCTGGGTTAAGTTTTGCTGAATTTGGTCAAATTCTGTTAAGTGGTTTCTGAGAAAATTTTTAAGGATTTTCTATTTTTAGTAAGGGTGGCCATATTTGAAGATAGTTCAGCATCATCTGAAATAATCAGAAAACCTTCCTGCTAGGATGCCTATATAAAATTTGGTCAAATTCTGTTTAAAGGAGAAATTATAGGTGTTTCTATTTTTAGTAACAGTTGCTATAATGGATAACATATCAGCCTCAACTGAACAAAGTTTGAAAGATAGTAATGCTGGAATTCTCCATTTAGAAGTATATACAAATTGGTCAAGCAGTTTTAAGAGAAATCATAGATAACTCTGAATAAATGATGCACAACAGATGATGGGTCATACCATAAATTCACTCAAGTAAGCAAAAGTGCAAAACAAGTTGCATTCACAAGAGTCTAACACTGCATTCAGCTGCAAGCCAAAACTGGCAATCATACCATCTTAAACTGTGAAAAATGATGACCATAGCATGTATAAGGTTTCATGTCAATACTGTGAAAACTAATACAACTGGATATGCTCTACAGCACAAGTCAAAAACACAACTCTAACAAAATTGCAGAAGCAATGATTTGTCAGTATATGCATCTCGAGGTCATGGTCATAATAATACCTCAGTGATCCATATAAAACTGCAGGATACGATGCATTTAAAAAAATGTTTTATACACAGCATTCAGTTGCAAGACACAAAAAGGCAATAATTCTAACAAAAATGTCTTCTTCTAAAGACAAATTATATTCTTTCACCAACAGTATAAGGAACTTTTTAAATTTTTAAATTAGGTCCAATTATAAGTATCATAACAATGTCTCCATTACTTTGATATACGAGTACCTAAACTAGTGGTCTCAAGATTAAACCACCACAAGAACCACATGAGAGCATTTTTTATGGCCTAACCACTGCAAGGACCACATGAGAGCATTTTTTATGGCCTAACCACTGCAAGGACCACACGAGAGCATTTTGTATGGCCAAACCACTGCAAGGACCACATGAGAGCATTTTTTATGGCCAAACCATTGCAAGAGCCACATGAGAGCATTTTTTATGGCCCAAGGGCCACACTACCTTTGTTTTCTCTCATGCAACCTTATGACACCAATCATTTCATGGGCCACAAGATATGGCTTGGTGTGCCATATGTATGAGACCTAAACTAAAAGTCTAAGTTACTAACATACCTGCTGGTGAATTGGTGGTGTGGTCATTATGAGGTCCAGTCATCAGAGTTGGAGTATTACCATTAGCCCTTGTCCAGTCAAACTGGTCACCTTGGATGTTGCTGTAGGTACAGAAATCATTTTCAAAGTTGCAGGAAGCTGGCAGGGGGCAAGCACCAGGTGTGATCTTTACATCATCTATGGCCATGTCACTCAGGTAACTGACTCCCCGGATACCCTCAAAGACAACCTGTAATTTACAAGGTTACGGTTAACCAGCACAATAAATGGATATTAAGAAATTATGACATTATTGTTCTTCACCTGTATCCATTTTATACCTTCCTATCATATACAAATGAATTCATAAGAACAAGCTGTAATGTAATCATCTTCATCACTAACAGCAACATCAAGCACATTCTGGCAAAGATGGCAAGCCATGAACATTGTTCATTACTTTTCTGAATAGAGGCAACCAATCCAAATCAGATATTACATTTGTTAAAAGTAACAACTATTATAGCATATAGTAATTATAGTAATTATAGTAATTATAGCATTTTTCTGTGATAATTATGTTCATGAGCTATTATTTTTAAATACCTCAAAAGTAATAACTTGGGGAAAAAAGCATGTTATGTGACAGCATCAGGTCTATGTGACAAATAATAATAAATCACATCCATGCCGGATAAGCTGATAAGAAATGGGGTGTTCCAGCTGTGTAATACACATGCTAGGATATGTTACTGGTATCAATACCTGCAAGTAGAAACCCAACTGGTTGCCATTTCTGTGCAGGAGTCTATGTAAAATCTGTGTACACTCCAATTAGTATGAGACATTCTCTTGTACCAGTTATTATACTGGAGAAAATTACAACTAAATTTTTTTTACAATCAATTTTAAAAATTTGAACTGAAGTTGTCAATACAAAATAGAAAAAATACAGATACAAAACTCATCTTGAGTGTACTATATACAATCACATCTTCCTGTAAGACTATACATACCTGTACACAGTAACAATTATGGTCCAATTAAATATAATTTTGTATCTATTCTTCCAATTCCAAAAATTTGAATTTCATGACCATAACATTAGTTTTCCTCATAAATTACTAGCAACTTCATTTCTCTTCTTTGCAAACATATTTTTCTATTTATACCTAATCAACTGGTTTCATGTTTAGTACATTCTCTTTCTTATATTCTTATTTTTACTTTGAGAAACAATATTATTCATATCCTATCATAGAGGTACCCCAGAATATTTCTTCCTCCCTCTGACCACTTAAAAATCATGTTACAAATTTCATCTCATAAAAGTCTCACCTTCTAGAATTTCATCAATATAATCCAGAATGTGAAAGTTTTGCCTAATATTCACAATAATTCCATAAATCAGGAATAATTAGCATCTCTGAATGTCTACAAATCCTAATTACCAAGATTGTTATACATTCTGATTTTGTCCAACAGACCTGACATAGAAAGTAACTGCGGAATATTTGCCCATAAATATCACTGTCAAGCAATATACACTGCTGAAAAAAAAGTGTCATAACATTATGGAATGTTTCAACATTTTGGAAGTGACATCATGTAAAAAGCATCTTTCATGCACATCACAAAATTATAAATGAAGATGAGCATTAGCTTAAAAGAACAAATTTATTACCAATATTTGTAAGTTTTTCATTATGTTATGTTTTCTGAAAACTGATAATAATTATAAATTAGAGCATATAATATGCATACTGGCACATTTCTCTGGTGGACCTGATGTTTTTGATGTGGATGAATCAGCCACATGCCAAAGCAATTCAGCCATTCCAGATATCTCACAGTACAGTCAACCCCGCTCTTCTACAGGTTTAAATGTTCGCATGCTATATCCCATGACTTTTAGCTCCCATGTTATAATACATTAAATTATAAAAGCATTTTAAATTATAATTTTACTGATTTTATAATGGAATAATTTCAAAGCAACATATTTAACATCAAAATTGTGTTTTGTTTTTCTAAACTATTTATAGACCTTGCAATACCACCATAATCTTTCACCTTGCCTTTCTAAATTCCACTCATCCACAACCCACCTTTGGTATTAAATACACTGCATATTTGGTCAAACACAGCAACATTGAAATATCACTGGATGTGGATGTTTCGTTAGCTATGAAACAATACCTGGAATTTAGTTGGACTTGTGATTGTGACTTGTGCAACAATCCATTTGTCCCCACTGTCACCACTCTGACTCCAAACAGGGCTGCCCAACTGACCATTGGTCATGGTGTACACATTGAGTGTGCCCATGGTGCTACCATACATGTGGAACCAGAACTGAAGGCAGTCTCCTGAGGTAGGGGGGTAAACAGGGCTTTGTAGCCTGGCTTTGTCACCCTGGGCTCTTGGAGCCGAAGCTTCTGTGTAGATGTAGTATCCTGAAATCAGAGGAAGGATCATACCACACTTAGAATTAGACAAGAATGCTTGCTGATGACAAATATACATTTACTGTGCAACTGATAATGAGTTTATTATTACAGATTTATTACAATGTCACTCAGTGTTCAGTATAACATCAGCATTATGTCATTCAATACCTATAGATATCACAGCGATAGAAACTATGATAAAGTACAGCATTAAGACAGCATTTTTCCTTGGATACAGCCAGGCATTCAGTGGAATAAATTTGTCAACATATAGGGATATATTTATTATCAAAGATATTCTGAATGAATATTTGCCAAATTTTGATAAAATCTGCATGACTTATCATCAAGCAAGAGCTTAACATCACCCAATTAAATAATGAAATAAAAATGTCTACATGTAAACAATCTTATGAAATAACATTTTGTTACAAAGAATTTAAAAGTTATAAAAAAATGCTAATATTATTTTACACAACCTGGCAAGAATCAAATCACCATTTTTCTGCTTCAGAATATTGGTGTCATCTTTTTATAAGTCAGTGGAATAATTCAAGTTATTGTCTTTTTATAAGTCATGGAGTGGTAAAATTAAATTTATCATTTTTTTATAAGTCATAGAGTGGAATAATTCAAGTTATCAGCTTTTTATAAGTCATGGAGTGGAATAATTCAAGTTATCATCTTTTTATAAGTCATGGAGTGGTAAAATTAAATCAGCAAAATGTACTTGATTATAAGTTGCCACCCCACCCCACCCCTTTATATGACTACAAAAAGATCATTTCTCTTTGGCCTTCCTATAAGTTACAGTGTACCTATCAGATCAAATCCATCTGCAAGGGTCAGCTGTGTGGTCACTGAGATGGAGCTGCATTTAGGTAAAATAAACATGCCCAACTAGACAGACAGACAGACAGACAGATAGATTGATAGATAGGTAGGTAGGTAGACAAAAACACTGCAGAATAAATACAATTCTATTACTGAGAAGAACATTCACAAATAATTTGACAACTTACATTTAGTCCAGCTTTGTGTAATGAAAACTATAATACTTAACATTACAACACAGTAAATGACTGACAACTCATAAACTTGGACTATTATTTATGCAGCTCGGAGCTTGTACTCTGCAAGAGGAATTTCATCATTCTGTATTTGAAATCTCATTCAAGGATCTCTGCATCAGAACAGGTGTAAATTTGTATGACAAGATCAAAAAGGGTCAACATGGCACAGAACAAGTATCAAAAGTAGCCAGACACACACACTGGATGCTTTAGTTTGATCTATGATGACTAAAATACAATCCTACCCCTAACAAATTTGAAACTTGAATTGGGAACATTAACCTCTGAACCAGCACAGCTCTATAACTATGTTGAGATAGTTCTATAGAGTAGGAACCAGAAGTCAGCCTTGTTTGGTTGTGTGATACACCTACATTCCAAGACGCACTGATACTGCAGGGTTACCATCACAGGATGTCTTGAAATAAGAGTTTACAGAGCAGACTGGCAAAATGTCTGATTTAACACCATCTTCTCAAAGCAGGTACAACAATAAAGAACTAAGTATTAATACTTATCTAACCTACCTGTACCAGAACCAGTGGTATGGTCAAATGAGGGTCCAGTGCCACTGCTAGCTGTAGTTCTGGAGTTCCTTGTCCAATCAAAGTCATCTGTCTGATCTTGTGTCCAACCACAAAATCCATTCTCAAAATTGCAAATTTCTGAAGAAAAACAATAAAATACATGAAACAGATGGTATTTAAAATATTCTGACCTTTCAAGATGCTGAATTTTACGATTTTACGATTCATCAGATTGTCAGTATGGAATAATATTTGTTACATGAAATGTTGAGTTTTATGACAGATGGATCAACCATGCTATATGTCATGTAATGACCTCTGATGAAGCATTCAAAGTATTGACAAACAATGTTTTCTTTTTTGGGGGCAGAATTCAAGACAAGTATCTATGTAAAACATAATTAAAGCATGTTCACTATAAAATGAATATGCCTGCATTCAAGACAAAGGCATATTTTGTTCACAAAACCATTCTGCCATATGGTGTGATACATATGTTTATTGCATATGACCAAAAAGAGAGATATCTTCTAGGGATTTTCTACTGTGACACTCAGTCTATCTTCTGTGTATACATGTGAACAAATTAAAATATTATGACATGTAGGAATTATTAATATCTGACTTAATTTAATTATAATTTAACTTAAGTTTAATTGTCAAAACCTGGCAGCCACATTTTTAACATTACAACTGGGAGAAAAATTTTTCCAAAGGTATGCACTGTAGAACTTACTCGATGGCTGAACATATGTGGAGTTTGAGCAAGGTACTGTTTCAAAGTGCACCTCATCTATTGCTATATCTCCCCTCCAGCCTGCTGCAGTTACACCTTCAAACTGGATCTGAAAAATTACCATAACAGGATAGGTTAAACAAAGATTGGAACATTCTTTTCCACAGTTCTCTAACTTCTGTAAGAAGTCTTTTTATTGGTTTTACAAAGTCATAATTTGGCCATTAATGCAAGACAATAATGAGTTAAAGTTTTTAACTGTGAAGATTGTCATTCATGTGGAACACCTTGGATTTTTCTGATTGCAGCAGAACACCCTCAATATACAGTCCACACAACTTTATTAAACATCCATTTAACCAGCAATGGTATTTATGAAAATATAAATCATGAAACAGTTCTTTGGAATTATTACTACAGGTCTAGCTCAGAGTTTCATATTCCGACCAACATATTTTGTTTGGACAAAAATGTTTAAACATAAACATGCTGTCTGTGCAGTTATATGATGCTATTTGTTTAGTCTGTTTGTTAATGAGTTATAATATTAAATAAGCTGTTATTTCACTTTGTGATCAAGACAGTCAATTTATAGCTGTTATTAACAAAGAGAATTACAATTTCTCTTACACTCAGAGACCCTCGTTAGCCACTTGCACTATTTCTATTTAATTTGATATACCTGCACATACATTATTTACCTAATTAATAATACTGTTCAAAATATTCAAGTCACATTAATTTATATAATATGATCTTCAAGTCACATTCATTTATATACAATAAAGGTTAATCTTACAAAATTAAATGCCAAGGACATCATCAATAAATGAGGGTAAACTGTATTTGTTTAAGTACAGAATTTGCACAACATAAAACACTGTTTATTCTCATCATGTGACAAACATAGATTTGAATATTTAGAGGAGTTGGACAGCTCAGTCAGTAGAGTCAGAATGGCAGCCAGTGGATCAAGTTCATGCATCTTATTAAACAGCCACTGTGAGTGCTAATGAGCATGGTACTTTGCCTTATTTGTGTATTTAAACAGCCATTGTGAGTGCTCTTGAGCATGGTACTTTGCCTTATTTGTGTATTTAAACAGCCATTGTGAGTGCTCTTGAGCATGTTACTTATTCACATCTGTGTATTTAAAAAGCCATTGTGAGTTGTTTTGAGCATGGTACTTTGCTCAAGCAGTGTTTGTTTGTCAAAAATAGCTGATAACCCCTATAAAGCCAGGTCCAACCACAAATTGCACAGATCTATGCTGAATGCTCAGATGAACAAATATCACAGACCCTGATCTGTGACTGCAGATTTATGTCTATGTTGTTTGCAGTAGGACATGACTTATATGTCAGAGTAGACAATAACTATTGGCAAGTTTGAACATCCTGACACTGTTTGTTTTTGTCAGCAGTAAATTTCATTGAATAATTTGTTTTAATGATAAAATTTTCTTTTGAACATACTTCTGTTCATCATATTTCATTTAAATTCCATTATAATTAACACCATTGTTACTGGGTTAAATTTTACAACTATACCTTGAAGTCTGTTGAACTAATTATGTTAAAACTGGATTGCAGCCAAAGGTTTCCTTGTGTTCCTGATTTTCTCCATCTCAACTGTCTTTGTGAGCTGCTGACTGTGTACACATTGAGAGTGCCAATCTCAGAGCCATACATGTGGTACCAGAAGGAGAAACAATTACCCTGTTGGGAAGTGGGAGGTACAATAGGGGATTCCAGAACTGCCTTGTCTGCGGGATTACGTTGTGATGCCTCTATGTACATGTAATAACCTGGAAATATACAAATAGTTACTGAGCTTAAAAATATCCTGAAATGAAATTTCCTTGAAGAAACTGATCTCGACTGCCTAAGATGAATTTCTAGAAATCCAAGAGAGGGTTGTTTTTGTTCTTTTTAAATGTACTGTTGAAACCATCTCTGACATTCTTCAGCAATAACATTAGTTTTAAATTGGCCATTGTGGTTACCATACTGGATCAAATACTGGCACCGCTTTCATCTAGGACCAGCCAGACATGATTAGAAAAGTCTTTAGGTGAAAACACTATGTTGATATGACTTGCTACTCAGAATAGGTAGCAATAACAAGATTATCAAGATGGCTGCCATTTTTGATATATATATATATATATATATATATATATATATATATATATATATATATATATATATATATATATATATATATATATATATATATATATATAGACTGGCACCATTTCTTTTCAAAACCAACAGGACATTTTAACAATCTTTTAGTGAAAACCCCATTGTGATATGACCATCCATTCAAATGTTGTAGCAACAACAAAACTCTTTAAGATGGCCACTGTGGTACTGGATGTCTAAATGGCATCATTATCATATAGAACCCACTCGACCATGGCATGAATCTGTGAGTCAAATTACATGGCAATCATCCAAATATTTTAGGAGTATTTGTGCTAATGAAAACAAATTGTGTTAATTTATTGATATTCAGTATTATGCATTCCATGTTGTAAAACTATTGAAACATGAAATGCATGCATACACATGCAATTAAAACAACAAAAAAATGACAATATATTGGCTCATCAAAACCTGATCTGATCCTTTAGAAAATATAAGGAGATCATAGGTTCTTTATCTCTGAATATAGAATGAGCCCTGCTTTTATACATCATGTCATACCACAGTATGATATCACACAGTTTTTAACATTATATCATTATGAAACAAATTGGACCGTTAGTGTGAATTTTGTCTAGGGTGCCAATAAACAAATAACACCTCTGTGAAAACAATAAGATTTCTTCACCAATATGAAAATTAAAGTATAAATTTTGTTGGTTATTTTTTGCCAAGCCATGAAATTAACTAATGAATTAAAAGTATGTGATTAATTGACATTTCTTTGTTCTACTGACCATTTCCTGACTGATCTCCAATTGGTCCTGTGTCAAGTGAGCTTGTGCTTCCAGAGTTCCGTGTCCAGTTGAACTGGTCATTCAAACTCTGCTGCCAGCTACAGATGTCATTGTCAAAGTTACAATCAATAACAGTCTGACCTGAAATGAAAAGGAAGCAAAAGATATTTTTACCCACATGTTTATAAAAGAAATGAAAGTTTAATTTCCACTCTAACTATCCATCTTCAAAGAGCACCCAAGAGTAAACAATACAGAATCAGGCTTAACATTGCACAATTAGATCAGGGCCTAACATTGCACAATAAGATCTGGGCCTAAGATTGCACAATTAGATCAGGGCCTAACATTGCACAATTAGATCAGGTCTAACATTGCACAATTAGATCAGGGCCTAACACTGCACAATTAGTTCAGGCCTTAACATTGCACAATTAGATCAGGCCTAACATTGCACAATTGAATCAGGGCCTAACACTGCACAATTATATGAGGCCTAACATTGCACAATTAGATCAGGGCCTAACATTGCACAATTAGATCATAGCCTAACATTGCACAATTAGATCAGGGCCTAACATTGACAATTAGATCAGGGCCTAACATTTCACAATTAGATCAGACCTAACATTGCATAATTAGATCAGGGCCTAAGATTGCACAATTAGATCAGGGCTTAACATTGCACAATTAGATCAGGGCCTAACATTGCACACTTAGATCAGGACCTCTGGGGTGTGCTTAAATTTAGTAGGCAGCACCAAAATTGTTGACCCTGTTATGCCAGCACAGTATGCTACAAACAATCTGAGAGTATGTGATGTGCTTAAAATCACTATTTTGAGCAAGCTGGGTAAAACCTGTTCTGTCAGTACATGATGTTATAGGTAGATCAGGGTATATGTGATGTGATTAAAATCATTATAAAAAGCCACCAGGGTAGAACCTGTTCTGTCAATACATGATGTTATAGGTACATCAGGGTGCATGTAATGTGTTTAAATTCACCATGTAGAGTCACCATGGTAGAACCTGTTTTGTCAGTACATGATGTTATAGGTAGATCAGGGTGTATGTAATGTGCTTAAATTCACCATGTAGTCATCAGGGTAGAACCTGTTCTGCTAGTACATGATATTATGGGTAGATCAAGATGTATGTAATGTGCTTAAAATCATAAAATAGTGCAACCTGGGTAGACCCTGTTCTGCCTGCAAATCATGCTACAAAAGATGAGGGTATATGCTGATTGCAGTTGACTAAGAATATGCTCAAAATAGAATGATATAGTAGACTGGTTGTTGCACCTCAAGTCATTGAATTACAACCTCATGCAATAAATTGGACCTTATATAGATAGATCCTGGGTGATGTCATCAATAGACATATTTACAGTATGTTGATAAATTTAATATTAATTTCATGTCATATTTTCAAGTTTAAAAAAAGTCTTTTAACATCAAAAAAGATTACAAAACATATACAAATAAAAAACACAAAACCTGTATCTAAACTTGTAATTTAACATTTGATTTTGCCTTAGTGTAACTTGCTGAAAATGGCAAATTTTGGTGGCCACATGTAGGAGAAACCCCCAGGCTGCCCATCTTCCAGGTAAACTGGTCTATTAGAGACCTTATTGGGAAGCATCTATTAGATGAAGTAAAATCTGCTGCCTGCCAGTAAAGTACTGCATAAATTAAATTTCAACCAACTGCTTACTAATCCTGCTGCACACGAATATTCATAAAATTACATTTGTAACAACAGTTTGGTGTGCCAGTCTATCTCAATTACCATCCATTCAGCTTCTTCCAAATAACACACATGAATAAAAATTCCTACTAATAATACTTTCATATTTATCATCTGATTTTAATGCAATTTTCTGTCTTAACCTAATAGTGTTAAAAGATTATTTAATAATCCTTCTTGAATAAAAACTATGCTTATAACATTATAATGAAAATCTTATGCAAATGAGTAAGTATAACTTCTCCGATTCAAAAATAGGTCAACTGCAATACAGTAAATTCAAATATGCAAAAACTGAGTAATAGAGTAATCATGGTTAAATTTCTAAAAATCAAGGAATCCTTCACATTTTATTCCAATTACATTTATAGTAGACTATTCTAACCCTGCAAATGGCAAAGCATTTCACACTGTGAACGAGCTAAAAATCATGCAAATTTGGAAAAAAAGTCACGTAAATAAAATGGTGGTGAAAAAAAAAGAAATGCCAACTTTTGAAGTAATTATGTTTCCTTGGTAATGCTTTCCTGATCATAACATATCAGGAAAAAAATAATTAGCTCACAAATCCAACCTTCCAGTGTTAAATCATCATCAGATGAGATGGACTGGTACCAAATGATGAGATGGACTGGTACCAAATGATGAGATGGACTGGTACCAAATGATGAAATGGACTGGTACCAAATGATGAGATGGACTGGTATCAAATGATGAAATGGACTGGTACCAAATGATGAGATGGATTGGTACCAAATGATGAGATGGACTGGTACCAAATCTAATTAATCAATAGTTAATACTCTTATGAAATGCATGCTCTTTCAAATAGTATTATGACCAGGTAAGTATTGTCAAAGACACATATTTTATCCTGAAAACAAGTAACCTTTTCCAGTAAACTAACCAATTGTAATATGTTAGGAACATTGGAAAGAGTTGAAGAGAGTTATATACCTTTACCCTGAAGTTTGCCCTGGCTTGAATCTCTCCATCATTAAAACTCACTCAACATTTTGGAAAAATTTGACCAGGATCTGGAACTGACTGAACTTTAATGATGGTTTATCTTTAAAAATAAAAACACACCAAGCATATATGTTGACTTATAAGCAAGAACCAACTGCAAGCTGCTATTGTACAATGTGCTTGCAGATTTGGGTCTATGCATTTTGTTAGGTCTCTTTCATAGTATAAACAATATAAGCCCTAATCTACTAGATATACTCACTTATAAATTGAGTCCAACTTCAAACTGAACCAAGATCTGCAATTGCATAATGCGCTTGCAGGTCTGGGTTTGTGCCATTTTTTAGAAGTAATCAGTAGAACAAACATCAATTCTGATATGCAGGCACATTATGTTATGACAGATCTGAATCTATACTGTATGCAGCTGGAAATGTTTTATACTTGAGTATATACGGTATGAGTCTAAAGTGAGATGGGCTTAGATTATCACAGATTTATGAAGCAATGCTCTCATAAGAAATGTTTGTTCCCATAATTCTGTTGGAAGCTGTGTATTGTTCATCACCATGCAGCTAATGAGTGACCTGTGGAACTGTTAATGTGTATCCCACCTTGTCAAACTAAGCCTGGCAGATGTTCTCCTAGCAAATAAGTAAATGTAAGTGCCAACTTGTCAAAACTGAGCCTGGAGGATATTCTCCCAAAAAATATTATAATGGAAGTCTCACCTTGTCAAAACTGAGCCTGGAGGATATTCTCCCAAAAAACTATGATAATGGAAGTCTCACCTTATCAAAACTGAGCCTGGAGGATATTCTCCCAGCAAATTAAGTTAAGCTAAGTCCACCTTGTAAAGCTCAACCTCAAGAATAATCTCCCCAAAATTATGATCTAATAATGTAGTTGGAGGGGAATGCTATTTCTGATTCCAGAAAAATGTTCATGTTGACTGCTTTTAAAACAAAACTGAGCCTGGATGATATTCTCCCAAAAAAACTATGATAATGGAAGTCTCACCTTGTCAAAACTGAGCCTGGAGGATATTCTCCCAGCAAATTAAGTTAAGCTAAGTCCCACCTTGTAAAGCTCAACCTCAAGAATAATCTCCCCAAAATTATGATCTAATAATGTAGTTGGAGGGGAATGCTATTTTGGATTCCAGAAAAATGTTCATGACTGCTTTTAAAACAACTTTCTGGTTTTTCTTGAAAAAGCTCAGAAGTTGGTGTGATGTAGTTTTTGAATGATTGAATGTCATTTAAACTATTATGTCAAAAACTCATCATCCAAAGCAAGTGATTTATTCATTCAGTCATCTTATGCCATACCAAAGTAATTTTTAGTAAATGTTAAATCAATAAACTCCATGACATACTTTGAAATGGCAAGCTATATTACTTATAAGTGATAAAATTTATTTGCATGTTCTTGTGCCACTATGATAGTACATGCGGTATTGAAGTTGACTTATCTGCTGAAGATGGATTGACCTACCACTTTGTCCTGGATATGCTTCACTTGGTTGAACATCACACGAGCCATCAGTTAAGGATGTGTCATCGATGGCAATGTCTCCTCTGTAACCCTTACCCCTAACACCTTCAAATATGATCTAAAAATAGACACAAATGAAAATATACCATATATACACACTAGTAAGTTGATTCCAGATGCAAAATGCACAGACCCTGATCTGCCATCACATAATGTGATGAAATTTTAACTACTGATTTGACTAATATTTCATGAACAATTTGTAACAGTTTACTTTTTCTCATACTTTTCTTTCTAACAACACTTTTATGGTAACAGATATTTAACTAGTGATTGAGCAAGAAAATGCATAACAACCCATAACTTTTGTGAATTTGACTTCTTTGGACTTCTTAGGACACTTAACTACAGAAAATATCACAATTTCCACATAGCTAAATACTCAAAAGTTCACTGACAATTATCCATAACTATCAAATTAATTTTCTGAGGTCCAGTTTTATTAAATAATAGAAAGGAAGAGTAACTAAAAGCACAATCTGAAGGAGTTTTTTTTCTTCATTTTAATTAGGAACAGTATCATATTAAACAGGATTTTATATACAATATACTGATTAATGACAAAACAAGAATTTGTCCATGACAACATTAATGTAACACTCACCTGCCAGGGTTTGGATGTATACACTGGAGTGATATTAAACTGCCCAGGATTCCACTGGTCTCCATAGTCTGAAGTCAGGCTCCAGGCAAGGGCTTCAGCAGAAAATGTGTCCACAGAATTGTTGGTCAAAATGTAGACATTTAGGGCACCTATGTCAGATCCGAACATGTGGTAGTAAAAATTTAAGCAGCGAGTGTTATTGGTGGGTGGGAAAACTTCACTATACAATCGAGCTTTGTTACCATTTACCCTTGGGGCACTTGTTTCAATGTACATGTAGTAGCCCTGGGCAGTACCTTGGGTGTGGTCAATGCTTGGACCGGTGAACTGACTTATTGCCTGCCCCTTCTTTCTCAGCCAATCGAAATCATCATTAATCTGTGTGTTGGTCCAAGAACAAGTGTCCTTTTCAAAATCACAATATCCTGAAGAATAAAAATGGATAAATAAATTTTCTTTCATAATTTGAAAAAGAACTAAATTTACACATATCTAAACCTAGATCTACTGTTTTATTTATACTTGCAATAACAATAAAGAAATAATCTGTACATATCAAGTCATAATAGTAACCCAAAGTTAGGAATAAGACAAATTATGTGCATTTTCTCAAAGATAAAAAGTTAAATGGCCATGGTCTGTACACACATAAATAATAAAATACTATAATGTGAATTATTCACACATAAATAATAACATACTATACTGTGAATTGTACACACATAAATAATAACATACTATACTGTGAATTGTACACACATAAATAACATACTATACTGTGAATTGTACACACATAAATAACATACTATACTGTGAATTGTACACACATAAATAACATACTATACTGTGAATTGTACACACATAAATAATAACATACTATACTGTGAATTGTACACACATAAATAATAACATACTATACTGTGAATTGTACACACATAAATAACAACATACTATAATGTGAATTGCCTGTTTAAGATTTTTCTTCTGTAACAAAATATGACCAAACATTTTGACACCAACATAAAACATGCATATTTATATTATTTCTGGAAGGGAAATATTCACAGTTATGTGAGTCAACTTATAAAGTTATACAGATAAATAAATAGGATTCAAAATTGAGATATAAATCACATGGATTAAACATGTCTTTAAAATTCTGACCATTATACCATTATCTTGTTACTGATTTCATCAGAGCAAAAGTAAGGTACATTACATATCATCTGTGAATATTTGATAGATAATGTAGGTCACAATTACTCTGTTCTTTAATATGGTGATGCTCTGTTTCTTACGCTGTATGATCCTATCCAGCATGATGACAGTACAAGCAATAAGGTCCATGACATATATGCATAAAAATGTTCTTGGTAAATGAAGCTTGAAAAGCAGATCACACTAACATACTTTCTGTAAGGTGGTGCTCTACTCTTCAGACTGCATTCAAATCAACTTTCATGCCTATAGAGATAATGGCATCCAAAATACTGACCTAAACATAAAGGAAAATTACATGTGCTAATGTCATTATCATGGATATAGCATAAAAATTAAATTTTAAAGATAATTAAACAAAAACAATTAACAAAGGTACTAATCTCACCAGGATCAGTGCAAGCTCCAGGGGCAACTGATACATCATCAATAGCAATGTCACCATGGTAACCATTTCCTCTGATGCCTTCAAACACAAGCTAGAAAAGAAAACAGAAAGTACAGTAACTGCTAAGGCTCACCATTGCAAATTCCCAGGATACCACCTATGATTGCATAATAAAGTTTGGTTAGTAATAATTTTAACATTTTGTATTTATAATTTTAATATGTGTGACCTTTGATTCTTTCCAGTGACCCTTGAGAAAAAGGCCAATAAAGACTCTCCACTTACTACCCCTGGGACAACATAGCCACAAAGTTCCATAAAACTCAACCAGAAAATTAGATAAAGATGTGATAATGAGCCATAATTTTTTAAAAAGTTCTTTACTAATCTGTGCTAACAATGTTTGTGGCAAAAGAATCCAAATCCAAAATGTTAAAAACTGTGTAAACAAAACTTGAAAATGCCTATGTCTTTAAAATTTAATCAGATCATCTACATATTAATACAAATATGTCTATAAGTTTTCTGATCAGGCCAAAGAGTTAAAAATTTAGTTGCTGTAATATCCTGAAATTCTGATCATCTAATTATGATCATGATAAAACATGGTCATTTAATTATGACAATGATAAATTGTTTACAATTTTATAACTTGTAATAAGTTTTCAAAATTCATGTGTCTTGTAAAATAGGAAACTCATTTCACAAGTAATAAGCACTTAGCAATGTCTTGGGGATACATGGAAATGCTAGTTACAAGCACTGAAGTTGATTATCTGATTATCAAGCATCAAAAATCATTTTCAAAATGAAGAATGTTCATTGATTTGTTTGCTGTACACATGAACTTCATTAATCACAATAGTGTACACAGGAATCTTCATTTATCGCATTGGTGTACACATGAATCTTCATTAATCGCATTGGTGTACACATGAATCTTCATTTATCGCATTGGTGTACACATGAATCTTCATTTATCACATTGGTGTACACATGAATCTTCATTTATCGCATTGGTGTACACATGAATCTTCATTAATCGCATTGGTGTACAAATGAATCTTCATTTATCGCATTGGTGTACACATGAATCTTCATTTATCGCATTGGTGTACACATGAATCTTCATTTATCGCATTGGTGTACACAGGAATCTTCATTTATCGCATTGGTGTACACATGAATCTTCATTTATCGCATTGGTGTACACATGAATCTTCATTTATCGCATTGGTGTACACATGAATCTTCATTAATCGCATTGGTGTACACAGGAATCTTCATTTATCGCATTGGTGTACACATGAATCTTCATTTATCGCATTGGTGTACACATGAATCTTCATTTATCGCATTGGTGTACACATGAATCTTCATTTATCGCATTGGTGTACACATGAATCTTCATTAATCGCATTGGTGTACACATGAATCTTCATTTATCGCATTGGTGTACACATGAATCTTCATTTATCGCATTGGTGTACACATGAATCTTCATTTATCGCATTGGTGTACACATGAATCTTCATTAATCGCATTGGTGTACACAGGAATCTTCATTTATCGCATTGGTGTACACATGAATCTTCATTAATCGCATTGGTGTACACATGAATCTTCATTTATCGCATTGGTGTACACATGAATCTTCATTAATCGCATTGGTGTACACAGGAATCTTCATTTATCGCATTGGTGTACACATGAATCTTCATTAATTGCATTGGTGTACACATGAATCTTCATTTATCGCATTGGTGTACACATGCATTTTCATTTATCGCATTGGTGTACACATGCATTTTCATTTATCGCATTGGTGTACACATGCATTTTCATTAATCTGATTGTTGTAGACATGAATCTTCCTTAATCTGATTGGTTTATACCTGAAACTTCATTAATGTGATTGGTGTATACCTGAATCTTCATTAATGGGATTGGTGTATACCCGAATCTTCCTTAATCTGATTGGTTTATACCTGAAACTTCATTTATGGGATTGGTGTATACCTGAAACTTCATTAATCTGATTAGTGTATGCATGTGCAACTTTGAATCCTGTATGTGCAATCAGATCTGCTTTTATCTGTAAATTTTAAGGCAGTCATTATTCTTTTCCATTATTATTTTTAATAAGTTAATTAGGAAAAACTTACTTGGTAGTCACCGCTGGGCTGAATGGTGACTTGCCCCCTGCGCCACTGGTTGCCCTGATCAAAAGACCTGGTCCATACAACTGGACCTCTACTGGTGGTAGCCATGCCTCCTGGTGCCACATACACATTCAAGGTGTTTATCTCAGGACCATACATGTGGTACCAAAATACCAGACACATTCCATTACTGTCACCTTGATAATGGTAGGTTGGACTGATCAATCGTGCAGAATCATTTGGCTGTCGTGGTGCTGATGTTTCAATGTAGACATAATGCCCTGTACTTGTTCCCTGTGTGTGATCAGAACTTGGCCCAGTGCCAACAGTGCTTGTGTAGCCACTGAACCATGTCCAGTCAAATCTATCAGTCTGATCTTGGGTATATCCACATAGATGAGAGTCTTCAAAGTCACATTTGGTTGGATTACCTGGAAAAAAATGACACCATATTGATAATGGTGATATCACAATTATCTTTTTTGTGCTTCTGAAAGAGCAGCTGTAAGCACTTGCTACATACATCTGTGGTTTTAAGTTCAATCCAGCATTAAAAAAATATAAAAGGATAAATGGTTTTGTCCACAGTGATATCCTATCATTTCTACCCTTCAGGTCACATCATGTAAATTTATATGGTCAGGTGAAAAGATCTCATCAAACCAAAATGAGACGGATGAATGTTAAACATTCCATAAGGAAATTAAAATGAAATTGTTTGAAAACTGTATTATACATGATAAATATATTTATAAAAATGTCTTGGCTGTAACAATAATAACTATAATCATTGTCTATAAAAAACAAGGTGTTTAATTGTAAACACAATTCCCTTTTGATAATAGAAACAAATCTTTAATAGCCAGCAATATACTGGTGTCATTTTGGACTGATGCCAAGGTTAAGTGACTTCCAGAGTTATGTTACAACACCAGTATGAGGTTGGTGTGGAGAGGGTTTAAACCAGGTACCCACTGGTTATGAGTCTAAGTTAACAACTAAGCCACCATGTGGAGAAACGACATATACTATTCATGAAAATGCATCAACATACAAAGTTTCATCAAATTTTATGGAGTCAAAACAAAGTTTGATTAGTCAAGATGTAATAGGTACAGTAGATTTAACAAAATGACTAAAAATACAAACATCACTTCAGCAGGGAAATTAGGTCATGGTGGTATAGTTGTATTATGGTTGAACTCCTTGAGAAGCACCCATACTCCTTTTTCCATTGGTGATAAAGGATTCAAGATAATGAGAGTGTGATAAAACTAGCAAGAAAACCAATTTTGATAAGTGAGTGTGATAAACATCATGTGGACACAAAAAACATATCTTAGTTACAAATAACAAAGTTTTTAATATACCTCCAACAGATCACTAATCTTTGAATAAATCTGTCTTAGAAATTTTAAAGCCTACAAAGATTACAAAAGATGGTTTTACTACTTATGTGCTATGCTTGTTGTTTTTTAGAAAGATGTTACAACAGACAGAAAAAATTGCAATGCACATTATGGTTGCATGGAACAACATCTTATCCATGTGTTGGCATAGTGTATTACACACACAACGTTTTGATTTAGATAACTGAGAGGGGATCTTATAAGAGCATATCCATAATAAAGGTATGATTGTATTTTTAACAAAGATAATATTTTCACCTGAATTTATTACACAAGGTCCAACAGGTAGGCGAATATCATCCAAAGCAATGTCTCCACGATAACTGATGCCTCTGACACCTTCAAAGATTATCTAAAGAAGAAAATATTGCACATGTAAGTGTTCCTTTTGTCTTAGTGTCTCAACCATGTCCTTTTGCAATGTCGTCTTGAAAACAGTGATACCCAAGTTATACCATACTCACATAGATGAGACAATGATGATAGACACAATATGAATTTAAATTTCTGTTTCAAATACTTTAAATCCTGTATTTTCAGCAAGGAAATATCTTTCTAAAAATAATGACATTTTGAATACTACTATTTTGTGTTGTAATATTGTTTATGAAGAAAGACAAGAAAACAAGGTTGCCAGTAAAAGAACAAGTTCAAAGGTTTAAACATATGAGGTACATAATTACTGCTGCTATTGTGTATATATATAAATATATATATATATATATATATATATATATATATATATATATATATATATATATATATATATATATATATATATATATATATACACAGATGCAATAAACTGACGACGAACAGTACAAAACTGGTAACTAACTAGCCTAAGTGCTTTCGACTCTTAATGAGTCTTTTTCAAAGGCAAATACAAAACATATATACGACAAACAAATAAACACAAAAACGTTGTGTTTGTAAACCTCTACATGGCTGTCTTCACATGTGCTAAAACTATAAATACAACCAGCTTGTATAGACTAGTTGCGGAAACTGAAAACGTTGTATAATTCCCTAAAAGTCTACAAGCCAAAGCGACATCTATTTTTACTTTTTGTACATATGTAATGCAGATTATATCCCGGATATTGGATTCTATACCGTTTACTCTTATAGTAAAAATTGAAGGATAATAAGATTTAGAAAATGTTAAATTCTACTAGTGCATAGTTTTCATTTTCTAGTCTTCTTGGTTTAGACCGCTTGGTTTCAATGTTCTAAGGCGGCGTATCCAGTATGATTCCTTTTCCTTCCTGGTTTCGGAACTCCAGCTGTGGTTGTTAGCAATAGCGATAAATATTATATCACTGAAAGTGTGGCCAGGGGAGGAGAAGTGTTCTGCGACCGGGCTTCTGTACAGCTTTTTTGTCATCCAATCAGATCTATGAAGGTTTATTCTTTTGTGTAGCTTTTCAGTTTCTCTGACGTACTGAAGGCCACAGATCTTACATGTGATGAGATAAATCACATTCTCTGTTTTGCACGTTTTGTTTGGACCATGTATGTTTAGTTTTTCTTTAGTCACTGTGCTAGTGAATGTCTTGGTCTCTATCATATGTTGACAGGTTTTGCATCTTTTATCGCCACAGGGTCCAGATTGACTAGATTGGTTTTGACTAGCGATTGGCGTTAGCTTTGCCCTGACTAGGATGTCCTTTAGGTTTGTTCGGAAGTATTAGGTTTAGTATGTCTGACGATTGCACGGTCGGCCAGTGGTTTGCGATGATTTTACCTACTTTGGGATTGTCTGGGTGATAGGTCAGAATAAATGGTATCCTATCAACCTTTTCTTTCTGTCCATATCTGAGTAGGTCATCATGGTTTGTTTGTTTGGCCCTTTGGATTGCCTCCGCAATCAGGTCTTTGTCGTAGCCTCAGTAAATTAAATGTTAAGCCAGCTCTTCAGACTTTTCTAGGAATCTTTCATCGTCGGAGCAAATTCTGCGTATCCTCAGTGCCTGGCTATATGGAATGTTTATTGCATCTATTTTAATTAATCCCTGACATACGTGATCCCTTGGTGGATCCAGTACGCTTGAAAGGGTTGTTATTCGCCATATGATTTGTATTCTTTATATATATATATATATATATATATATATATATATATATATATATATATATATATATATATATATATATATATACACACATACATACATACATACATACATACATACATACATACATACATACATACATACATACATACATACATACATACATACATATATATATATACACAAAATTTTTTAATGCATGCTGACAACATAACCATGTGTTTTATAGCAATTGTGCAGCTGTCAAATTAGGCATCAAAGACATCACCAGTTGAACAGGCAGAAAAAGCCCAGCTAATAGCATCGGAACTGTTTCTGGTGGGACATTGTGAGAAACTCTGATGGGGACTTGGTATCGGAACTTGATGATACAGATGTGTTAGAGAATGCTGCTAACTTTTATCTGTATGCTAAGTGATGATAGGGCATAGTTATTCATGCTTATTCAGTTGTAACCAGGAAAACTCGAGGAAAAATTAGTTCAAAGCCTTGTTTATGCATATGGGAACATGGAATCAGCAAACCACAAATCATTTTCCTACTCTGGGATTTGATGGTAAAATTCTGGTCCATTCATGAGTAGAAAATTGATAGATGTATAAAAAAGTATAAATTGCTGCTCAAGCAAATCTCATGACTCTATATAAAATTTTGACCATTTTTACATGATAAACAAAGGTTCTGAAGAATTTTTTTGCCTCCCCTATGAACACATCATGATGTTGTAGATCTTTGCATAAGCAGGTCAGACAAGAAACTGAATTCACCCACAGTTGTACAAGTTATATAATCTATAATGCAGAATCTCAATACTGATGCTGCTATGGTACCTGCCAGAAAATTTTGCCTACATCACACCAGTCAAATGTAAGACTGTAAAACATCTTTTAAAAAACCAAACTGATTAGCAAATAACCTGATATCCTGCTACAGGCTGTATTGTTATCTGCCCTTGTTTCCATACATTGCCCTGGTTGCCTTGCCTGCTGAAGATTTTGGTGCCCAATATTGTTGCCCCTGTGTTCCTCACATAGACATTCAGGGCATTGATGTGGGTACCATACATGTGGTACCAGAAACTGAGACAGTGGGGCTGTCCATCATTTATCATCGGGCTGATCAGGCGGGCTGTGTCATTTGGATTCCGTGGAAAAGAAGTCTCAATGTAGATGTACCAGCCTTGCGCTGTGAAAAGATATAATAAGAGCCATCTAAATAAATGAAGATCACTCACCAATTAGACTGAGTAGATTTTTAAAAAATTTATGAATATACCTTTGACACTCACTGAAAAGTCCCTTAGCATACTGGACATCTATATATAACATAGGTATGAGCATGGATTCCTTTAATTTTTATATATTTTTAACTTATGGCTGATGAGAACCAAATAAAATGAAGTTTCATTTTAGTGACTTTGTGTACCAATACCATATAATGGTCTTGTTTTGTACTTTGTGTACTAATACCCTATAATGCCCTATTTTGTTATTTTCTGTACTAATACACTATAATGCCCTATTTTGTTATTTTCTGTACTAATACAATATAATGACATATTTTGTTATTTTCTGTATTAATACACTATAATGCCCTATTTTGTTATTTTCTGTATTAATACTATATAATGCCCTATTTTGTTTTTTTTCTGTACTAATACCCTATAATGCCCTATTTTGTTATTTTCAGTACTAATACACTATAATGCCTTATTTTGTTATTTTCTGTACTAATACACTATAATGCTCTAATTTGTTATTTTCTGTACTAATACACTATAATGCCTTATTTTGTTATTTTCTGTACTAATACACTATAATGCCCTATTTTGTTATTTTCTGTACTAATACACTATAATGCCTTATTTTGTTATTTTCTGTACTAATACACTATAATGCCCTATTTTGTTATTTTCTGTACTAATACACTATAATGCCCTATTTTGTTATTTTCTGTACTAATACACTATAATGACCTATTTTGTTATTTTCTGTACTAATACACTATAATGCCCTATTTTGTTATTTTCTGTACTAATACACTATAATGCCTTATTTTGTTATTTTCTGTACTAATACCCTATAATGCCCTATTTTGTTATTTTCTGTACTAATACACTATAATGCCTTATTTTGTTATTTTCTGTACTAATACACTATAATGCCCTATTTTGTTATTTTCTGTACTAATACAATATAATACTCTATTTTGTTTTTTTTTTAGAACTAATACACTATAATGCTCTATTTTGTTTTTTTTAGTACTAATACACTATAATGCCCTATTTTGTTATTTTCTGTACTAATACAATATAATGCCCTATTTTGTTATTTTCTGTACTAATACACTATAATGCCCTATTTTGTTATTTTCTGTGCTAATACATTATAATGCCCTATTTTGTTATTTTCTGTACTAATACCCTATAATGCACTATTTTGTTATTTTCTGAACTAATATACTATAATGCCCTATTTTGTTATTTTCTGTACTAATATCCTAAAATGCCCTATTTTGTTATTTTCTGTACTAATACACTATAATGCCCTATTTTGTTATTTTCTGTACTAATACACTATAATGCCCTATTTTGTTATTTTATGTACTAATACACTATAATTCCCTATTTCTTTTTTTGTGCACCATACTAATACCCAATAATGCACATAACCTATCAAGGTGTTCCACTTATAATGCAGTATACTTTCAGGGCTCTCAAGGATGGCATTACAATAAGGAAGCAATATAAAGTCCTTTACCATGTTTATAACAGAATTATAAATTTGGCAACAGCCCATAGTGTAGTTCAGTCTGTTATCCCATAATGACATCACATTTTATGCATCAACAATAATCATTCCTACTTAATAGTCATGTGGGTGGTGTGGTTAAAAATATCATGATCTTAAATATTATTTGTAATTAATTTTTTTAAATTTATATTTATTGTCAAAATTTGTTGGGCTAAGAATAGTGCAAGAAATTATACAAAATCTAGAGTCTTTACTCACGTGTTCCTTTTGTGTGATCTCTAGTGGGACCTGTTAGAATCGTTCCTGTAGGACCCTGGGCTCTTGTCCAATCAAAGTTGTCTCCTGTCATTTGAGTCCACAAGCACAAATTCTGCTCAAAGTCACAGTCATACTGAGTAGGTGCTGGAATGAAATATGCATGGGGTGGAGATACATTTAGCCAAAATTTGAAAACACAGCTCCATTTTAAGACAAAAAGCGACTTTCTGAAGGCTTCATGTATTTTTATCTTTAAAGCTTTATTACTTTACTCTCTCACTTTAAAAGAATTTAAACAGATTTTCTATACAGGAAATATTTTATAATCTGAATTTTAAATATTCTTTATTTAATAATAACAAAATAGAATCCTAGTTCTGTGATTATTTCACTACTTGTATATTCTAGTGTTATGGTGTAAGGGATTTCTGGATTGTTTTTGTGTAAATACTACTGTATGCACTCACTTCTAACACGAGTCTAACTGCAAACAGCACAGATCAAGATCTGCCATCACATGATGCACTGGCAGATCTGGGTCTGTGAAGTTTGTAAGGAGTAATCAGTAGAACAAACAGCATAGACCCTGATCTCCAGGTGTATTATGCAATGACAGATCTAGATCTTTGTTTTCAACACTTGGACTTGTAAGCATGCATATAAGGTAATGTATTGAAACAATATTCCAATTTTTCAATAATACCTGTCCTTAGATTTCAAATTCTGGCCAGTGTAAATCCAAGCCATAGTGCAAATGGATTTGTGTTTGTAAATAATACATCTTAGTAATTTCATTTGTCTGCTGCAAGTGAATTTGCTTTATTGTGCTAACAAGTCTTTTGCATTAAATAAAGTCCACAAAGTGAAAAAAGGCATTGAAATTATTTTGCAACTATTCAAAGTCTAATCTATGCATATAAATAAGATAGACAAATTTTATTTGTCTATATAGACTGAATTTTGCATAATTTTGCTAACAAGCTTCTTTGGACAGACAGACAGGATTAAATCAAGGTGCCTTCAGCTGTCTACATTGCAAAAAATTCTTTACAATTTTTAATTTCAAAGATTACCCTAATTTCATTTGTAGATTAATTTCAATAAGTGTGAACATATTTTATAGTCCTTGAATAAAACAATGTATAGTTTTTCAAAGCCTGTGGTCAATATACTTGTATATATCATGCATTATGTTAATCAAACATTTTTTTTTGGTGTTTCATATGCAAAGAATACAAAACTTGACACAATCCTTATCACTCACTTGGTGTTGATCCTGGGGTCGTAGATGAGACTGCACTAGTGACTGTTGACTGTGTTGTGGAACTGAGAGCAGGATTTGCTTCAAGTGGCCTCACTGAAAATTTCAAATACCGTATGTACTCACTTATAAGTCATATCCAACTGCAGACTGCACAGACCCAACTCTGCCATCACATAATGCACTGGCAGGTCTGGGTCCATTCAGTTTGTAAGGAGTAATCAGTAGAACAAACAACATAGACCCTGATCTGCAGGTACATTATGTGATGGCATGTTGTGGTCTATGCTGTTTTAAGTTGGACTTGACCTAAAACATGTATGTATGGTGCTAATATCCTAACTAATGTAAAGAATTTAACAAATTTGATTAGTAATCAAGGCAAATGAAATTTTCCAAGTTAAACATTTCAATCTTTCAAGAAAGATCAATCATTTAGTGTTTCAACACCAGTGTAGCAATATGAATAAACACATATCCTGATTCTGAATTTATGACATGTGTAATGACACAAACATTGAATTTTTTCTTTAGGAATATTTTATGATACCTTGATTTGTCATCACAATACACAATTAAAACACAACAACCATAAAAGAAAAAATATATTTATTGTAAATAGTCATAAAAAATGTATGATTAGGCTGAGATTCTGAATTCTAAATATTCAAGATTTCTGTATTTAACAATGAATTTGTGTAAATAGTCTTACCATTGCAATAAGTGTTGGTGAAACTGATGTCATCCACCGCAATATCTCCAGTGTAATCACTGCCACGAATGCCCTCAATTACCACCTAAATATAACATAAGATGAAATAAACCTTAATTTAAAACTAAAAAAAAAATTATGGGTGGGTTGGAAGCTGCACCTTTTCTTCACACATCAGATATATTATCCACTGAGCCACTCCTGCCTTCATTAGTCTCCTCTTGTTACAGGCAGGCAAGCAAAACAAACCCATTCTATATACTTATATGAGTTTTAAAATTTGGGGCCTTGCACAATTATCTCAGCACAAAGAACTAAAGTTCTGTGTATTCCAATAATCAAAATTATAGTTATTTCTCATTTAAATAAAGTAATAATCTCATTAAATTTTTTTAATCAAATATGTATGTATGTATGTATGTATGTATGTATGTATGTATGTATGTATGTATGTATGTATGTATGTATGTATGTATGTATGTATGTATGTATGTATGTATGTATGTATGTATGTATGTATGTATGTATGTATGTATGGCATTTAATTAAATACAAAGAAATGCACACGAGACTTAAGGAAGAAAGACCTTTGGAAATAAACATAAATATGAAGTACTACAATATCAAAGATGATGGCTAAAAATGTTAACATTCTATTAAACGTATACAAAATTAAGAATAGAAGTGAAATATATAATTGCCTTTAAATATTTGGCCAATTATAATTACTAAACTTTATTTACTAAAATCAAACATTCTTTTTTGGTAATACATCATCATATGTTACTCATTTAAGTTCACACAAAAAATACTCTCACATGTAATTCAGTTCACATAAAAATACTGTCTGACAAGTCATTAAGATAAACACATATTATACTGTCTGACAGGGTAGAATCTGATAAATTCAATCAGTTTACACTGGCAGGGTATACAATCATGTCCAAAATATGTGTTTCGCTATCAGTGGACAACTCATAAAGATAAATACAAATTATACTGTCTGACAGGGTAGAAGCTGATAAATTCAATCAGTTTACACTGGCAGGGTATACAATCTTGTCTAAAAAATGTGTTTTACTATCAGTGGACAAGTCATTAATATAAACACAAATTATACTGTCTGACAGTGTAGAAGCTGATAAATTCAATCAGTTTACACTGGCAGAGTATACAATCTTGTCCAAAAAATGTATTTCACTATCAGTGGACAAGTAATTAATAAAAACACAAATTATACTGTATGATAGGGTAGAAGCTGATAAATTCAATCAGTTTACACTGGCAGGGTATACAATCTTGTCCAAAAAATGTGTTTCACTATTAGTAGAGACTGGCAGGGTATATAATATGGTTCCCAATAATATATCCCACTATCAATAGGCAATGACAGTGAATATAATCTAGTACACAAAATGTTTTCCGATGACAGTGGACACTAGGTGGGTATGCAATCTACCCAAGACTGAAGTGTACATGAGTCAGGTATGTGTTTTACATGTGATTAGCACAATAACCACTTCATCTCTGTGATTGACTTCATCTCTGTGATTGTTCTAAATGAGGAATAACTGATTACAAATGAGATCATAAAGCTTCATGTAGTTTGATGTATTCAGGAGACTAGACTGGTTTTCCTATGCTGTAGAATTTGCCACACAACAAATTTAACTGTCCATGTCTCATCTTTATTGTTTATACTATATGTGATCTAGACCATATCCATCTTCTGTTTATCCTCATTGTTCCATGATCATATTATATGTTCACTCAATTTTAATAGATGAAATTAGTTTAGTTCATTACATTTTTTCAATCCTGAAAAGTAAGCATATTTGTGAAAATTAATTGTTTTCCTTTAAATGATACTTTTATAATTATAACTTCCATGATACAATTTTTTAAATTTGATACTTGCCAAAATCACCATAAAAATAAAATGGTCTACTGATCACAAAATATTGTGAAGTTATGTTACTGAAATCTTGTAATAAAGTTTGATGAGAAGTCCATCACCACTTTTGCTTGAAATGGGCCAACATTTTTCTTGCTAGAAAACCCTGTCTACTGATTAATTCACTATTCCTTTTCTGCAGTTTTGTAACATTGGTCCCTGGACGTGCCTGAGAAGAAATACTATATTCTTACCCTATATGGGGTTGAACTTCTAATTCCTGCTTGTCCAAAAAGCCAGTTATCCTGATGGTCACCACTGAGGTGCCAAAGAGTATAGTTCATGGATCCATTCACAAGGTACACGTTGAGACTGCCAATACCTGTTCCAAACATATGGACCCAGAAATTCATGCAACTTCCCGTTGTGGAATCAAACTGCTGACTTTGAATGCGGGCAACATCACCAGGTACACGTGGTGCACTGGTCTCGATGAAGATGTATTTACCTGTACATTGAATATTCTCATGAATAAAACTTCATTAAAACCAAAATCACCATAAAAAATGGTCTACTGATCAGAAATTTCTTTCTTTTCAATAAACTTTACTCAAAACCTAACTTTTAGTATGGTTCCATAGGCTTTTTGGCTATTGGTTTTGCTTATTTATTTCTTAAAAAGCTCTTTTAACACAATACTGGCTAAAACATGCTGATGAAATGGAAGCTAAGTGTCTTTCTTAAGGAAAGATGAAGAAAGCCATCCTGATCTGGTCTAGGCAAGTATTTAACCTGCAACCCTTGTATTATGATCCTAATGCTTTACCAACTGAGCCACTATAACTCCCTGCAAAATCTTAGTCTTGAGAAGTTTCACTGTATTTTAATTAAATAAATGAAAGTTGTTTTTTAATATAAAATCATATGGCATTATCAACCTACTTTTAAAAGTGGTTACCTATAGCATATCTAAACACTACATCAAATAATTTAAATTAATAATATTAGGCCACTTTGTGTTTATAAGCTTTTCTGCTGAATACTTGCCATATTTCCTACTAGTATCAGTGCATCATATCTAATAGCATTAACAACAATAAATATTTGGTTATCTCACAAATTATCTATTTCATTTTGCCACCATTTTAAACCCTATTTATAATCTAACCAACTGCATTTTTATTTGTTTTGTACATTTTATTTTTTACATTACATGTACAGGTCTACATTATTGGTGCTGGACCATTTTCCACTCTTCCTGAATCATAAAAGTGACTTGAGTTTATCTGTGATAAAAAGAATGATTTGAATGGTTATTACTATTCAGTTTTTTTCCCAAAATAGGCAAAATATTAAACACTTAATAGTAATAAGTCAAACAGTACCAAACTTCAGGGGATTTAAAAGGCTGTCAAGCAAAATGAAATGCTTTTCAAGGTCTTTTCCTATATTTTCTAATTCTCAAAGGTTTTTTAAGATCTGTGGAAACTATAACACCTACCTGAACTGTCCCCTCGTGTGTGGTCTGTTGAAGGCCCTGTGAATTGGCTGCTTGTTGAACCACTGTTCAGGATCCAATCAAAATTATCATTCTGGAGATTTGTCCATGTACAGTATGTCCCACTATCAAAGTTACAGTTGCCTAAAGATATAAATATGTTACTTATGTGATTTGAATGCATAATCATTCATTGCTATGACACAACAATCTCAACAAAAACAAACTAAAATCACTATTTAAATACAATATGGTGTTGGCATCATTGAGTTACTCTTATAACAAAATTTAATCCAACTCAGTGAAGCATAATATATGTGCCATAATGATCTATTTTTGTAATGAAGGAGTAGTACTCATCAAGATGGATCCCACACACCAAGTTTATTCATTCTAGACTGGATAGTATGTACATAGTATGAAAAAAAACTATAATATGCAATGTTGGTCACCATGAGCTTCCATGTATGAGTGTGATACTAACATAAATACAATCTACAATCATTTAGCCTGTTAATCAAGCATGAATTGTTTAAACACAAAATGTAATCAAAGTCAGTAAACCATGAAAGTCACACTATCCTACTTTTGTGGTGATGGGTGTAATACTTGTCAAGATGTAACCCTCATTACATTTCAAGACTCCAGGTAAAACAGTATGCAAATTTTATGCAAAAAACCTATGAGGTCAGCTAAATGCAAAAACATAATCCAAGACAGTAAAATGTGAAACATATTTAACTGACTTTCACTTGCCAAAGCATACAATCATATAGTTTGATGAATCTAGCATGAGTTGGGCTTGAAAAAAAAAAAACATCTAGCAAATAATTTAACAGAAGTCAGTTAATCATTAAATATTTGTCATAGTGACCTAATTTGTGTGATGATGGTGTAAATGCACACTCTCACCAGGTTTCATGATTCCAGGTGTTACATCATGTATGCATTGTGCAAACTAAAACTCTGTGGTCATAAGGTAAATGCAAAACTATATCTGTAAAATGTGAATGTATGTCCGTGACCTTTTATTGTAAGGTTGTGGCACTAATAATGATGCATATAATCATTTAGTATGCAACAAAGACTGAAAAATCAACCTAAATCAAAAAATGTAACCCAAGTCAGGAAAGCATGAAATACAGTTCACAGTAGACTAGTTTTTATATGACATTATACTCTTGGTGAGATGCATCCATTATTCGAATTAGGTTAATATGATCTAAGTTTATTCGTGTGTAACGAATGAATGACTAAAAGAAACAAAGTCATCCAAGCATGAAACTATGTCAAACTGACCTAGTTTTCATATGGCAGTGTTATTCTTCTGAAGATGCATCCACACACCAGTTTTCATGAGTGTAAGTGAATTAGAGTGTAAGTGAATTAGAGTGTAAGTGAATTAGAGTCTAAGATTTTTAGAAATATCATACACGTTAACACATAAATGTATTACTGGACCCACATACACATGAATGACCAGGAAAAATTATATGAAAGTAATAAAGACAAGGCTTTAGAATAAAGAACAGTAAGTTACATGTGATATAATGGATCTAATCAGTGATCTACATGTGAAATGTGATATAATGGATCTAATCAGTTATCTATATTTGACATTTTGCAAGCAAAGAAATTTACATAAGATGGTTCTCCTGTTTTGTTGTAAAGAGGTCAAATGAGGATCGATGGTAAGTAGTTACAAAATTATTATACCTGTTGATATGAAATGATGCCCCATAAGTTTCTGTTCAATTTCAGGACAATTAAAAGACAAAGTTCAACATCAAACAGAAGTCTAGAAAATTCTGTCAACAAGTCAAACCTGACCTAGACCTTAATCTAAAGCCACATTTTAGCTTTTGTTTAAGCTCATGAATACCTTAACACTTACTGAGTGAAAAGGAATCTGGCTTGGCTTGACAGGTGGATATAGGTAATACACTATGCCCACTATATTGATACAGCAAGGCATAATAATTACTGGCTTGGCTTGACAGGTGGATATAGGTAATACACTATGCCCACTATATTGATACAGCAAAGGCATAATAATTACTGGCTTGGCTTGACAGGTGGATATAGGTAATACACTATGCCCACTATATTGATACAGCAAAGGCATAATAATTACTGGTTTGGCTTGACAGGTGGATATAGATAATACACTATGCCCACTATATTGATACAGCAAGGCATAATAATTACTGGCTTGGCTAGACAGGTGGATATAGGTAATACACTATGCCCACTATATTGATACAGCAAGGCATAATAATTACTGGCTTGGCTAGACAGGTGGATATAGGTAATACACTATGCCCACTATATTGATACAGCAAAGGCATAATAATTACTGGTTTGGCTTGACAGGTGGATATAGATAATACACTATGCCCACTATATTGATACAGCAAGGCATAATAATTACTGGCTTGGCTTGACAGGTGGATATAGGTAATACACTATGCCCACTGTATTGATACAGCAAAGGCATAAAAATTACCACTGAAACTGAGTGATCTCTAAGTATTGACATTCCATCTTTCAATGTTTATATTTTCTTATGGCCCAAAAAATCTTATTGCAAAACATTTACCTCCAGCATTAGCATGTATTACATGCATGAATTATCATTTTCAACTGTATTACTCACCAGGCAAGGCACAATTTCCTGTTGTTATGGAGACGTCATCAACGGCAATGTCACCTAGATAACCATTACCCACAAATCCTTCAAAGATGATGGAGTAGTTGGCAAAAGGTTGAAGAGATGCCTGCCCAAGATTCCATGCTGTGCCCTGGTTGCCTGATTTGGACCAGACTTGGAATGTTCGTTTAGGTAATGTGTTGGTGACTTGAGAGATTATCAATCGTCCAATTTGTAATCCATTCATGCTGTAGTAGAAGTTCAGGCATGCACCATATGGAGAGGAGAAAGATGGACTTATCAGCTGGGCATTATCTCCTTGTCTTCTTGGGGCACTTGTCTCAATGTACATGTAATGCCCTGCCACCAGACAAAAAAATTGAATAATAATTTTTATAACTCAAATTTCCAGTGCTGCATATTGGTCACTTAATGCTTTAGGCTGAACAAAATCAAAAAGAAATAGAAATCTTGCATCCAAAATTTTAACTCTAATTTTATCAACAAATAAAATATATTTAAAATTCTTATTAATGCTTGAATTACAAGTGCCATGAGTTATAAAAAAAAAATTATTTTTTAGAAGAACTAAACCATTTTAAACTGATTAAGAATAATAAAATACAAGCATTGATCCGTGAATGTCTTTTAGACAATTTAAAATATCAGATGATTATTGAAAAATGTCACACCATGAGGATTGCTTTTAAAACTTTAAAAATTCAAATAAATGTGCCATATTTATCAGTGGAAACCAGTTCCAATTAGTACAAACTGAAATGTGAGGTCATCTATTTTTCATATATTTCATTTATGGATTCCACATTATGATTTAGAGTAAAGAATGTTCAATAAGGTGTGTGAATAAATATATGTAGGCAAATTCTTGTCGGACATTAAACTTACTAGAGCCAAACCCTTTCTTGTGTATGATGATACTTATATCCTTTTACAGGAGATATCCATGGTCTTGTGAAAATGTAGCCTTTATGTGCTGTATACAGCTATTTACTTGTTATAATAAATAATACTCACAGTGTACTCTTACAAAATTATGATCTGTGTAAATTTTTCAAGTACAAATTTCATGAGAAAGACTTTCATCAAATAAATACCCATATTATTAGCAGTGCTTATTACATTTATGTACACACAGAGTTAGCTCCCACTAAGAGTTAGCTCTCTTTCTTGATAACTTGATTTGGAGGCTTTTTTCTCCCAGGTCTGCTGCACTCAGTACAATTAGCAATGAATCTGCTTTTCACAATGATTTAACACACAAAGTTAAATGCATGCTGGGATAAAATCATTACAGTGTTTCCTCATTATAATGATGTACATTGAAGGCATGGAGTATACCACCTTATGCAACAAATAGACCATAAAACTACATTTGTCTTCATTGATATACAGTTTTGATTTAATGGTGTGTCTTTGACAACTTGTGAAAAACAAAATTTGAATATTTTCAGAACCAAGATTTTGTGGAAGAATAGTTGTACCTTGACTGGTACCATAGGTGTGATCATTATTGGGTCCAGTTCCAACACTGGCAGTCAAGCCAATGTTGCGTGTCCAGTCAAAAACATCCGACTTGCTCTGGGTGTAGCCACAGATGTTAACTGTCTCAAAGTCACAACTATATGCTGAAATATTATAGAAATTAAAGTTAGTAACAAGATACTTTTTTCTTAAAGCAACCTTTGATTTAGCTAGAAACAACAAAACTTTAAAGCTTACCTTGATTAAAAGTACTTTAATATGACCTTAATCAAAAGTACTCTAACACTAACCCTAATCTCAAGTACCTTAAAATTGATCTTAATATCAAGTACATTAACACTAACCTAAGGTGTGTATGGATGAACAGACAGACACACAGACACATACTGATGCTGTATTGATCGCTATATCTAGCATTCACTATGATGGATTTGAAAATAAAATGTGATTACAAAATAATTTATTACAAGAGCAAAATAGAAAATAAAACATTAGTCCTGAGTTTGTAAACTGTTGTAACTAGAGATGTGTAATATCAGAGGACTTCTAAAATATGTTTAATAACCTATCCATTACTTACAAATGAAGACTGATCATAACAACCTATCCTACAATGGAGACTGATCTCAACAACCTACAAATGGTGACTGACCTTAACAACCTATTCATCACCTACAAATGGTGACTAACCTTAACCTATACATCACCTACAAATGGTGACTGACCTTAACCTATTCATCACCTACAAATGGTAACAGACCTCAACAATACATCTATTATCTACAAATGGAGACCTCAACAACCTATCCATCACATGCAAATGGAGACTGACCTTAATAACCTATCCATCATATGCAAATGGAGACTGACCTTAATAACCTATCCATCACATGCAAATGGAGACTGACCTTAATAACCTATCCATCACATGCAAATGGAGACTGACCTTAATAACCTATCCATCACATGCAAATGGAGACTGACCTTAATAACCTATCCATCACATGCAAATGGAGACTGACCTTAATAACCTATCCATCACATGCAAATGGAGACTGACCTTAATAACCTATCCATCACATGCAAATGGAGACTGACCTTAATAACCTATCCATCACATGCAAATGGAGACTGACCTTAATAACCTATCCATCACATGCAAATGGAGACTGACCTTAATAACCTATCCATCACATGCAAATGGAGACTGACCTTCATAACCTATCCATCACATGCAAATGGAGACTGACCTTAATAACCTATCCATCACATGCAAATGGAGACTGACCTTAATAACCTATCCATCACATGCAAATGGAGACTGACCTTAATAACCTATCCATCACATGCAAATGGAGACTGACCTTAATAACCTATCCATGGTTTTCAAGCCAACTGGACATTTCAGAATGTCACTGTTCATAACGTTTACCCATATATTGATGTTGGATATGTGCATAATATCAATTTTTTAATGCATTCCTGGAAATGGTCCAAAAAAACCCCAACAAAATTCATTAGAAATTATAAAAGAATAAAAATACTAAAACAAACTGTCAACTTTTCAGTAGGGATATGCTTTGTTCACTCACCATGAATAAATTTAACAAAAACTGTGATAATCTTTGAAATTCTTGATGGATTTCTATACCTTTTATGTCTCCATCTTGAACAGCATTAATTCCTCACACCAACATATAGGAAGTAAAATAAAATTTTGCAAAAAGAAAAATTGAAAGTAAAACAAAATGCAAAACATGTTTCTTTGCTAACATAAGTTTACTTTTATAGTCATATTTTTACATCTTAAACTTTATGAATGATAAAATAATGACTTTACACAAAATGGTTTTCTATTTTGACTATTACTTTTTTAAAAAATGATTTTAAAAGATTGTCATGTAAAGCGAGATTGACAAAATTCAAAACATTGATACAGCACTAAGAGAAACACATTTCCAACTGTCTGTTTGAATGTACTTCAGTATGAAATGGTCCAGTCAATGGAGAGAATGGCCTCCATATTGACAACAAGCTCAACCAATCAGATTCAAGATTACATAATTAGAGTCGTAACAAGCAAATTTTTATTGGTTGTTGATGTTGAGACAGACAAACAAGAGACTCAAGTACCATGAGCCCACTTGATCTTAAAGCCTCATGGGCCAAAAACATTGAAGTGAGGACTGAACAAGAATAAAAGCCTTTAAAACTTATCACAGAATAATATTGAAAGTATTTTACAAAATAAATATTGAATTATGTCACTTTGCTTGACAAATACACCAAGTTTTATTAAAATACTTTTAACAATCTGAAAAATGCTCCAGAAATGAAAATGCTTACAGACATATTCAACAGGAAAATCAGACAAATAGATTAACACAGCAATAGTTACATTATCTATCCCTATTACATACAATGATAATAAAAGGGACTGGAGAGGCTATTATGTGAACAACATACTATTCTTTTGGCCAATGGCCAAGAACTACTGTAACTTTTATTTTGTCTGCCAATAACTTTTTTCTAATTACAATTATATATATATATATATATATATATATATATATATATATATATATATATATATATATATATATATATATATATATATATATAATGACATATCTGGATTAAAAAGCTGAGAAACATATACGGATGGAACATTGGTAAAAATTTTCGATTTTTTCTTTCCTTGGATGCTTCCTATTAAAATACCTGACTGTCTGCAGGGCTGGAAGGAGTAGCTGATATCATCAATAGCAATATCACCTCTGAAATTCAGACCTCGTACACCCTCAAACACAAGCTGTAAGAAATAAATATGGTTCTAAGAAAATGCATATCTTTATAATACTTGATTTGGCTTGCTGTGTAGCTTTATGGCATTGCAACACATCTGGATAATATCATGCTAAGGCAAGTAGATTAAAGTGTGTTATTCAAGAAATATAAAATTTACATGTCTCATATGCAGAAGATAGAGTACTAAAAAAAGAATTATTGACATTTTTTAAACTTATAAATCAACCTAGATTTGCACTCTAATGAAATTCTTAAGGCAGTTTTCTCTTCTAATTAGATTTAACTCCCTCCAAAGTGTCATCCATTGGTACATCTTCTATAACAATACCAGTGACTGGAATAGTAACTTGTTAGATAAATGCTACATGTTACACACTTGTGTTACAGTCTGTGACATGCCTTGAATGAGCTATATACCTTGAATGACTGAGAAATCTGGATGCCAATTACAGCCTGGTACCATCGATCATCCAGTGTACCAGTGTGTGACCAGATTGGAGTTCCAAGGCTGTTGCCAATTTTTGTGTAAACATTAAGAGTGTTTATATCAGTGCCATACATGTGGTACCAGAACTGTAGGCAAGCTCCACCTGTTGCGCCTATCACTTGTGATTCAAGTCTTGCTGTGTCATTGGGTCGGCGTGGAAATGAGGTTTCAATGTACACATAATACCCTTGGCCTGCAATGGTAAGATGGAATCAAGAATAACAACATGAAGGCCATGAAGAACACTTGGCACATGTAGTTCAATGACAAATGGATGGAAAAATAAATACAAAACCTTGCAATACTGAACAAGAAAACATTACATGATAAAATTCAATAATAGTTTGCTAATGCTACAGAATAAGCTAATACACCATGACAACAAAACTAAAATAAAAGCTAAGAATTAGCTGACACAGTAAATAAAACTGCATACAATAAGAAATTAATTGAGATTTTAACTTTATGAAGGCTTGCTTTAAAGGCTTGAACTAGGTAAATTTATTTCCCAATAAATGAAATATGTGTGTTTGTGTGTGTGTGTGTGTGTGTGTGAGAGAGAGAGAGAGAGAGAGAGAGAGAGAGAGAGAGAGAGAGAGAGAGAGAGAGAAAGAGAGAGATGCATTTAGAAGTTTCATGACTGCAAATAAAAAGGCAAAAATCTTGTTAAAAATTTTAACCATTTTGCTAACAATGACAAAAAATACAGCACTGTTGCCATTACTGTGTGGAAAACATGAAAACTAATTACTGATGAAGCTATGACAAAAATTAGTATGCAAATGTGAAATCATGCTCACTAGTTCCCTTGGTGTGGTCAATTGAAGGCCCAGTCTGGGCAGATGATGTTGGTCCACTTGCTCTTGTCCAATCAAAATTATCATCTCTAGACTGGTTGTAGGTGCAGAGGCCTTGCTCAAAATCACAGTCATAGGGAGAGGAAGTCACTGCATTTAAAAGAAAGAAAATCAATTGAATTGAACAATATCATTTTTCATGACACGAAAGTATGACTGTATACCAAATGCAATTTTAACTTTACAACATTTACTTCAATATTTTGACCAATTATTATTAAAAAATAAAAGATAAAAGGAAGAATAAAATAATCTCAAACTTAAATTTGAGCTAAAACATAACAGAGATTAAAATTTTCTAACTGATCTCTCAGACAAAATTTAACTATGGGACAGCCTTTGAAACAAACAAATAGTAATATCTTAAGACAAATGAATTATTAGGCATAAAATAAAAACAATTTATAAATACAATAAACTCCACATTTCATAATGTTGGCCTGGTGACTGTGCTTAAATGTTCATAAAAATACAGTAGCTGGGGTCCATTTAGGTGTCAGGGGTCAGTGGTTGGATTGATAATAAAGAAAATGCCAGTCAAAAAAATATAGTAATATTTGTCATACATGCAAATTTATATAACAATCAGAATTAGGACAGTGCCATGCTCTATACAAACTAATCATTATAGTATAAGAACATTAATTAAGTATTTTATGAAACTTAATTAATTTTATTTGTTTGTCTGGCTTTTATACAAATATTTTGCACCCAGAAACAGAAGAGATTTAAGAAGACCTACCCAGTCCAGGAGTAGTTGCTGTTGGAGGGAAGAAAGTTGAAGGTATTCCAACTGATGCCTGTTGTGGCAGTGCTGTAAAATATAGACAGTGTATTTTAAGCAAATTGAGAACATAAGACAAAATTCAGAATTATGTTAATAAAGAATTAAGTATCCACCAATCAAGGGTTTTGAGGAACAATGTGTTGCCAGTAAATCACCAGACACCACTCCCTCAATAGCTCACACCCCAATAACTCATGAACCCATATATAATGGGGTCAGGTATGGATCCTTTTTTTGGCCAGAAAATACAAAAAGTTGTTGAATTTGAAGAAAATCACAATAAAAATTGGTAATTGAAACTTTGATATATTGCTTGTGTTATTTTGGAAAACGGCAGATAGGACCAAGAAATTTTAATGAACATCATGGAAATTATCAATTTTTAATAAGAAGTCATATAACTTGTTTTTAACAATCAACATTCTTAGTACACTTTAAATAATGAGATTCAATAAAATTTGAATCAATGATAAATGTAACTTATACCTAGTGGAGGCATTACTTTAATATATAAATATCCATTAAATAATTTTTATCAAGTGAAATTTGTATTGTGCCAAAAAGGTTTTTTTACCTATTGAAAGGCATCTAAATAAACTTTAATAAGGCCAGCAACATATTAGAATTATTGCAAACCATAATGTCTTCAAAATTTAGCAACACTGGATTTACAAAAAATTTTTTTTACAGTAAATGTTACAAACTTGGAAAAACTGTTGATTATTATTATTCTCATAAAGATTAATATGTAGCATTTACTAAAATTACCCACAAAATGAATAATGCTACAATATTTTGTTTTATGATAAAAAGTTGCAAAAATTATCATATATGTGTAATTATAAGTTTGATCTAATCTGCCATTGCATAATGTGCCAGATCTTGTCGGTTCCACCAGTTACACCTTATCAGTGTCTACCAAACATTACAAATTCCCCAACCAAATAAGGAATTATTTTAAAAAAAAGTTAAATATGTTTTGTCTTGAAGACTTAGGGCAGCATAGACTGAAGCTTTGAGCATATATCTTTCCTTTAATATTCAATTACCATGCCAACAAATGCAATGCCTAACAGATGACCATTTGAAATTCAGCTTTTATGTTTAAGGGTACTTCTGTTTCCCGTACTTTAAGGACAATGCTACAATTACTTCTGTGGGTACATACAAAAAAAAAAAATCATTTTAAAAATGTAAAACTAACCAAAATGAATAAACTTTTTTTGAACTTACTTATACAGTACTGATCTGTGATGCTTATGTCATCCAAACCAATGTCACCTCTGTACCCTTGACCTCTGACACCTTCTATTATAAGCTGCAAGACAATATTTTTGTAACTATTTTGTACACTAAAGGACAGATGAGTAGAATTTATTGTATGTAGTGATTGCTTGACAGGGAAATACCATTCAAGGGATCATAATTTCTGAGCTGAAGCAAGACTGTCACAGCTATTGCACAGAATTTTCAGTGATGCCAACCCCTACTGATGAGAAATAGGACAAGCAGCTTTAAAAAATTTGAATCGAAACATAAAAATAATACTTAAAAATGTGCATCTAACAATTTATTTAAAGCATAACATTTTAATGCTGCTTCCTACAGTCATCTTCACTACCATGTGAAGTGCTGAAGTCCATCAAGAAATGACTATGATGGTATTGTATTTGTTTAATGTTGATCTCTTGCTTCTTCCATTTAAAATTTATGTAGCATATATTTTTATTTTGCCAGGGCATAATCTTCATCAGCAAGACTTTCTTAACTTTCTTAAACTTTCAAGTATAAATTAGCATGATAAACTTTTATGATTTCTGACTAATTAATATTCAGCACAAAATATTTAAGTTTTCAGATACATACATAGAAAGGCTGACGGCTAGAAAACATTACACGGCCTAAATTCCAGGAATCTCCTAGACTGGTCTGGCTCATCTGCCACAGTAGTGTGGTACTGTTAGTATTTGCAGGTCGGATCATGACTGACAGAGACCCAAGGTCTTGGCCATACATATGGAACCAGAAATTTAGACACTTAGGAGACGTGGCTTGGAAAAGCATGCTTTGAAGGTCAGCTCTGTCCCCTGGTCTGCGTGGTGCTGATGACTCAATGAATACATAGTGACCTACAAATACAGAGAAAAGTGGACAAAAATTTTCAATAATGGAAGAAAAACAATGACAAATAAAAGGCATTACATATTCGACAGGTGCTTTGATATCACAATCACAGTAGAAGGATGAAGCAACAAAAAGTAAGGACATATTAATCACTGGTTATTATTTATACATGACTTAAATCAAATTGTTGGACATGATTTAAACAATTATTAAACATGATTTGTATACAATGTTTGGACATAATTTGTATTTCGAAAGTGTGAAAATTAATGAAAATCCATCTGTTGGCAAATGTTTTATCATCTATGGGTTTAAAGCAAGGGTCAGAAAAAAGTAGGCACTAATTTAAATCCAATTCTTGGTAATTTTTGTGTCCAACATTAAATGATCTCAAATAAAATTTGTTTGCAAGAAACATTACATTTTTTCTTTTATGTGTAGTAACTGTAGTAAATGTCAATTCAAAGAAGCAAAATTAGTATAGGGAGATAGGTGAAACAACAATTCCATAGAAATGACAAATATACTATGTTGGTATCAAGGCAGGTAATCTCTTATTTAGATAAGGTCTCTTGGGGGGACCTCAAGAATGGAAACCACTGTATATCTTTATTAAACTTTCAACCCAGGAAAGTGACATTAACATTTTGCAATCTACCAACGGCAAACTGCATGCAAAAGTGAAAATGTGCAAAGTGTACAAAGTGCATAGCCCCAGATCTGATGGTATCTTATTTGACAGTAGATCTGGGTCTGTGCACTTTGTTAGGATTAATCAGTAGACCAAGCAACACAGACCCTGATCTGCGGGCATATTGTGCTACATTAGATAAGGGTCTTTGTTTATTGCAGCTTGACAAGACTTGATCAATTATATACAGTACTATAACAGGTAAGACAAACAAAATGATACCATTCACCTGTGGAAAATATTTAAAAAATGCTATAATTTACCTGCTGAGGTAGCCAGAGTATGGTCTGTGCTTGGTCCTGTGAAGACAGTGGGTGTTTGACCTTGCCCCATCATCCAATCAAAATCATCTGAGCCAATTACATTTATCCAGGTGCAAAATCCACTTTCAAAGTTACAATTGCCTACAAAGAATTAAGTATTAGTGTTTATACAACTGTAGCACTTTAACTTGAATTATGAATTAAGTATTAGTGTTTAAACTACTATATCACTTTAACTTGAATTATGAATTAAGTATTAGTGTTTAAACTACTATAGCACTTTAACTTGAATTAAGAATTAAGTATTAGTGTTTATACAACTGTAGCACTTTAAATTGAATTATGAATTAAGTATTAGTGTTTAAACAACTGTAGCACTTTAACTTGAATTATGAATTAAGTATTAGTGTTTACACTACTATAGCACTTTAACTTGAATTATGAATTAAGTATTAGTGTTTATACTACTATAGCACTTTAACTTGAATTATGAATTAAGTATTAGTGTTTATACTACTATAGCACTTTAACTTGAATTATGAATTAAGTATTAGTGTTTATACTACTATAGCACTTTAACTTGAATTATGAATTAAGTATTAGTGTTTACACTACTATAGCACTTTAACTTGAATTATGAATTAAGTATTAGTGTTTATACAACTGTAGCACTTTAACTTGAATCATGAATTAAGTATTAGTGTTTATTTAAACAACTGTAGCACTTTAACATGAATTATGAATTAAGTATTAGTGTTTATACTACTATAGCACTTTAACTTGAATTATGAATTAAGTATTAGTGTTTAAACTACTATAGCACTTTAACTTGAATTATAAATTAAGTATTAGTGTTTAAACTACTATAGCACTTTAACTTGAATTAAGAATTAAGTATTAGTGTTTATACAACTGTAGCACTTTAAATTGAATTATGAATTAAGTATTAGTGTTTAAACAACTGTAGCACTTTAACTTGAATTATGAATTAAGTATTAGTGTTTAAACAACTGTAGCACTTTAACTTGAATTATGAATTAAGTATTAGTGTTTATACAACTGTAGCACTTTAAATTGAATTATGAATTAAGTATTAGTGTTTACACTATTATAGCACTTTAACTTGAATTATGAATTAAGTATTAGTGTTTATACTACTATAGCACTTTAACTTGAATTATGAATTAAGTATTAGTGTTTACACTACTATAGCACTTTAACTTGAATTATGAATTAAGTATTAGTGTTTACACTACTATAGCACTTTAACTTGAATTATGAATTAAGTATTAGTGTTTATACAACTGTAGCACTTTAAATTGAATTATGAATTAAGTATTAGTGTTTACACTATTATAGCACTTTAACTTGAATTATGAATTAAGTATTAGTGTTTATACTACTATAGCACTTTAACTTGAATTATGAATTAAGTATTAGTGTTTATACAACTGTAGCACTTTAAATTGAATTATGAATTAAGTATTAGTGTTTATACAACTGTAGCACTTTAAATTGAATTATGAATTAAGTATTAGTGTTTACACTATTATAGCACTTTAACTTGAATTATGAATTAAGTATTAGTGTTTATACTACTATAGCACTTTAACTTGAATTATGAATTAAGTATTAGTGTTTATACAACTGTAGCACTTTAACTTGAATCATGAATTAAGTATTAGTGTTTATTTAAACAACTGTAGCACTTTAACATGAATTATGAATTAAGTATTAGTGTTTATACTACTATAGCACTTTAACTTGAATTATGAATTAAGTATTAGTGTTTAAACTACTATAGCACTTTAACTTGAATTATGAATTAAGTAATAGTATTTAAACTACTATAGCTATTTAACTTGAATTATGAATTAAGTATTAGTGTTTAAACTACTATAGCACTTTAACTTGAATTATGAATTAAGTATTAGTGTTTATACTACTATAGCACTTTAACTTGAATTATGAATTAAGTATTAGTGTTTAAACTACTATAGCACTTTAACTTGAATTATGAATTGAGTATTAGTGTTTATACTACTATAGCACTTTAACTTGAATTATGAATTAAGTATTAGTGTTTATACTACTATATCACTTTAACTTGAATTATTAATTAAGTATTAGTGTTAAAACTACTATAGCACTTTAACTTGAATTATGAATTCAGTATTAGTGTTTAAACTACTATAGCACTTTAACTTGAATTATGAATTAGGTATTAGTGTATATACAACTGTAGCACTTTAACTTGAATCATGAATTAAGTATTAGTGTTTAAACAACTGTAACACTTTAACTTGAATTATGAATTAAGTATTAGTGTTTATACAACTGTAGCACTTTAACTTGAATTATAAAAAAAATGACTTCCATGCCTACAAAAATACTTGATTTTTCAAAAAAAATCCTGCTTTTTGACAAAGGATTATAGATTATACATAGATGTATAAATACTGTGATATCATCAACATAATATTGTTTTTTTTTTCTAGTAATAAAGATATTTGGTCACAAAATTTGTGAAACTTCATTAAAATGAATGAAACTTCAGGCCAAAATGATTTTGTTGCTTTTCATACTTTGTCAGCTTTGATAAAAAGTACAAGCAAGGTGGAACTAGATCTGCCAGCTTGCAGAATACACTTTGCAAGATGCAAAAAAAATCAATAATTTTAAAAAATGTGGAAATAACTCTAAAAGTACTTGTTTAATAAAGCCAAATTTTATATTGAACACAAGCTATTGTTATGATACAAATGTTTTAGAAGCTTCACAAAGATTTCTGAAATAGTTCTGGAGATATTAATCAGACAAAAGTAATATGACCAAAGAAATGGAAGGACATGAATTTCAGAATAGTTCACAAGACAATTTTAATAAACAAAGGTGTGAGAGGCAGGCAGATGGATAAGTGGCTATCCGTATGCCACCTCCCTTTGAAGGATATATAATTATATGACATCAGAACTTGCTTAAGCAATATTCCACATGATGGTTTGTGTTCCATGGGCTTTTGGGTCACTAATTCTGAAATGTTGCAACTGACAGATTATTTTGAAATAGGTCTAGAAATCAGTTCACTAACGTTATCTGATGAAAAACAAAAGTGACCGGTGAATTGCTTATATTACACCCACCCTCCACCCCTGCCAAAACATTATTCTTCCAAAATTATGCACTGAAAAAGAAGAGTATATATTTAGATCCAATGTTACGAATAACCCCATGTCTAGTTAAAGTTTTATAGGCAAATAGAAACGGCAGTGGCAAATTCAAACCCATGTCCCTGAAGTACAAACAGCAAGAAATACTGTCCCTAATGATTAGAGTAAATCATATTCCTCTTTGCCCCTCCCCCCACAACAGGTATTAGGATTGATGAAAAAAACAGATGAAGAAACTGATAAGAAACTGATGTAAAGATAATTGTTGGTATAATTAAGCATATGGATAAATGGATTCTGGATTAGCTAATCTTAACTGTATCAGGAAAATCAGTACAAGTTTGAGAAAAATCTGACCTGGACTTGGACAAGGCCCATTTGTTGTGCTTATGTCATCAAGTGCAATGTCTCCTTGGTAACCATTTCCAACAACTCCCTCAAATACAACCTATGAAACAGACAAGAGAGTTATCCCTTTGTTTGTTTTAATGCTGTATATTATCCTTCTAAAGCCACTAAATTTAAAAACAAAAAACATTAGTACACACAACATAAAAGTGATGAAAACTTAGCTGAATTTATGATCTATTAAATGTATGCTCTCTGGCAACATACTCTTAAATGTATACCATTCAGTGACATACTCTTACATTTAAATGTATACTGTCTCGCAACATACTCATAAATGTATACCATTTAGTGCCATAGTCTTACATTTAAATGTATACTGTCTGGCAACATACTCTTACATGTATACCATTTAGTGCCATACTCTTACATTTAAATGTATACTGTCTGGCAACATACTCTTAAATGTATACCATTGAGTGCCATACTCTTACATTTAAATGTATACTCTCTGGCAACATACTCTTAAATGTATACCATTTAGTGACATACTCTTACATTTAAATGTATACTGTCTGGCAACATACTCATAAATGTATACCATTTAGTGACATACTCTTACATTTAGATGTATACTCTCTGGTGGTCTGCTTGCACAGTTGAAAGTAAATTGTCTTTCAATATATTCTTGCAGTTACAACTATACTGTATGTACTCTTACAGTTAAAAAAATAGTCTGCATTTTAAATTTAAAGAGACCATCTGGCACAATTCTCTTAAAGTGAATACAATTTGGCACCATATTATTACTATAAAGGCATATCATCTGGCACCATATTCTATAGTCAAATATATCCAATCTGGCACCATATTCTACAGTCAAATATATCCAATCTGGCACCATATTCTACAGTCAAACATATCCAATCTGACACCATATTCTACAGTCAAATATATCCAATCTGGCACCATATTCTAGAGTCAAATATATCCAATCTGACACCATATTTATACAGTTAACAGTGTCCAATCAAGCACTATACCCTTACAATTAAAGATATTTCTGAATATGCAATAATGATGTTAAATTCTCACAAACATCTATGATCATAAAATTCATGTGATATCAGAGTACAATGTCATTATTGATGCCTGACTTTGCTGTTTTAGACAGGTGTAAGGTTAGGGGAAGACAATGATAGATAAAGGGGTACTAATAATGATTAATGCTTCTCCTAGAGTACAATATCTTCTAATTACTTTATGATTCATTCAATAAGAAGGTTAAAAGTACATGTCAATCACTTGAGTCAGTTTGTAAGAAATGCCAAGATAGTGGAAAATGTTTTTAACAAATATTACCAGCTTTATTAAATATATGGTCTTTACAGAAAATTTAATTTGCAGTGGAGTGTACATATTGAACAAACACAGAATTTTATCTAGTAGAAGAAAGCTTTTCGCAATGATAAATCCATCCTAATTATTTGAAAAAACTCACAAGGCACTACCCCTTAACTTGTGATTGAACAAAATAATAATTAAATATAGTTAACTGGCAATATAATATTGACCTAGATTTAAAACAAACTCTAATGCATGGCTTCTAGAAGCAAACATTACATTTAAATATATCTCTCTGCAACTAGCCTTCAAAAGTTAAATGCAGACCATATGACACCTGTAGCTCAGATCTTAGTAAATATTTAATCAGACTTTAAGAATTTATCACATAATGTACAAAGACTCTAATGTTGTAATTTTCAAATGGATCTGTCATATTACACCTAAGTGACAGAAATTTTACTTTTAATCAAAATCTGTTATTTGTCTTAGGCTGCCAGACAACAAAATTTTGCACTTCAGAAACTTTTACAGACACTTACCCGGTATGGCAGCGATGACTGAATTGTTGTTTGTCCTAGTATCCAATCATTGCTTTGGTTAAAGGACCTGGTCCAGACAGGACTAGATGGGAGGGAAAGACCTGTTTTGATGTAGACATTCAGTGATCCAATATTCTGGCCCATCATGTGATAGTAAAAGCTCATACACTGGGGTGCAGTCTGGGTAACCTGTGGACTGACAAGTAGGGCTCTATCCCCACGTTGACGAGGAGCACTTGACTCAATGTACACATATTGTCCTACAATTAATCAATATTTTAGTTCCTTTTTAAATTTTTGTCTAAAATTTTAATAAGTAAGGTAGTTTTTGGACACAAAAATATGGACTCATGGACTATAAATCTGCTAAATAATGACAAGAACAATGACAATCAAATTCAACCAAAATCTCATTAATAATAAACACTTTACAAACTTTTTTTCAAATCAAAAACTTTTCAAGGAGTTTATTGTGCTGGGAAAGAAAATGGGTGAGACTAGCAATATGAGGCTGTAACTCTGCAAAATGATGATGCAGAAGGCTGACAATTAAACATGGCTATGATCTCATCAATATCAAGCTGCATACAAGGTTGAAATTTAATAATAATTTAGAAACTAACTGTGTTGAAACAAAAGAGCATGGGTCTGACAATCTGGATGTATAATTCCACTAAACAATGATACAGAATGCTGAAAACTGAATACAATCAAGGTTTTGTCACTATCAAGCAGCAAACAAACTTAGATTGAACTCATAGAATAATCAAGGGACTTATTGAACAGGGAAAAAAGTGGTGGGTCTGCCTACCAGGGGCTGTAACTCTGCTTGACACATAAGGTGTTTAGTTGAACTCTGCTAAGATCTCACAAATAGAAAGCCTATAATAATTAAGGGAGTTTCTATGCTGAAATGGATGTTGATGGGTATGACAATCAGGGGCTATAACTCTGCATTAATAGGTAAATAGATTTATAACAACCATCCAACTCGGCCAAGGTTTTATCAATCTCTAGACACAAGTCAAATTTGGTTGAATCTAAAAATACTCAAAAGGACTTATTGAGAAGGAATACAAGTGGGACAGATGAATAGAAGGGCACATGGAAGACAGAAGAAGGGCAGAAGGACAGTCCAATTTTAATGTCCCACTGTATTATGAAAAAATGAATACAGTAAACAAATGAATTCCTTCAGCAACAGCTTTTGTTTAAATAAAAAATATGTCATAAAAATCACATTTTATTTATTTGTATGTGTAAGCTTTCATTTAAAGAAAACTCAACAATAAAGCTGTATACTAATTTAGGATGAGTCATTAGTACCATAAAAATAATTTTTAGCTTCCAGAATCATTGATCTGCTCATACTTTTTAAGTTATTAATTACTTTAAGTAACAAAAGTTCAATAATACAAGATGTTTGCAAATTTTACATATTAGTGAAATTTCAATTTTAAAAATAAAATCCTAAAAGCAGTGTATAATATTATATTAACAATCAGTTTTTTTGCACAAAAATATATTTTGCAAAATTTATAAAAATTCAATGCTATTTAAACTTTGTAATTTACAAAAATTTTAAAGTACAGAATATGTTTGCAGAAGTAAATTACCAGCATTGGTTTGCAGTGTATGATCAGTGGCTGGCCCAGTGCCAAAAGATGGTGTGCTGCTCTGTTGTATTGTCCAATCAAAATTGTCTGACCTATCCTGTGACCAGCCACAGATACCACTGTCAAAGGTGCAGGTCAATGGGTCACCTGTCAATGTCAAAAAAGAGGTTTGTTACACATTATACTAAATCAGAGAAATATATACACAATTGTTCCTTGATAAACCATATCTCACATAACACTGATACTCTAATATACCTTATAATTGTTCCAATATAAATCCATGCTAAAAAATGTGTCCAGACCCAATTATACAAACAATTCTGACAAGTTTCTATTTCATGAATGTTTTGTCTTATTATAAACCCACCCCTTCTTTTCTGAAACTTTACTAGGCTGACAATGGCAATATCAAAGAAGACATACTGCTGTAAGCTTTTCAAGCATGTGAATTAAAAAAAAAACTTTATACAAAATCTTTGATGACAATGATGAAACCACCACTGCCACAAGCAGACTTGTCCCTCTATCTGCTAAGACAGGTATGACAAACATAAACATCATTTGATGGGCATAACAAATATAACACATCATTTGATTGGACATGGCAAATATAACACATCATTTGATTGGACATGGCAAACATAACACCTCATTTGATTGGACATGACAAGTCTTTGTTTTCATTTTGTTTTTGCAGTTTTAAAGGCACTTTTGCCACATTATTAACATGCCAAGAAAGCCAAGTGCCTTTCTCAAGGACACAATGAGACAGCCAATGGGAAATCTGAGCAAGTATTAAACAGATTAAATTCTATATCAATACCATGACCTTTTGATAGTTATATAATTATCTGTCAACACTTAGTATCAAATTTAATTCCTTTTAGTACTGAGTGACTTCTGTACAAAAATATTGCCAAAATTATTGAATCTTTCATTTATTTGATGCTGTAGAAATCAACTGTCAAAATTACTGCCCCATTCTGAGAGGTTGCTGTACAGCTCAACTGTCAAACTTACTGCTCTGTCAGTGAGTGATTGCTGTATAGCTCAACTGGCAAAATTACTGCCCCTTTCAGTGAGTGCTGTACATCTCACTATAAAAATTACTGCCCTTTTGAGTGAGTGACTGCTGTACATATCAACTGTCAAATTACTGCCCTTTTCAGTGCGTGATTGCTGTACAACTGTCAAAATTGCTTCCCTTAGCAGTGAGTGGTTGCTGTATAGCTCAACTGTAAAATTATTGCTCTTTTCTGTGAGAGGTTACTGTAGTGCTCAAATGTCTAAATTACAGCCCTTTTCTGTGAGTTGATGCTTGACAACTGTACTGTCCAAATTACTGCCCCTTATCACTAAGTGGTTACTGTACAAATCTACTGCAGATCTCACAATGTCACATGAGAGTCAGATTAAAGAAGTTTAAAATAGACCACATATCATAGATCAATATCTGCCAGTCATCACTTTGTAGTACACTATAATACGGCTGTGCCAATACACAATACCATGGCTGTGTTAGTACACTATGTCATAGTTGTGCTAGTACACTATGCCATGGTTGTTCCAGCAGACTATGCTCATGTTATCACAGTATAATATGCTATGGCTGTCTTAGTACACTATACCATGGCTGTGCCAGTACACTATGCTGAGGCTAAGAGGAACGGTGTTATACACATAACATACAGTGCTAAACAAGACTTTACCTGAACTTGGACATACTCCTGGCACAATTTTAACATCATCAATGGCAATAGCACCTCGGTAACCTGTCCCCACAACTCCCTCAAATACGATGTTAAAATTGGAGACTTGAGCTGCCAATGACACTTGTGCAAAATTCCACTGCTGACCTTGAGTTCCTGTCCTCCTCCAAAATGGTACACCCAATACAAGTCCCTTCTGTAATAAGATATTATTAATGATTTGCTTGCTTCCATAGACTGGTAATATTTAGTTAAACAGCTTCAGTCAAATCAAACCACAAATTAATAACTGAAAAAAGGGTACCATTATGGAAGTGGAGAAAATTAGATACTATACCTAATAATTGAAAAAACTGGAACATTAGTTGTAATATCTGTGTGGAAGTTTTCTATTTTAATTTTCCAAGACTTTAATCAGTGTTTTTGACTATGACAGATTCTGTCTGTGCTTGTGCACCACTTGTATTTTTTCCTATCCTGCATGTAACTACCTTGGTTCCGAGAATTTTATCTTAAGAAAATGGGGTGAAGCACAAAATTTGTATGGTTCTCAAAGTTTTCTTACTTCAGTCAAGAAGTACACATATGGTATGATGGTCCAAATAGTTTTATTTTCTCAAATATTAACAGAAAATGCCTATGGAAAATAAATTAGTGGTCTGATCCCAATAAATGCTCAAAATATGGGCTGAAACTAAAAGGGAACAAGTCAGTAGAGTATAAAAATTAGATCACATCTACATCCATCTTAAAATTCTCAAGATTATTATAATCAGCATCATCTAAATTATCATTAACCAGGAAAAGAACATTTTAGGTCATGAAGGTTCATAATCACAAATTTACCAAAAGAGTGTAGACATTTAACCAAGTTATCTACATATGAACATAAATAAATGAAAAATATTTCATGCATGCCTTGATATTTTTAAGTATTAGCTATAAATACATTTACATTACAATTATGATCGTCTTCATTATTTAATTTACCTACACTTAATTTTATCTTCTTATTTTATCTCTACATTTTAGCTCCTTTTAACAGTCAATATTCTTTTATCCTTTGGCTGATTGTTCAAAAACCATTGTGTATGGATGGACTGACAATGGAAAAATGAACAGACATGCTAAAAGTATGATGTCCTCTTCTATTGAGACAAAATGGGTGGATGGCAACATGAATGATGTCTGAACTTCACCTTGAGGTATACTCTAAGAGCGTTGATATTTGGCCCATACATGTTGTACCAGAACTGCAGACAGTTGGGTTGCTGAGCTGGTATGCTGGCGGAAATGAGGCGTGCCAAATCACCAGGCTTCCGTGGGTTGGATGCATCAGTGTATACATACCAACCTTGTGCTGTTGGAATGAAGAAACAGAACAAATTGAAATTAAAGGAAATTAAAGGAAAAAGAATTTGAAGGCAATGATGTCAATAACAATGATAATAACAATATGGATGACAAGGATGAGAAAGCTTTTATGTCATACCACTGATGCTGGCAACAACAATGTTGATGATGAAGATAATCATAATGAAATGAAACATTTGTTCTTGTCAGAATTATCATCAAATATATTACATTTTCAAAAAGCAGACTATTTACAAATTTCATTTGTAACATGCAAAACTATTTATATTTACTAGTATGTTCGACAGGGGCTAGTTCACTTGATTGAAGTAGGAGAGATTTATTTGACTTTGAATCAACAAAAAAACCTTAAGATCTAGCTGGTATGTTATGCTGGAATATTTTTCACACAACATATTTGCATCAGACATAATGCTAAAAGAAAACAGATTATAATTTACAAATATTCAGCAAAACTTAAAATGCATTTCAGAGAATAAGCAATACAAATGAGCATCAATGTGTGTAGAATGATTTGATTCCCTTGTAGATTTCTGAAAGCTGCATTTCCACTTGCTGATTTAAAGGTCGCCAGAACATGATCCCTAAGCAGTCACTGTCAGATCTTCATGTATAACAGCGGAAATTTGATTTTAATCAGATTACATGATGAATTGTACACCGTATCACCAAAATTTACATGATGTCATTTGCCCATATTCACAAACTCAGGATAATGCATTTAATATATGAAAATGTCTACTGTGCTTAAATTAATGTTTTGGTATAAGCAAGTTTTATAACTATAAAACTTAATGCTAATTAAAACTATACTCCTCAAAAATCTTTTAATAGAAGAAACAAAATAGAAATTAACAGTAGTTCTCAATAACAGGTGTATCAAGGACTGCACATCTCCAAGTATAATGGCTTTAACATCTGCACAAGTAGTGTCATAGTAAATGTCATACAGGTCATGTATGCACATTAACTCATCTTAAATTAAAAATAACTTGTTGCTCTAAAATAGGATACTAATTTTCCTTAACCAGAGTGTATACACCTTAACTGTTATCAGAATCTTCCAGACAAAACTTATCAATTGCTATGGACTTTTACAGTGGTGACCAGGTACTAAACTGGGTCAAGAAAAGAGCACATTCTAATTGTCATGATACAGGGTAGTATGAATTTGTTTATCATCATGTTTAGCTTTCAGTGTGACATCACATCACATGACTTTTAATCCAGATTGTACTGGATTACACCTTTAGATTGATCTCATCCAAAAATGTCTATCTATTTTAAAATTAATTTTACCACATGTACTTCTTGTAGCACGTAAATAATGACCTTCCAGAGGAATACAGATATATGAGGATCTAAATAATGTGAATAATTGCCATTTAAAGGTATGAAAATCCAATAAATTCAATTGCAAAAATGACACCCATTATTGAAATAATTGGTGTTGAGTACCTACATTACCAATATGAATTTTACTATAGTCCAATACATGAGACAGTTTTATAATGAAATCCATCATATATATTTTTGCTACCACAAAATAACGAAATGGGAGTCATGAACATAACTACCACATAATGATAAAAGGCTTTATAGTGAGGGTGTTCTATAAATAAGAGAGAACTTAAAACACCATAAATCACCACCCATTGTTTGCAGTTAAATGACTGATACAAAAAGATGAAAAAATTCTTTCATAAACCTGTTCCAAGGGTATGATCAGTTATGGGGCCAATTTGGGCTGTTCCTGTGGGTCCCTGGGCTCTTGTCCAATCAAAGCTGTCAGAAAAATCCTGTGTCCATGTGCAGATATTGGTTTCAAAGGAGCAGTCCCACTGTGACTGGGAAACTAAGAAAAAAAGTTAATCACTTGAGTGTACATTCAATGAATGAAATAGACTTAAATTTTTTAGATGAAAAAAAAAATAAAAACAAAACACAATTAATTACAAGAATTCACAAGAATGCTATACCTTCATTGCTCCAATATATATGATCCCAAACCTATCCAAATGTGGTATTTAAAATTTTTCAAAAATGGCTACTTATTCTGCAAAAAAGTGTACCTTCACTTTGTTTACTTTGGAAAAATTTACTTGTCCTCACCCAAATAGCACTTGTAAAGACAAGCAGACAAGTGAACTTTTGAAGGCCTTTGACTCTCGACTTTTTTCCTCAGGGCTGGAAAAATCCTGCTTGCCTGAATCATAGTTTTTATAAACGTTATCAAATAACAGACTTTTAGTACTCATTTTCTACATACTTTTGGGCAAGTACCAGAATATATCACTCGCCCAGCAGCATTTTTTACTTGCCTCAGGTTGCCACATAGAACATTTGTCACCATTAATTTGTTTTATATACTTAAGTATCTATGTCATAAGCAAGTGTTTGAAGAAACTAATCCCATATTTACAAAATTCTCAATTTTAGTCCACATTCAAACTCAAAATCTGATAACTAATTGCAACAAAACTAATTTAAATACAACACATTTCAAAGCAGCAAAACATATCATTTGTTATTTAATATTCTAGGTATATTTATGATTCAACGGGGGCGCAATGAAGATGCTTAACAAAATTAGAATAAAGCATGTTTGAGATTTCTGTCTGTTACTAAATTTTCTGCAGTTGTTAAGAGAGTTGAGAGGCTATGAAGTGTATAGGTCTATAGTCTATGTGGATAGATCACTGTTTTCTGTCATAGTTTATTTCACACAGCATTGAGAATTTTATCCTATCTCTAGCACAGTCAATTTTTAGGTAAGCATCATTAAATGTAGCTAATAGTATATACTTTGTTTCACACAAAGTATTTAAAACTAGTTAGGTAGCTTTAGCTACATTTAATGATGCTGACCTGGAAATGTACTGGGCTATGCCCAGATATGGGATACAATTGATCATGCTGTGTGGAACGAACTAGCAAAATACCAGAAAGCTCAACATCATGTGCATGAGTCATTGTCTCTCTCAAAATGGTTCTCAAAGATGGATTTATCTTTTGTTACTATGTTTTTGTTATATATTTGTTGTTGTTGTTGTTTGATATTAAAACAACTATGTCAGACACAGCAGAAAACAAGGTCAACTTTTTAAAAAGTAGTTCTGAGCATGTGGACACCTAGACTGAGACAACTGGTCTGAGATGACTATACTGAGACAAGAAAAGTATGGTTATCAAAATAGCTAGATTTCTCTGTTGCATGGGTGAGAAACATGATTACCTTTATGAAATGGCCAGTTATTTTTAAGTTAATTTCTTCACAATAAAATTACTATGTATTTAGTCACTTGATAATTCTTTAAGATGCTTTAAGTTGTTGTATAGCAGAAATAAAACAATGATATTTATTAAACCTATCCAATTACCAATTAGATATTTAACAAAATCTATGCACAGCACCTACCAAATCGATATTTTAAAAACTGTATGCATATTACTTAACAAATGGATATTTTAAAAACTGTATGCATATTACTTACCAAATGGATGTTTTAAAAACTGTACGCATATTACTTACCAAATGGTGCACGAGTTGTTGTCCCTATAGTTGTATTCTGTGTTGGTGCAACTGATGGGTTGGCAAGTGGTGGCTGATCTGTTAAAAAAATTGAGAAATGATTTCAAATTTGAAGTTAAATCTTTCTGTATCTGTGCATGCATATTGATCTCAGACAAAATTTTTATATCCTGTCTTTCCTGTCTTGAGTACTGGACAGATCTGAAGGCAGATCAGCATCATTTTAAGTACTGGAGGACAGATCTGATGGCAGAACTGCATCATCTTGAGTACTGGAGGACAAATATAATGACAGATCAGCATCATCTTGAGTACTGGAGGACAGATCTGATGGCAGATCAGCATCATCTGATAAACTCTGTAAGAGCTTCATTTCAGGGTATATTCAAAAAAATTTCAACACAACAGATGAAATACCATACCATAGGCCTGTTTGATCTACTGTTTTACCTTACAGACTGTTTGACCTAATAGCCTCTTTGACCTCACAGACTGTTTGACCTAATAGCCTCTTTGATGTTATACACTGACCTAATAGCCTCTTTAACTTTACAGACTATTTGACCTAAATAGACTGTTTAACCTTATTGCTAAGTGAGCGAAAATCATAAAAATATTGACATTGTTAACAACACCATTGCAAAAAATATCTATATAACTTCAGTGAAATTTACATGTCCCAGTAGATATAGCCCCAAAAAATATTAAAAGCATTACTTACAACCACAAGCTGACTGGGTAAAGGAAATATCATCAATGGCAATATCACCAGTGAAAGTTTGTCCTCTGATTCCTTCAAATTGGATCTGGAATCAAAGAATCATTTTCAATATTGACACAAATTGTTAGAAAAAGATAGCATCATTAATTGAAACAACTAGTAATTTAAATTTCTTCATTTCATATAAATTTCATCTTATTTGATCCCATTTTATTTAATATATAACATAACTACACACTGTCTGGTGTCTAAATATGTATTTTTTAACACACAATGCCTCTACTACCAAGAAAAACTCCTATATCCACAAAGTCAGACAAAACTTCAGAGAATTTGAAGAATTCAGAATGCCATCAATCTATGAGACACATTGCAAATAAAATAGAAGTGAAAAAGATCCAAGACAAATTCCAAATCATTTAAGTACTTTGTAGTAATCCATTATTTGGATGTAAAACCAAAACTTGAAGGTCTCATATACAATTATTGTGTTTTTCAGATGTCATTACATATAATTCATTTTTTTGTCTCATATATATTATCAGAAATTAAAAAGCAGGAGACATAATTGTAATTATACATCAATCTATGGTACATAAAATAATTAGGTTAAGTGAGTCATGGAGTATGACACTTGTATTTGCCTCCCACTGAAATCAAAAGGGGGAACATTTTTCTGAACTGCTAAGAAACATCTATGATTTTTGGACAATTTTACACCAGAGAAATCTACTGACACTTAACAGAAGCAGGCAATTTGGATATTTTTTTCATAAGAAAAATGTTACCTTCAATCGACATTTTACTACTGCATGTATGAAATGTTTTGGGTTCAACATGGAAAGCACCAATTTATTGTGGTGTGCATCTTACACTGAAAAATGCCTACCCAGTTCTGTCCCTTACCTGGAATGTATATGTGGCACTGGGTAAAGGGATCTGCCCTTGAAGCCAGTTACTACCCTTATTCCCAGTCTGGGTCCAGATCAGTGTGACAGAGCCAGAAGAGTTCATGTACACATTCAGGGTACCTGGAATTAATTGTATTTACTCTGTAATAGACCTGTACCAATCACCAACTGTAAATTAATCATTTGCAAATGATATATTTAAATGCATATTACCAATGTTTTATATAAATACATATTACCAATGTTATATATAAATATATATTACTGATTTTATATATAAATACATATTACCAATGTAATATATATAAAATATATAATACATATTACCAATGTCATATATAATTACATATTACCAATGTCATATATAAATCCATACTACCAATGTCATATATATAAATACATTTTACCAAATATCATATATAAATACATATTGCTAATATCATATGAGATTATGTCATATATATAAATACATATTACCAAATATCATATATAAATACATATTGCTAATATCATATGAGATTATGATTTTTAACAATTTTTCAGTCATATCACTACAATGTCTGTAGTGTGGCAGTTTAGCACTGGGGCATCATGCAGCAGACATGTAGCATGATGTCACACCCAGTCACATTATCCTGACAACAGGCCGACCAGTCCTAACACTAACCTCTTAATGCTAAGCATCAAGCGAGGCAGCTGTTAGTACCATTTTTGTAAGTCTTTGGTATGTCATGACCAGAGATCAAACCTAAGACTTTCTGCATCCGAGGCAGATGCTCTAACCACTAGGCCACCGGAGTGGTTATTACCAATATCATATATAAATACATATTACCAATGTCATATATAAATATATATTACCAATGTTACAATATTAATTCATATTACCAATATCATATATAAATACATATTACCAATGTCATATATAAATACATATTACCAATGTTACAATATTAATTCATATTACCAATGTCATATATAAATACATATTACCAATGTTACAATATTAATTCATATTACCAATGTCATATATAAATACATATTACCAATGTTACAATATTAATTCATATTACCAATGTCATATATAAATACATATTACCAATGTTACAATATTAATTCATATTACCAATGTCATATATAAATACATATTACCAATGTTACAATATTAATTCATATTACCAATGTCATATATAAATATTACCAATGTTACAATATTAATTCATATTACCAATGTCATATATAAATACAATGTTACAATATTAAAATATAGTCAATTCAAACTGTCTTTCAGATCTGACACTGCATTCATCTGTGTTTATTTATAAGTCTGCCTCCCCTCCCCTCTAAATGCCAATTTCTCCAACCATTGTATACATATTTTTATTGATGGCTGGAAGGAAGGGAAGGATCAAGTAGAAACATGTATCTATATGATACCTATTTGCATTTAGTGTTGGATATATATATATATATATATATATATATATATATATATATATATATATATATATATATATATATATATATATATATATATATACATACATACATGCAAGCTGCATGCTTACCAACATGGGTAAAATGGGTAAAACTTGTTTAAAAAGTCAATTTGGATGGGTAGGATGAAGTGATGTCAGAGGCTGATTATGAAATAAATTACAAACTCACCAATGCCTATGCCATTCATATGGTACCAAAACTGCATGCAACGTGGGCCTTGGAAGGGGTTGAAATTCTGACTGACTAACCATGCCTTGTCACCAGCAACTCGTGGGGCTGAGGTCTCAATATACAAATAGTGACCTGGATCAAGATCAAAAATGTATCTTAAATTTCAAATTCAAGTTGGAAAACACTGTACAAAATGTACAAAATATAGTTTATAACTTATGTTATGGTGTTTTACATGAATTAACATTAATGTCCTTAGCTACACAAAGTAAATCAAATAGCCATACTAAGAATTATTTTTATGAGTGACAATTTGATTGTTTTATATCAACAACAAAAATAAAAAGAGACAGACTGAACATACTATTTTTTTATGGTACATAAATTTGCTGCAAATGATTCTGGCAGAGAAAGTTCTATGATTTTCAAAAATGGACCATACTTATTGGGTCTTTAAATTCATGGTCTTGGGCAACCACAATACTAGTAGTGTACTAGGAGTAAAAAAAATTACAGTACGACTTTTTTGTGTCCAATTAAACAACATCCACATACAGGTTTGGTATATCATATGTATTAAAAGATTTTTTTTTACATATGGGTAGAGAAAATAAGCATCATATTTGGCTAAATAATGAAAACCAACATTCAGTACCAATTTTTTTACTACAACCAATAAATAATGTGTCAATATTTAAGTCAGTTTGCAATGCTGTGATAAAAAGTTCTGAAATTATTCTTTTAGTGTCATTTCATCAGGACCAGAAGCCTGCCCAATCACCTTATTGACATAAATTAAAATTTGTATATATTACTGGATATACCATCTTCATACTGTCCACCATGACATAACTTAAAATTTGTATATATTACTTGATACACCATCTTCATTCTGTCCACCATAATGACATAACTTAAAATTTGTATATATCACTCGATACACCATCTTCATACTGTCCACCCTAGAGTGATTTTATTCATGTATGACTAGAAATGTACAGTCTCTTCCTTTCTTTTAATAATGTACCAGTTGTCTATTCAGTGACTGATTTAATGCCAATAATTATCAGACATATTTTGGTAAATTTTAATGTTTAACAGAACAAATCAATAGCAATTTTCTTTCACATGCTTCACTGCTGGATTTTAAAAATTTTCTAGCAATCAATCAAACTTTGCTAATAAGGATTGATGGATTTTGGATGTAACATTGCATACCAAGGAAATTTCCTATGGTGTGATCAAAATCAGGACCTGTGCCTTGTGTGCTAGTTGCACCAGCCTTTCGGAGCCAATCAAAGTTGTCTCCAGTTTGTGTATTTGTCCAGGTGCACATATCCTTCTCAAAGTTGCAGTCACCTCCTCCAGGTCCTGATGAGCAGGCACCATCTTGGATTTGAACATCATCAATGGCGATGTCACTCTGGTAGCCTGAACCTATAATTCCTTCAAACACCGGCTGAAAAAGGTTTTAATTTCTCAGGTGAGGCTAATTATACTGAGGTGAAATTATTATTATGATTATGATTATTAGGATGAGGATGATTATTATTATTATTATTATTGTTATTATTATTATTATTATTATTATTATTATTATTATTATTATTATTATTATTATTATTATTACAATACAGTGAAAGTTCCCAAACTGATTCTTCTGTAACCCATTTTCTTCCACTGAATGGACACTGAGTTTGATTCCCAAAAGGTTGTTGCCTTTTACTAATCAAAGATCTGTAGACTGGCAACATATTCTTGGTCTGTGTCCACCTTAAGGCAGTTTAACAATATTCAGAGCCAAATGCTGGCCTTTTGAATGTCACAAACCAAAGTCTGCAATTTAGATTCAACAATTAGCCAATCATAAATAACCTTTCAAATGTAACATCATTAGCCAATCAGAAATAACCATTCAAATGTAACATCATTTTTTATTGTTGGAAGCTCAAGTTCAAGAGTTTTATTATTTTCAGTTGTATTTTATAAAATACTTGTAAACTAAAGTTAATTAGTTGATAGGTAAGCATAGCTACAACAGATCAAATCTGTGAATTTGAAAAAAAAATTGCAACACTGTAAGAATGCCAAAATCACCCGACATGAAATCTCAAATGCATTTAAAAGATTTTAGAGGCTATTGTGCTGAACTGATTATTTTTTACTGAAACAATGTCATTTTCATTTATTCTGGACATGAAACCTAGAGTATTTTAATATCATAAAATCACATCTGTTCTGCATATCATTTAAAACACCTAAATTTTGTAAATTTTCATTTAAATGGGTGGCATAATTTAATGTTTCATAAAAAGGTATAAGACATTGTGTAGAATGCCCTCCAACTCTGTCTTACATGACCATACACATCTACTCTGCTCATCATTTACTGCATCATGATAATAACTTATTTCAAAGGAAGAAATTATCAATGACATTAACATATCTGTAAAGATATAAAACTCACTTATTACAAAAGATGTTCCTACTTTAAGCACAAACTTCCATGTCAAAGATGAAGAGATATATTTGAACACACAAAAAGTAGGCGACATAAATTACATACATTTTTGGTGTACAGAAATATTATTCCAAGAAAAATGTATCCCCCAAAATTAATGTAATTACTCATTAGGCCATACCTGATGTAACTGTATTGCTCTTGTGAAACATGCACCTGGCAATGAGTACCAGAGTCAAAGATCTACCATTACAGTATGTAACAAGAGGTCAAGGTCTACAATATTTGTAACTGAAAGTGAATGATACTTTGGTAATTACAGTATATTTAGGTGGCCATAATAAACTGGAATGGGCTGGGTAGTACAAAATTATACTTACTTGCCATGGAACTTGAGAGGTAACTGTGACCTGTGCTTTGAGCCACATGTTGCCCTGGTTACCTGATCTGCTCCAAATTGGATTGACCACCCTGTTACTGGTCATTGCATACACATTCAGTGTTCCCATGGTTATGCCATACATGTTGTAATAGAACTGCAAACAGGCACCATTAGTTTTTGGATTTGTTATTCCAATTAGACGAGCTTTTTGTCCAGGTTTCTGGGGACTTGAAGCCTCAGTGTACATGTAGGAGCCTAAAAGGATAAAATGCCTTTATTCAAGCCAATAAATTGAGCAGAAATTTATAATCATTTTTAACAAGAATCTTAAAATAGATGTAGATGATCAATAATGTGCCATGCCAAAAAATTACAGATTTTGGAAAGCCAATAAAAATGTTCCGCATAACTCAATGTCTCATCTGTGTCCTTGTACTGATCTCCACCCCCAATCACCATATCTAACTTGCAACAACTTTGGCATAAAACTTCAACGCTGTTGATGCCAGCAATGTTGGCAAAGGGAAAGTAATACCTGACTTTCACCATGCTATATTGGAGGTAAGAACATACAGCTCTACCTTGTTATAACATCCTTCATTATAACATGGATCCAGATACAACACTATGGACCCTATGATCAAAATGATTATATCTGAATTGGTTTATAAAATGTGTTACAATATTATTTCTTTTTTAAACTGTTATTACTGGAAAACATGCACAAATATAATAAAGTGAAAAATATATTTAATTTACATTAACTAACTTATTACCATAAATTTTAATGGCATTTTGTTTGTTCACCCACCCAACAACCAAAACATGCACAAGCAATTATTACATTTTTTTATCATTCTTGTTATACCATGATTCAGTACATAACAGTCAGTAGTTATGGAACCAATTACTATGTTATAATGAGGATGGCTGTAATAAAATGAAACATGAATTTAATCATATACAAATATTTGTGTCTGTGTCTGAATGTGTGAATATAGCTTCAACTGGTGGATCAATTCATGTTTGGCCTTAAAAATAAATTTATTATAAAGAAATTCATTAATTGTTACTCCAAAATATAGAAAAATCTACAATAATTCCCCATATTATTCAATGTTTGCTGTGAATGTCTGATAAAATATTACCGCTTTGTGTGCCATATGTATGATCATTAACTGGCCCTGTTCCAGATGATGAGGTAGACCCAGAATGCTTTGTCCAATCAAAATCATCTGTATGATCCTGTATGTAGCCACAAATTTGACTATTCTCAAAGGTACAGACTGATCCAGCTAGAAAAATGAAATGATGTAAACAATTCTGTCATGTTTTATCTTATTTTATGATGTTATATTATCTTTCTTGTATTTATGCACACTATACACAACCTATATTAATGTTTTCATTTTGATTAATAAAATTTAAATATAATTTATTTTTTTAAAACCAAAAAACAAGAAAAAATTTAGAACATTTTTTATTTAAAATTATAAGATATATTTACAAATGTATTTCTATTCAATCTTTTGATTTGATGTGCCACATAAAAACAAGATCTCCCCATTCAATTTTATAAGAACTTTAACCAATTTAAATCTTAAATCACTACATAACAGACCTTTAAGTAATGTTTAGAATTGACAGCAAATTTGGTAATTATATGTTAGTCCACTACCAAATCCTGTTTTTATGAAAAATTTCAGCTTGAGTAAAAAACTTTCTGCATAAATTCTAGTTAATATGTAATCTCTAGGTACTGTATATACTCTAGTTATTGTATATACACTAGTTATTGTGTACACTCTAGTTACTGTTTATGTTCTAGTTACTGTGTATGCTCTAGTTACTGTGTATACTCTAGTTACTGTATATACTCTAGTTACTTTGTATACTCTAGTTGCTGTCCATGCTCTAGTTATTTTCTATGTTCTGGTTACTGTGTATACTCAAGTTACTGTATATACTCAAAGTTAAGCCTATGCTCTAGTTACTGTATATACTCAAGCTACAGTCTATCCTCTAGTTACTGTGTATACTCTAGTTACAGTATATGATCTAGTTACTGTGTAAACTATAGTTACTGTGTATACCCTAGTTGCCATGTATGCTCTAGTTAATGTGTATACTCTAGTTACTGTATATACTCTAGTTACCTTGTATACTCTTGTTGCTGTGCATACTCTAGTTATTTTCTATATTCTGGTAACTGTGTATACTCTATTTACTGTATATACTCAAGTTATAACCTATGCTCTAGTTACTGTATATACTCAAGCTACAGTCTAGGATCTAGTTACTGTGTATACTCTAGTTACTGTGTATACTCTAGTTACTGTATATATTCTAATTACTGTGTATACTCTAGTTACTGCATATACTACATACCCTGACAAGAACCATCCGTAACATATACATCATCTAGTGCAATATCCCCTCTGTAACTTGTTCCTCGGACACCTTCAAACACGATTTGGTAGCTATTTGGCATGGAAATATCCACATTTGCATTGTACCACTTGTTGTCAAGTGTGCCAGTGTGCGTCCAAACAGGAGTCCCAAGGTTACCTCCAGACTTTAGATAAACATTTAATGTGTTCACATGAGTCCCATACATGTGATACCAGAAGTGAAGACATTTATGTGACGATGCCATGATGGCTGCACTCACCAGCCTGGCCTTGTCATTTGCAACACGTGGGAATGAGGACTCAATGTAGATGTAGTATCCTGATGCTGCAGTTACAAAGAAAATGTAAAAGAAACATAAAATGTGTTCATAAAACACAAATGTCCCACCTGGTAACATAAATGTAAACATTAACCGGTAAGATGAAAAACAGGAGTAACATCATTGAAGGTATTTATATCCAGTTATAATTATACATATTAGTACCAAAACTTTAAAAAAGAAAAAACATCTTGGTGATCACAAAACTGCCATGAGCATAACATTTTTAATGTTTAGTAACCA